>BMAC01000067.1:1573957-1600501 GCA_014905375.1 Phtheirospermum japonicum
GTACCCCCGTCTTGAGGCTTTTGTTGTTGTTTTTTTTTTTTTGCCTATGTTTAATGTTCTGGAAAGATGTCCTCTTAATATTTGTCTGCTTTTGTTGTAAGCTCTTTTTTAATCATCAATAAGTATGCTTATCAATATTTTGGATGTCTCTCATTGGTTACTTCCGCCGTGGACCGTGATTTTATTCAATTGCAAATTTATTTAATCAAATAAACATAGGGTATTACAATTAGGTGTAAAATTTTCATAAATTGACGATATTCCAAACGCGAGGAACTGTCGTGCCATCCAATTCTTCCAATTTGTAAGCTCCTCCAGATAGGACCTGAGTAATTCGGAAGGGTCCTTGCCACGGGGCATCCAATTTTCCCTTGGACTTCCCTAAATCAGATCTTCTTAAGATCAGGTCTCCAACCTGGAACTGTCTTTTCACAACAGATCTGTCATACATGGCCTTTACTCGCCCTTTGATATAGGCCATCCTTGTGGCAGCTCTGTCCCTTTTCTCTTCGACTAAATCCAGAGCGTCTTGCATCAAAGACTCATTCTGCCTTTTATCGAAGTCTGAATTCGATGAGTCTCCATGCTAACCTCTGCAGGTATCACCGTGTTCATACCATAGACCAAGCTAAAAGGCGTTTCTCCAGTACTCTCCTTAGGGTTTGTTCTGTAGGCCCATAAGACTGCGTTCAGCTCATCCACCCATTTGCCCCCAGCTCTGTCCAAACGAGTTTTAATCCCTTGGACTAGTATGCGATTGGTGACCTCTACCTGTCCATTATCTTGGGGATGGTAAACAGAGGTGAAGTGCTGATCAATTTTCATTTTCGAACACCATGCCCTGATTCTAGAACCCATGAACTGTGTTCCATTATCGGAGACCAGGATTCTGGGGACGCCGTACCTACATACTACGTTTTTCCATAGGAATTTCATAACTGCGTCTTCGGTAATTTTGGCCAAGGCTTCCGCTTCTACCCATTTACTGAAATAATCGATTGCTACTATCAAGAACTTCTTTTGAGCGGGGGCTAGAGGAAAGGGACCGACCAGATCTATCCCCCATTTGACAAATGGGCAAGGGGAGCTCATTGTCATGAGCTCCTCGGCAGGCCTGTGCATTAGTGTTGAATTCTTCTGGCATTTCTCGCATGCGCGCACAAAATTTTCCGCCGCCTCCCGTAGATGGGGCCAGAAATACCCTGCTCGTAAGATCTTACTTGACAGAGCTCTGGCACCCATGTGGTTACCGCAACATCCCTCGTGGATTTCTCTAAGGACCAGAGCTCCTTCCGTACTATTTAAACATCTCAGAAGAGGCTGACCAAACCCTCTTCTAAATAATTCTCCCTTATTTAAACAGAATCTAGCAGATCCGGTGCGTACCTTTGCTGCCTCTTTTTTATCATTTGGTAAGACTCCTTGTTCCAGGTATATTTTTATGGGAGAGCGCCAATCATCCTTCTCGATAACCAAGCCTACCTGCTCTGTCCCAAATTCCCCGCCTGCCTGGAGCAGGGTAATCACCTTTTCTTGACAATCTGAAGCCGAGCTGGCTACTTTTGCCAAAAAGTCAGCCCGTCCATTTTCCTCTCTAGGAATCTGGAGAACTATTAACTCTTTCATTCCCCTGGCCAACTCCTTAAATTTAGTCAAGTACCTTTGCATATGTTCCTCCCTTGTCTCAAATTATCCATTAATTTGTTTGCAAAAAAGTTGAGAATCGACCTTGGCACACACATGATCCGCACCCAGGTCTTTTGCCATCTGAATACCTCTTAGAAGAGCTTCATACTCAGCAAAGTTATTAGAGAATGTTGTTTTCAACCGGATAGCAAACTCAGTAGACACGCCTTTAGGATCAATCAGAACAATTCCTGCCCCACAACCCTGATTACAGACAGAGCCATCCGTAAAGATCGTCCATTTCTTTAATTCTTCGGGAAGGCCAGTCATCTCTTGCATGAAATCTGCCAAGGCCTGAGCTTTAATCGTTGTTCTGGTTTCAAAGCCAATATCAAATTCACTTAGCTCGATTATCCATCTGACCAGTCTTCCCGATGCCTCTGGCTTATCCATGACCGTCTTTAAAGGTAAATTTGTTCGTACAATTATACTATGCGAAAGGAAATACGGACGTAATTTCCGGGCCGTTCCTACGAGGGCCAGTACTGCTCGTTCCACCTCTACATACCTTACTTCGGTGTCATGTAAGACCTTGCTCCAGTAATAGACTGGTTTCTGGATCATCCCTTCTTCCCGAAGTAAGACAGAGCTGATTGCCTGTTGCCCTACCGATAAGTACAAAATGAGGGGTTCCCCTAGAACAGGCTTTGTTAGCAAGGTCATGTTAGCCAAATGCTCCTTCAAAGCTTTAAATGCCTCCTCACACTCATCATTCCACTGAAATCTTGCTCTCTTCCTTAGAGCTTGGAAGAATGGTAGGCTCCTCTCTGCAGACCTGGACACAAATCTACTTAATGCGTTAATACGCCCCGCTAAGCATTGCATCTCCTTCACATTCCTAGGTGCCCGCATGTCCATAATTGCTCTGACCTTCTCGGGATTTGCCTCAATACCCTTTTCCGTGACCATGTAACCCAGGAATTTGCCAGCTCCAACCCCGAATGCGCACTTCTTGGGATTAAGCTTCATCCTATACCGTCGCAGAGTATCAAAGGTTTCCCGCAGGTCTTCCACATGTGATGTTGCTTTCACTCTTTTGACCAGCATATCATCCACATAAACTTCCATGTTTCACCCAAGTTGATTCTTAAACATCTTATCAACCAAACGTTGATAGGTGGCTCCTGCATTTTTCAAACCGAAAGGCATCACAACATAGCAATACGTCCCCTTTGGGGTAATGAAGCTGACCCGTTTCCAATCATCTCTGGCTAATCTAATCTGGTGATACCCTTGGGATGCGTCCATCATACTTAAGAGCTCACATCCAGCAGTAGAGTCGACGAGCTGATCGATTCTGGGTAAAGGATAATGATCTTTCGGGCAAGCACGATTGAGATCTCTGAAATCAATACACATGCGTCAGTCCTCCTGAGTCTTGGGAACCAAGACAGCATTAGAAAGCCATTCAGGGAATTGTATTTCCTGGATATGKTTAMKCRTTWARAMMTTTTCCACCTCAGCTTCTATGACAGCCTCCTTCTCAGGTCCAAAATTGCGTTTCTTCTGCTTTACTGGCTTTGCATCCAAGCTGATGTTGAGGTGATGCTCTGCCACCTCTGGGTCGATCCCTACTAGATCTTCTGGGGACCAAGCAAACACATTCGCGTTGCTTCTCAATAATGCCACTAGATCTGTCAAGGTTTCCGGACTGATGGTTGTCCCTACTCGAAGGACCCGACTCTCATCCCCTGGGATTATTTCGACCATCATCAACCCTTCCTCTCTATTGGCCAGATCTGTCTTTGGCGGCTCTACTCTAGACCTTTTGTTCTGTCTTTCCTCCTCCTCATTCCTCCTGATGCATTCTACGTAAGTCTGTCGTGAGGCATACTGGTCACCCCTGACCTCTCCCGTTCCATCTTCCGTTGGAAACTTCATCTTCATATGAAAGACGGATATAACAGCCGGGAACTGGCTCAAGGATGGCCGGCCTAACATGACATTATAAGAAGAAAGTGCATCCACCACCAAGAAATGCACCGTTCTTGTCACCCTATACGGCTCTTCTCCTAATGTTACGAGGAGCCTCACTGCTCCCAAGGGCTTCAGGGCTCCCCCTGCAAAACCAACTAGAGAAGTGGTGACCTCTTCCAGCTCAACATTTATTTTCAACTGCCTAAAGCAATCATAAAACAAAATGTCGGCGGAGCTCCCAGTATCCACAAAAATTCAGCGGACATTATAATTAGCGATAGTTGCCATTATAACTAGAGCATCCATGTGAGGGGCTAGAATACCATCGCCGTCTTCTGACCCGAAACAGATGTTAGGGGTAGAGTTCATTTGTCCCATGTCCCGTGATTTTCGAACTAGGTCTCGTGCAGCTCTGACATAATTGTGTTGTGTCCGCTTGGAATGCTCCTAAAATTCTCCTCCGGTAATCATCTGGATCTCTCCATGGATGACCTGGGTCTGATCAGATCTTCTTGCCCCAGTACGCACCCTATCTTGGCTGCTCCTATTCGTCAGGGACCGATCATAATTCTTCCTCCCAGACCTGGCTTCCTCTCTCTTTATCCGGACATACTCCTTTAAATATCCAGCCTGAACTAGCCTCTCCAACTCATCTTTTAGATGGGTACACTGGTCAGTGTCGTGTCCATACTCATTGTGGAAGCGACAGAAACGATCTGACTTTTCCTTCCTGGGCCTCTGCGAGTAAGTCTTTGGCCACTTCAGGTCTGGATGCTTCTCGATTGCCTGCAAGATTTCTCCCTGTGGGGTTACTAAAGGAGTGTATTTATCAAAGCGAGGCCTCCCTCCTGACAGGTCTGGCCTAAGTTTTTTTACAGTTCCCCTTTCCTCGCGATCATGCCTCTCTCGCTTCCTCTCTCCCTCATCCTTAATCTTCAAAGCTTCTTCCAGATGGATATACTTTTCTGCTCTCTCCAAGAGCTCCCCAAATTTCAGAGCTGGTTTCACCACCAACGACTGAAAGAAATCTCCTTGTCTCAAACCTTGCGCCAGAGCATTCACCAACAGCTCTTCAGACGCAGAGGGCACTTCTAATTTAGCGGTTGTAAACCTATTGATATAAGCACGGAGGCTCTCATTCTCTTTCTGCTTTAAACTGAAAAGTTCAAACGGCATTTTCTGATATTTTCTGCAGCTTGTGAACTGGTGTAAAAAGGCTGAGCTGAACTCGTCAAAATTGCTGATAGACCTCGGCGGCAGCTGACTAAACAAGAGCTGCGCTGATTTAGTAAAAGTCATCGGGAAGACCCGACACGTGACAGCGTCCGAAAATTTATGTAGAGCTGCCGCGATCTCGAAGCAACAGAGATGGTCCCACGGGTCCGTAGTTCCATTGTACTCGAAGCCTAGGGAGCGATATGAAGCCGGCACATCATCTCGCATAACTTCCTCAGTGAACGCGTACCCCTTCTCGCTGGAACCACACTACCAGTCGCCATTTTTCTCTTAAACTCCCTCACTTCTTTTTGCAAACTCTGCATTTGTGCAGCCAGACCTGGATTAGTTTGGCCTGAAGTCTCACTGTCAGAGGTGGAGAAGTGCTCTTCCCCATCATGTAAGGGAGCCCGATCCGGGACAGTCTGCGCTAGTGGTGTGTTGGATGGCAGCGTCGCCATCTCCGCGAACTTCTTTTCTACCGCCGTCTCCACGGCTTTGCCGATCAGCTCCGAGAGCTGCAGAAGGAAGGATTCGTTAAATGAACTACCCGTGGCTGGCACAGATCTACTGAGCGGAGGCGGCGTAGCGCCTGGCGCGGTCCCTGTCGACGGCGCTGTCTCTCCTGGCCCCATCGCCGACGTATCTATCGACCTGGGCATCCCCCATGGCGCGGCAGAACTAGGGGTTCCACCAAGTTCCGCCGTAAACCGTCTGAAGCCATGAAATAAACAAAAAATCTCACGTCTTAACTTGATCGCTTTCCCACAGACGGCGCCAATTGTTTCAGCCCAAAAAGTGAGCTACCCAAATAATGCTTGAAAGATCAAGAGCTTCCTGAACCTACACCACAAAAATAGGTTAGAAAGGACCACCGGTGGTTTTCTGGTGGAAACCTCTCCGATGCTTAAATCAGTAATCGTTTGAGGTGTTTTTCAGAAAGAAAGCGGGAATGCTCAAGAGAAAAATGACATACCTCTCTCAGCCTTGAGGCTGAGATATTTATAGTTTCTCCTAACGGGGACCCCAGCTGGGATCTCAGGAACACATGGCGCGAATCAGGGGCCGTTACGCAACAAATTCTGACAAGTGGTCCCACTTGTCTCTTTMCCGGGAATCTGGGAAACAGTTCCCCCTGTCCCAGGTCTTCCTTATTTCCTTCTCACAGCCCATAATATCTCGACTCTTCTTTCCTATTGCCCCCGRTGTTCAGCAGGTCAACTCTTGCTAACAATGAGGAGGAGCTCTATTCCTCAGGGGACTCAACCAGGTCTATTCCCCAGGTCAGGTTAAACTCCACCCCTGGGACTTCAGCTGGGTATAATCTTCGAACCTTTAGTGCCCTTAAAGATGGCTAAGCCGGGGATCTCAAGCGATAATCATCTCTTCCTAACATTCTGTTTTATCGGGAGGACTAATTAGATCTTTCATAGAGACGGAGTTACTCTACCCCTCTGCGACGGTATTTGATTATTCTGGGCCAGAGCTACCCCCAACCAGGTCTGGCATATGTTTTGCCCTATCAAGGGCGTTCTAAAAAACTGTTTCTGTACTAGTGCTTGAAGTTTCTAACTTTCTTGGACGCATCAATTGGCATCGTCTATGGGGTATGGGTGACATTGAGTCACTAAGTGAAGAAAATGAGATAACTACACCTATTGAAACTTTCTTAGCAATATGAAGTAGAACACGAGAACACAGAGAAAACTTAAGAAAGCTTTTCTGGGAGCCAAGGTTACTCTCATGGAACCCTAGAGGAGAAAGTGGTGGACGATTACACCCTGGTGAGCACAATTAGGAAAACCAAGATGACTGATGATACAAGCTCATCCTCGGAAGATAGCTCATCAAGAAAAGATAGTAGAAAAGGTGGGACGGTCATTCCTAACAAAAATAAAGAGGGAGAAATGGAGAACGCCCCCATGGAAGGGGGAATGTTAGATTTTCAACTAAGCAGTTGGCTTAACTAATTTCTAGTGCAATTTTTGCCCTAGAGAAGGGGCAAAAACCACTCGATCGGCTCAACCAGATTTGAGAGAAGTAAGGTGAGGCCTCAAAACAAAGAAAAGGGCAGAAAAGGGAGGAGGAACATTCCTCAGTGTTTGTCAAAGATCTGCGTCCCCATACTTTAGATCTCGCATTCACATAGATGCAAGAGGACAGGGTCCGATGAAAGAGATAATAGCAAGAAAAATGGTTACCAAAAGATGAGGCCACCCTTTCTTCGACAACATACTATGTGTGGAGAAACCTATGGGGTTAAAGGATTTGAGTCTTACATGCGATTGGCACTCCGAACCAAACTGATAATTCCATAAGGTCAAGAATTTGGCTATCCAGCATGGATACAACAACGTAACCCATTCTCGGGCATTCTTAGCCACACTAGTTGATAAAGCCCAGGACTAGTTTTATCAGCTGGCTCTGCAAGCATCACTTGATTTTATTTGTTTAGGGAAATATTGAAGTTGCATTTTGCTATCATTAAGGCATACCACAAAAGCTCCATGGCCTTGCTCAATATCTGACAGAAAAGTGTATAGTCTTTGAAAGTGTACATGAGATTCACCAAATCCATCATGGAGGTGCCCGGAATGGATGAGGCGTCAAAGCTAGTGATTTGGCATAGAGATTAAGTTGAGGACTCCTCATAACCTCCCTATCAAAGAAATTGACTGATACTTACTCTGAAGTGCTCACCTGAGCTACCGAGTATATCCATGTACAAGAAGAGGAAGAGGAACTCACGGGGTGAAAGAATAAGGTAACTGCTAGAGGATCAAAGAAGAAAGTCAAATATAAGAAGTACGAAGTTGATGACCAATGATGGGTTTGGAGTAGAGAGGAGAGGAGGTTCTTGCGAGAAACTGAGTTTGATAGATACACACCCCTTTGATTGAGATAGAAGAGATTATTTGATATAGTGGAGAGAGATCTTGGAGACTAAACCAAATTTCCCAAAACTTAAAAATATGGGCTGACCAAGCTTAAGTTTAGGTCATTTTATCGGTGCTATAATGATTACAGCAATACAACATAAACTAGCCAAATAAACTCATCTGAGCAGGGCATCTGAAAGAATACACATATTGGGATAGAGAAACTTGTAGGGGACAAAAGTGTGACACTCCTAGAGAATAAGGGGACCAAGTTAAAAGGTAGGAGGATAAAGATAGAGGGGAAGCTCCCCCTTAGAGAGGATTAACACTAATGATTTATGGAGGACCTATGGATAGAGACTCGAACCGAGCCCGTAAGGATTGAGTTCTCTGTCAGTCACTAATGAAGATATAAGCTCGGCGTATGATTCTTTAGAATGTTTTAAGTCTTCGTGGAGCTTCTTTATATATTAGTGGATGATTCTTTGGCTTTGGAAATTCGGAGGTCTTCCTTAGCTCTACTTGGTGTTTCTTTTCTTGAGCCATTAAGATATTCTTCTTATCCAAGCGAGAGGATGTTTTGATTAGTTGTTATTCAAAATCCGCTACCCAGAAAGGATTGTAATCTAATCTTTCATCTATAATGTAACAGCTGATGTGAATAACTAAGATTTAAGGAATTACTATTAGGGGAGTATATGTATAAAGGGTTGAAAATGGGAGTATGTATTTACCTTGATGAGATGGCATAACATAAAATGGGTTAACATGAGCTTTGTGTATTCCAAGGATTTTTGGAGATCAATGTCAGGGAGAAGAGCAATTGGCATGAGGAGTAATTGCCTCATGTCTCTTGTATCCATTAGATTTCTCTCCTCGAGATCGGGGCCTTCATCAACTTGGATCTTGATCCTTCAAGTAGGAGGTGGGCTGCTCGCCTGATGTTTCTTCTGTTCGGTCATGGTACTTGGAGTCGTAGATGGAGTCTGGATGAGGATAGGTGGTGCTTTAACCTTGGAATCATTTGAAGCCTTTTCTATCTTTGCTGCCTTGCGCGCTTTCACTTTCTTTTGAGAAGTAAAGGACTTATTGGTAGGCACATCGGGTGGTGTTGATTCAAAGAAAGGAGAGTCATGATCTTCTTGGGAATCTGATTATGAGAATGTGTGTTAACCTTTGAGCCTTGGATATCTTATTTATAAGAATGAGTAACCTAATAAATTCGACTTCTAGATATGTGAAGGATTTGGGCCTTGTGTTATTGTAATCGCGTGATTGGGTCTCTGGCTGCTTTTTGAGATTTTTCTCCTTGAATTACTAAGGATTATGGAGATTAAAATACCTTTATGTAGTATTACTTGATCACTATAGTCATAGCTCTATGGCATTCATGATAAGTGAGAAAGGTGAGAGCTTTTTTTTAGTCTATTCTACTCGCTCTTATCCCTCGACCGAGCAGAGTAGGAGAGACTTCTGATGTCATAAAATATGTTAGATCGATCGGATTAGATCGAGCTAATTGGACACCCGAACTAGCATTTCCTGACCTGCAGTGTGCTAGGGGCTAATCTGATCAAATAAAATATTCTATTGAGTTAAATTGATTCATAATGGAGGAATGAATTGATAAATGAGAATCTCTACCCAACGAGTTGGGGAACTTGACATAATGAAGGGTCATCCTAGTACATGAGTTATGGGCTTTTGAGGTCCAGCGGCCAATAGGGTTTAAGTCATGAATTCAAAAAGAGTCCGTAGGAAAGGGTCTCTCGTTAAGCTACTCAAATCCTAGTTTCCTTCCAGCAAAGGGATTCATTGTTTATTGATCAAGGCGCTACCTCATATAAATAGGGACCCAGGCCCTCCTTCTAACCTAAGACTTCTTTTGTAGGTCGGATTCCTTAACTGAGTTGTCACCAGATCGGATGACGTTTGAAGAGGCTGAAGGAGGCCAGGCGCCATATAATTCTTTAGTGTTAAACTTTTTTAGACACATCAATAATCATAATCCTTATTCTAATATACTAGAATACTAAATACAAAAATAAGAATTCTAATTATTGGAGTCACATATTTTATAGTTTCTAATTAGTTCTAATATACATATTTGAGCTTTTAATATAAGTCTGATTTAAATTTGAAATTTTGAGGTGATTTGTGCTACAATCCTTTTTTCATGAACTTTGAATTAATTCAGGTATAGAATATTGGTAAGTTTATTTATTTATGTGCAAATTGATCGGTATTAATATTTTTTTTTTGTTTTTCAATTTATGTGTTTGGTTATAGTTCTTTTTATTATTACTTTTAAACTTGAGCCTTTTTTTAAATTAATTCTTGATTTATTTATTGAAACTTTAGGTTCAGATTCTTAATTGGTTATTACTTGATTTTTCTTTGCAATGTATCATTATATTAATCGGTATTTTGTTAGATTATGAATATGATGCGGATCAGTATGTTCTGGTTACGTATATTTTGTTGGGTTATTGACATCATATAATTGTTGGTTTTGAGTATCTGCTTTCTTACTTTTGATAACTTTGTTACGAATGTGATTTTTAGCTATCCTAAATTGAATAACCAAAAACACATATTTAGAATGTTCAATAAAATTTATCTCAATTCAAATATTAGGTTATGAATATGATCAGGTTTGCATGAGAGTTATTATGGTTTGAATATAACATTAAATATCATTTGATAAACCGTAAGCTTTATCAGTTTGCACATTGAAATGGTCTTTAAATACTAGACAGAATTAGGAATCTTGATGGTTCTAAATACTGGATATTATAGTTCTTTTCTTAGGCAAAACACAACATTTTCTGCCAATAAATGTCTACTAATTTGAGTCCAAAAGTTTGTGGGCAGCCTTCTATTGTATCCATTAGCATGGCTCATACCATATCTGGATGTAATAAGAGTTTGAATATATGTGTGAGTTTGTGTGTGTGTATGTGTGGTAGAACAAATAATCTAATTTACAAATAGTTTTTTTATAGTTTTTTATGTGTTATTCGTTTTTTTAATTAGTATTTTATTTCTACAAAACCCATGACATACACGGCGTTACACTTATATGTGTGTGTGTAGGAAATGGCTCTAATGAGAATCCTCTCTTATTTGAGAAGTTAAAGTTAATTGTGGGCCTTAGATCTAATTAAGTGGGTGGACTAGATTTTTTATAATTTTTTTTATGCGATAAAAATCATTAGAATTATATAATAAATGTACTGTCGGGGGCATAGGAGATGGTATATGGTGCACCCGGGTGCACCTAGCATGGTGCACCCGGTTCTTTGTGTGATGGTATATGTATATTTTGTGCGACGATATATGTATGTTCTGTGTTATGGTAAATGAGTGTTATATGTGATGAATATAACTGTTGGCAACATGTACATCCTCATTGCACAAAACATAAATATATCATTGCACAAAATATCCATATAATATCGTATAAAATATACATATACCATCACACATAAGGGACCAAGTACACTGTGCTTAGAGATGCACATAACATTCATATACCATCACACAAAATATCTATGTATCATCGCACAGAATATGCGTACACCATCATACAATTTTTTGGCACAAAAAATCATATATCATCTCACAAGATATTCATATACCATCGCACACATACACATATATCATCGCACAGAACATATATATATATATATATATATATATATATATATATATATATATATATATATATATATATATATATCAATACACATAAGGAATCGGGTGCACCTTCGCAGAGTGCAAGTGCATCTAGTAAATTATTGGGAGTATAGAGCTCATATATAATAAAACTAATAGAATTATATGATAAAAGCACTGTTAGTATATAATAAAAACACTAATTTTTAAGTTTTCAAGTAAGGTTATGTTTTTATTAAAACCCAACACTTTCTATGTATATAACAAATCTTCTTGCGGGCCTGGGCAAGGTAAACTTATCAAAACTGGAACCATGACAGACTCTGTTTTGGTGTTGAAATTCGGGTTCACCCACCTCCCTCAATGTATCCGCCTTTAGTACTTACTACTTACCTTATTAAAATATATAAATTATTAAATATGAAAATAATAATAAATTATATTATTTGTATTATTCAAGAGGCCCGAATTTACTTTACCTAGTTTAATTATTTTTAGGGTCAATTTCCAAATACAGCATAAGAAAAATATTTTTGTTAAATACTCAAAATAATTATACAAATTATCAAATAGTTGAATCCTATATATACAATTACAAGGTTACCTCTTATCAAAATTATAATATTAATATAACTAATACAATAATAAAAATAACCACCACCACCCCACCCTCGATGGCCACACCTACCTGCCCAGCCGCCACCTTTGCTGATGTGTTTTTCGGTGAGTTTTTTATGCCTTGAAAAATAATTTTTTGGGGGGCCAAAAAATATATGTGAGAAATCTTTGAACATAAATTAAGGAATTTCTTACCTTTTGGGCATAAAGAAAGAAAATGTATTACTTTTTTGGATATATGTAAGATTTTTTTCTTAGTCTTAGGGACATAATGTAAGATATTTTCTTTCATTTTCGCATATAAAGTAAGAAATTTCACTATTAATTAAGAGATTCTTGGACATAACGTTGGGTAGCCAAGTGCGGAGCGGATAACTGCTGAAAGCAATCCTTATATGAAATGCGGTTGGAGAATACCGAGTTTTTGGTTCCTACACTGCTCCTCTGCAAAGATCGTGTGAGTGTGCAGTTATAAAGTAAGAGATTTTCTTATTT
This sequence comes from Phtheirospermum japonicum, assembly GCA_014905375.1. Lineage (NCBI taxonomy): Eukaryota > Viridiplantae > Streptophyta > Magnoliopsida > Lamiales > Orobanchaceae > Phtheirospermum > Phtheirospermum japonicum. The sequence continues at coordinate 1,586,446 of BMAC01000067.1, forward strand.
TTTCAAACATAAAATAAGAGATTTTCTTATCTTTACAAATATAAAGTAAAAATTATCATTATAAAGTAAAAGATTATCTATGTTTACTAAGCAAGAAATACATGACAACAATTTACTATCAAGTAAGAGTTTTTGTTTTTGTTTGAGAAAAAGATTATGTTAAATTAGTAAGAAAATACATAACAATAATTGTAAAGTAAGAAGTGTTTGCAATCAAGTAAATAGGTTTCTCCATCAAGCAAAAAACTCGTGGACATTAAATAATAAAATTTTGGACATATAATAAGAATTATTTTGGCCCCAAATAAACATTTTGTAACAAAAGAAATTCGCCAAAAAAAATTTACGAGACAGGCGACAACAACAATTTATTACATGCACCTGGGTGCACCCTGCAAAAATCTGTTATCATTCAGTTATACGTGATGATATATGGTAGTTATACGTGATGATATGTGACAAATATTTAGAGTTTAGGGTTTAATTTTCCATTAGGGTTTAGTTTTACATTTTAGGGGTTACTTTTCCATTTTTTGAGTTTAGTTTTTCATTTTTTTATTTTAGGGTCCCGAGAAAAATCTATCATTCTACCAGTTGTATGTGATGATATGTGTTAGTAATATGTGATGATATGTATCAGTTATATGTGATGATATATGATAGAAATTTAGGATTTAGAGTTTAATATTCAGTTTTGGGGTTTAGTTTTCATCTTAGGGTTTTAGTTTTCCATTTTAAGGGTTTAGTTTTTCGTTTCAGGTTTACTTTTTTCATTTTAGAATTTTAGATTTGAGATTTTTTTTAGAATTTCAGTTATTTGTGAGAATATGTATCGGTTATATGTGATGATATGTACCAGTTGTATACGATGATAAATTAAATTAATGGGTGCACCTTGCAAGGTGCACCAATGTGCACGGTAAAATGACTCGGCGACAACCACCCTACGAGCCATTATACCATGCACCTGGGTGCACCCTGTAATTTAGTTTATCATTGAATATAACTGATACATATCATCACAAATAATTGAAATTCTAAATCTTAAATCTAAAATGAATAAATGAATAAATAAACCTAAAACAAAAAACTAAACCCTAAAAATGAAAAATCAAACCCTAAAATAAAAACTAAACCCCAAAATTGAATATTAAACTCTAAACCCTAAATTTATATCATATATCATCATATATAACTAGCACATATCATCACATATAACTGATAGAATGATAGATTTTGTCGGGACCCTAAAATGAAAAATTAAATTAAAAAAATGAAAAACTAAATCTTAAAATGAAATTTAAACTCTAAAAATGGAAAACTAAATTTTAAAATGAAAAACTAAACCCTAAAATGGAAAAGTAACCCTATACTCTATTTTTGTTACATATCATCACGTATAACTACCTTATATCATCACGTATAATTGAATGATAACAGGTTTTTATAGGGTGCACCTAGCAAGGTACAAAGAGGTACATATAATAAATTGCACCACTTTACCATCCAATATATTAATAATTCTATTATATTATAATTACACTAATTTTATTAGTTTTTGTAGAGTGAGATTGTGTATTATTTTGGTTTAATTAAATAAATAATATATTTTTAAATAAGAATTAAAAAAATATCATAGTTTGAAAAAAAATTGAATTTTTGTTGCGGGACGCGCCTGGGAATGGCGTCCTGCTCACATTCTATAAGGTACAAATAATAACCGTTTTAGAATGTGAGCAGGACGCCATTCCCAAGGGCGTCCCGAACTTAAAGTGACACTTTAGAAGGTAGATATAAAAAACCGTTCTAGAATGTGAGCGGGACACCATTCCAAGGGTGTCCCGCACCTAAAGTGACTTTCTACTCTTTTTTAGGGGCTGAAATGAACAAATAAATAAAAAGAAATTAACATTTTCACAAAATTAATAGTTTTCTCATTTAAAAATAAAATCAATTTTATTAAATAATTAACAACTAAACAAGAAAACGACTAAATTCGGATTTTCACATAATTAATGATTTCTCACAAAATAAATAAATTAAGACTTTTTTCACATAGTTAATAATTTCATATAAATTTAATTTTTCACATAATTAAGAATTTTACACAAAATAAATCAATTGACATATTAACAAATTTAATTATTCACATAATTAATAATTTTGTGAAATTTAAATTTATTGATTTGTGATTGAATTATTAATTATGTGAATAATTAAATTTGTTAATATGTCAATTGATTTATTTTGTGTAAACTTCTTAATTATGTGAAAAATTAAATTTATATGAAATTATTAATTATGTGAAAAAAGTCTTAATTTATTTATTTTGTGAGAAATAATTAATTATGTAAAAAATTCGAATTTATTCGTTTCTTATTTAGTTGTTAATTATTTAATAAAATTGATTTTATTTGTAAATGAGAAAATTATTAATTTTTTGAAAATGTTAAATTTTTTTATTTATTTTTTCATTTCAACCCCAAAAAAGAATAGAAAGTCACTTTAGGTCCGTCTTGGAATGACGTCCTGCTCACATTCTAAAACGGTTTTTTATATCTACTTTCTACAATGCCACTTTAAGTTCGAGACGCCCTTGGGAATGGCGTCCCGCTCACATTCTAGAACGGTAATTATTTGTACCTTCTAGAATGTGAGGGTGACGCCATTTCCAGGCGCGCCCCGCAACAAAAAAATAATTTTTTTTTCAAACTATGATATTTTTATAATTCTTATTTAAAAATATATTATTTATTTAATTAAACCTATTATTTTCATAACACAAGTTTAAACTATTTGAAAAAAATATGAAACCATTCAACTTGAAAATTGATATAGAACTGACTAACGAATATATCCCTGTTTGGAGTACTGTTTAACGATATCCCTAATTTTTTTTATGAGGTACAATGGTTGATTAAGGAAGTTGGACTCAAGGACTAAAAGAATCAGGGCAACACTCTTATAAGGCCGAACTATCGGATCATCCGTTAAACCAAAATTTCATATTAATATATTATAATAAAAAATCAATACATCATATTATAAATACATTACAGTACAAAAATCAATGCATCATATTACGGGTCAGAAATTTATAAAAAATTAATATTTTACGTTACAAAAACCAATACATCCCAGCACAAAAACCAATTATTATAGTATCGGGTCAGATGGTCTAACAGGTTATGACCCGTTAATCTGGCCTAACACAAGTGTTTGCCAAAGAAACATTATTGGGCTGAAAACTGAAATTTCACAAAAAAAAAAAAAAAAAAAAAAAAGAAAGAAAGAGAAAGAAAGAAAGAAAAAAAGAAAAGAGGAAAAAGAAAAAAGAACGAAAAAAAAAGGGTAAAATTTAACGATTGCAAACTGAACTGTTCAATTGATGTGGTTCAGCTGGCACTTGCATCATTATGTATCTTGTATTACCTATGCTATGATTTATGAATATGACACAATCTTTCCATGTAAGTCAAATTTTTTTTCCTTTTTCCTACGATTGCATAAATTTTGTACGTCGTGTATGCGAAATATTTTCTAAAATGCAAAACTAATTATATTTGTGTAATAAAAGCGTGATGCAAAACATAAATATACAATTTTAATTAATCTCTGGAATATTAATTTTATCTCACCAAACTATTAATCTTGTACTAGTTTAGATAATAAACTGTATGTATGGTATGGTACGAAACTTTCTGGTAATTCAAAACTGATTTCTTAATTATGAAATAAGATTATGTCAATGTTATCTTATTAATCAACTCGGGCATGGTCAAAATAAGATTATGAAATAACAAAAGAAAACCAAAGAGAGAGAGCAAGAAATATTAAATCAGTTAAGTTGGCATGGTCAAAATTGATATAATCACGAATTCAGGGGAGTGGGATAGCACTCTAATGAGCTTCGGCCGTCATGAAAATTGTTATTATGTAGAATTATGACTTAGAAAAATGATGTTAGATTTTGTGATAGATGTCATTATGTCTAACATCAACAAGTAAACAGAAATAGCAGCGGACAAACCTGAGATTTTGAACACAATAATTTAAATTTATTTCACAAGTTGTAAATTTGGGTGTACAAACCCAAAAAATATATTACTTTATAACGTTTAAGTTCAATACAAAATAATAAAAGTAATATATGAAAAATCAATTGTATCAAACTCTTGATACATAAAATACTCGTCGTCTCGGTATGATGATCTTCTCCGTTGGTTACGCAACTTCAAATATTTTCGTGATTAAGATCGTGGATTCAAGTCTTGTGGCAAAGTTTGTGATGATCTTCTTCGTTGGTTACGCAACTTTGAAGATCTCCTTGATTTGGATTGCTGCCTCAAGAAATTTATTTGCTCGTGTTCTCCGTGTCTTGCGTCCTTGCTTGCTGCAATCTTCTCACGTCTTTTTTCCGTGCGTGTGTATTGCGTCTTCATTCCTTCTTTAAATAATCAAAACTCATAGTCTTGATAAACAAGTTATACAAAAACTTAGGAAACTAAATAAAGTTCTAAACTCCAATTAGGAAAGAAATCTAGTCTCCTAAAATACTTAATGTCCTAAGAAAGGCAAACTACAAACAAGGAATAAAATTGTCGAAAATAATATTCCCAACAATCTCCCCCTTTTGACTTTCTAGAGAAAACCACCAAGACGCACCAAAATGTTCAAAGACTCCCCCTAAATTGAATGTTCGATCGATTACGTATTAATCAATATTCGATTGATTGGTCTGAGGTTATCGACACAAAAGACTTGTCTAAGCCACTTCGTTTATTTTTTTCCAAGTCACTTCTTTTTTTGTCCAAGTTACTTTTCTTTATGTCTAACTCAATTCCTTTTTTCTGTGTGAGTTTCGGGAATATCCCATAATAAGATCGACATAGAAGTACGAGTCCTCTCTCTTTTGCCAAACGAACCAGCCGCGTCTTCTACATCTTTCTATTTCTACATCTTCTCTCCCTTTTTGTTCTGAAAGTAAAAGGACCTAAAAAACGAGTCCCGAAATGCCTGGTGTTGTGCAAACTTGTTATCAAAAAATGTAATCTGGGCTCGGACAACCGGAGCAGGAAAATGAACTATATTGGTACTGATATTGGGAACACCAGAACCATCACCATACATGACATCAGCTCGAAGAGGCGCCTGCCAAGGAAGATCAACAACCCTTAGTCGTAGCAAACCTCGATGCCTAAATAAGGCAATTAGATTATGCTTCACGAAAACATCAACGGGGATTTGGCGCTCAGCAATCATGCCTCGATTTTGAAATCCCAAGAACAGCTCTTCAGCTTCACTCGTCAAGAACCTCGTGGAGATTGGTTCCATGTCTTCAATCTCGACGACTTGAGACGGAGCTTCATCAGAGCTAGCAGAGTGGTCGGAGGCAGTTGTTGACATCGGTGCAGTGGCAGATGGAACATTGTCAGAATCGAAGTTTGGAGAAGAGGCAGGATTATCTGTAGGGGATATTGGTTTCGGTGACATGTCAACAGAACCATCATGAAACTTCTGGGCAGCTTTAGAACTTTTCTTCTTGAACTTTGGGTGGATTTTTCTTATCATCCAGACGCAGTGTCTGTTTCCGTATCTTTGCTGGGTGATGGTGAATTCGACATTTTGCAAGAGATTGGAAACAACTACAAACACAAAATCGAGTGTCGTAGGCTGTAGAATTAAGAGAAAGGAAAAATAAAAAACTTAACTTTGTCAATATGGAAAGATAATACGCAGTAGATAAAGAAAGGGGATGAAAAAGGTAAAGTGAATAAATAATCCCCCCACCCCACCCCACCCCACCCCACCCCCCACTATTCTATAAGACCCTAGATTTTTCTTTCCTTAAAAACAAGTTCACTCTTTTTCAAAATAAGACACACGATCTATATGCTTAAATAACCCACTATCTCATATTTGGAAATTAAAATCACAAATCTCAACTACATATAAAACCGAGATAGAGCTAGATTTTTATAAACCATCACCATAGTTGAACAAAGTCTTTGCAAAGCAACTTTTCACTTGCTAAATTAACCCCTTATTACCTGTACAATCCTCTGATTATAACACCACTGAAATACTTAGTTAGCAAGATTCGCAACACAATTAAGAGAACTCAAGAAAAGACGTAAGCACAAGCAACATAACACAAAGCAAGACGGCATCTTCTCAAAGTATGAATGTCCTATTTGATTTCTAAAAAAACATGTCCTAAAAAGATAAAAAAAAAAATTAGCAATTAATTTAGGTGACATGATCAGTGTTGCTTTTTATGAGATGACATTATAAACAACATTGTTTCAGTGAAGTAAACGAAAACCGACCCCTTAACCCAAGTTAATGACTACGTCAAAATCACTAAAGATGGGGAAATATATAGATTGGATCTTTTTTAATCCATTTTCTTCACCTTTTTAAAGATTTGAAAAGAAATTAGGTTACCTTCAGCAATTGCTTATAACACCCCTTGTTTTTGGACCTAGGAGAAAACCAGTTTTTGCGGGAAAGTTCCACAATCACCTACTTGAAAAGGTTAGTCTTTTTGTCACCATCTTTTATTACAACACATGATTTTTCTGCACTTCAATCAGACCCTAATGCATTTAGTATATGTATGAAAACAGAAAAATAAAATGCATGCAAAATATAAAGATGTTGTGACTGATGACATAATTGGGCGTCACAAAATCAAAACTAACACAGAATTAGACAATGCACATTCCGAGATCTCTTCTCAAAGGAGAAAAGGTCTCTAATTCTAATGCCTTTGTGAAGATGTCAGCAAGCTGATTTTCTGTTCCTATATGCTCAAGACTCACTATCTTTCTCTCAATTACATCACGAATAAAGTGGTACCTTATGTCAATGTGTTTGATTCGTGAGTGCTGGACCGGATTTTTTGAGATATCAATGGCACTGAAATTATCACAGAGCAAAGTCAATATTCTACTATGTAGACCGTAGTCCTCTATCATTTGATTCATCCATAATAACTGTGTACAAGAACTTTCAACTGCAATATACTCGGCTTTAAGAGCATCCTCTACACGCTTGGTCCTGTTTTGGCAAGAAACAAAGACTCTCGAATTTTAGAACAGTTAGTAGATAAGAAAACATACCTAACCATTTCTTTGAAGTTTATTTGTCGCTTTCTTTTAGTTCTTTCATCGATATCTCCAATGATTTGAGCCGTAGGATGGTTCTTCTGGATTCTTGAGGGAATATTCCTCTGATGTAAATCAATGGGTTCAGATGGATCGTCCTCATCTGAATATGAAATGGATTCAAGATCTGTCTGAGTTGGTGTTACTTCTGGTGACATGTCACCGGAACCGTCACCACCTCCATCTTCAGTTTCTGTACATGCAGCTTTATCCTTGGTCAATCTTTCCACCATCTTGTACCTACCAAACACATCATCAATTATTTGGTAACAATTGTCATAAGTCCTATGACCAATGAGGATACAGGAACCATCCTCGTCATAGACTTCACACTTTTCACGAATAAACTTGACATCGAAACCACCATCACATAGTTGGCTTATGCTTATCAAGCTTGTTGTAGACCTTCAACCAGCAGAACATTCTCCAGCTTTACAATACCAAGGACATGAAGGTTTCCTTGGACAATGATTTGACCATTTTCACCTCCACCATACTTCACCTTTCCTCCTTGAAATTTGACAATGTTGGAAAGTATATCTTCCGAGCCGGTCATGTGTTTCGAGCAACCACTATCGAAGTACCAGGCTCCTGGAACATGAGACTTCAGGGAGGTATAGATCATGTTGCGTTTGATCTCGTTCTTTTTTACCTAGACCTGTTTGACTCTGGTATTGGCTTTGGTGTTAGGAACACGGAAACCGTGATGGAACTCAGCAGTCAGCTTCGACCTTTTAAACTGATTTTGCTTTCCAACAAGCTTCCAGAAGTATGGTCGTATGTGACCTGGTTCACCACAGTGATGGCACACGTATTGTCTTCTTCTCCTTTTGTGGCATTTGGTCGACTTCAATTTTCGGCTTGATTCTGGTGTTTGCTGATTAGGCTTGTACCCAATTCCGTGTTTGGAGGAGTCTGTAAAACTCATATCCAGAATTTCATCAAGTTTAGTTTTTCCCTTATTAAGGTTTGTGAGGGTTTCTTGGGCCTTTTTCAACTCAGACTTCACTCGTTCAAGCTCAGCATCTTTCCTTGTGAGTGACGATTCCAAACGGACAATGATATTGAGTTGATCATCCTTTTCTTGAGTTAGTTTGTCAACTTTGATCATAAGAACCTTGGCCTTGAGTATTTGATTTCACCAATTGGAAAATAATTCATCGTACTCGATGCTCAGCTTCTCGTACCTGTCAAGTTCAACTTCTGCATCCATAATGCCAAATCTTACAAAAAAAGGATCGAAATACTTAGTTTTAAGTACCCTGCTCTGATACCAGACGTTATTTTGTAGAATTATGACTTAGAAAAATGATGTTAAGTTTCGTGATAGATGTCACCAGACCTAACATCAACCAGTAAACAGAAACAGCAGCGGAAATAAAAATAAAAATAATAGTTTGAACACAACAATTTAAATTCAGTTCACAAGTAAAAGTACTTGTGAACTTGGGTGTACAAACCCAAAAACTATATTACTTTATAACGTTTAAGATCAATACAAAATAATAAAATTCATATATGAAAAACCAATTGTATCAAACTCTTGATACATAAAATACTCGTCGCCACGGTATGATGATCTTCTCCGTTGGTTATGTAACTTCAAAGATCTTCATGATTAAGATTGTGGCTTCAAGTCTTGTGGCAAAGTTTGTGATGATCTTCTTCGTTGGTTACGCAACTTTGAAGATCTCCTTGATTTGGATCGTTGCATTGAGAAATCTATTTGCTCGTGTTCTCCGTGTCTTGCGTCCTTGCTTGCTGCAATCTTCTCACGTCTTTTTTCCGTGTGTGTGTTGATAGGCGAGAAATTGTGCTTTATTTAATGGTTTAATTCCTATATTTTTATGTGCTTAATATTCTTATATATGTTTATTTCTCGCATATTTATTATTATGAGTAGTCGAGCACCAATTGTGTATTTTTATCTTAGTTTGCAGTAATTAGGTGCTAAATTGGTGAATTAAAGATTTAATGATGATGCATAAGAGTTGCATGAGGAAATGAGAGACAAAACGAGTGAATTTGTAAGGAAAGGACGATTCTGGGCTATCTAGAAGGGTTATCGCTGGGATCAATAGTTATAGAAAGCAGGGAACCACTGGTAGCACCTCCAGTCAGGAACCTCTATAGTATCCTGCCGAGTACTGCCGACTGCTGCCTACGTCGCTCGCCCAGTCCGCCCGCGTCGACCAATCTACGTCGGTCGATGCCAGAACCGTTATAGAAGCCCTGGCCGATGAACTTGCCCACGAACTCTCTGTTGCGTTGATCCGAAATGCGTCGGTCGATGCAACGTCGACGCAACTGCACAGAAAATGCGTTTTTAAGGGTTTCTTATTGCCCAAGACTTCCTAAACCTATAAACACAGCCCTTAAACATCAAAAACATCTTGGAACATAAATCCTAGGGTTTCTAAGCACCAAAAGGAGTCCAAAACACCCAACAATCAAGAGCTTGAAGATTGAAGACTCAAGATTCAATATCTAAGCTTTCTCATCTTTTTTCTATCTTAGAACTATGTTTTATTTCTTTATTTTCTTGTTATTCTATGAACTCCTTGAGTGAGTAGATTTATTATCTAGTTCTAGGGATGTTGAAACCCTCGTGAAACTATGTCTTAATTAATTTATGCAAAATTGTCTTTCGTTCTTCATACGCGATTGCTTGTGTTATCTTGTTTACTTTCATGATAAATTCATGACATGATTGCTGAATTCTTGGTTTGGATTGTCCACCTAGATTAGGTATTTGGTTGTCAATTTCTAGAAAGAGAACTGCTCCCCGTGTAATTGTTGTAGTTTCGATTTCTCTGAAGCAACTAATGGTCTCGTATCATTAGGGGTAACACAACATAGGTTGAATAAACCGAGCTTATGCGTTTATTGCTTAGATTAAACCTATTTGCCTAGATATTAATGATGTTGTTGGGTTGAATCTAGAGAGCTTATTCTAGGTTATTCAATAATTAGAATCAATTAAAGAGCTTATTTTAATTGAGTATACGGTAAGGGTGAATTCGAGTAACAGAGCTTATTGTTACTTAGGGTTTTTAATCGAATATGAAGAATGGACTATGATATTGTGGTTTGTTAGATGAGTGGAACGAGGGTGGAAATAGAACTAGTACTGGAAGCTTTATTTATTTGTTTCGTTATTCGATCGTTATCTTTATTTATTTAGTTATTTAGTTAGTTTTATCATCTCTACCCCTGTTTGTTATTTTATTTGAATACGAATAATCACAAACTAATCCACACTCCTCGTGGGATCGACCCTTGCTTGCCGCTGCTACTAGTTAGTAGAGGAAAGTCGAGGACTTTATAAATATTATTTTTGACGCTTCAACGACGAGCGGTCAAATTTTGGCGCCGTTGCCGGGGAGTGGCGCGTTTAAGTTGGGATTTTTACGTATTTATTATTTTACATTTTTAAAATAAACAAAAAAAATCAAAAATCAAAATTCTCTAAATTTTCTTTTAGAATGGCAGCGTACTCTCACCAATTTTATGATTATGATTCTAGGTATGGAATGGAGAGGCAACCTTTTGGGAATGACGAATCGCGTTTCAATTATCCACAATACTATCCCGAGCCATTGGTTGAACAAAATTTCGGGCCATCGCTAATGACTTTGGTGAAAACAATGATAGCTCACACTTTGCGACTCCAACAACACAATGAGTGGGCTACAAAAAAGATCCCTCGGGTTCGACCATGCAAATTTTTCCATACATTCGATCATGTCACTGATGAATGCCCAACACTACGAGCCAGGATTGAAGCAAATGCTTATGGGACTCAAACTTATGATCCTTATCCTTACGAGCCAAGATGGGGGGACCCTCCAAATTTTCAAAGGGGACAAGACTTTTCGAATCAATATGATGACTGCCGGACCCAAGTACAAAAAGAGTCACCATCGCTCGTAGAGTTGGTGAAAGCCATGGAAATAAATACCTTGGAGTTCCAACAAGAGGTGGCCGAGTACCAACGTGACTCTCGTTCCCGTATGGAGAAGCTAGAAGCTCAAGTGGAAGAATCGTCTCCATCACTCGTGGAGATGGTGAGGGCCATGGAATTGAATACCTTGGAGTTCCAGCGTGACACTCGGTCCAGTACAAAGAAGATAGAAACTCACGTGAGTCAAATTGGCCAATTGGTGGACCACGTCGATCGGTTAAATGTGCAGTTGGAGAAACAACCGTCGTTTGAATATGAGGCAAATGTGGAGGATGTGAGTGCCATTATGCTGCATGATGTGGAGAAAATAGATGCTATGGAGAATCTAACGCCCGTATTGGAGGATGAATATGAGATGGAGGACGAGGAAACGAGGCGGACACATGTTGATCATAGTCTGCCTGAGCTTATAAATGATGATCTTAATCCCGTTGTTTCTCCTATCGAAGTTGAGCCTACGAATGATCCTATCGTTTCTCCTATAGAAGTCGAAGTTAAGCCAAAGTCATTGCCATCATGGACCGAGTACCAAGTGATGAAGGAGGATGAGAAGACGTTTGTGCGGGTTGAAGATTTAGAGAAGGTGGAGACTGATGACCTTCTGTATAAGGTGATAGACGAAACCATCTTAGCAAGAATCTATGTGAAGCCACCACAACGTCGAAAAGATTCGGTTAAGCATCTAACGTTGAAACGAGTGAGATTTGAGAAGGATGAGGTCATAGGGACTCAGTGAACTTTAAGACCTCCTCCAAAACCCCCATGGAATTGAGGGGTACCACGTTGAGCCGACGACATTAAGAAAAGGCGCTTGTTGGGAGGCAACCCAATGTTTACTTTATGTTATTATTTTATTTTATTTTTATTTGCAGTTAAAGGGATACAAATCTTGGTTGATGGATTTGGATGATTGGACGATTTCATGGTTGATTGGAACCGAGACCCCCTCGACATTTACCCGGGTGATTTCTTTTCCTTGCTCTTCCCTTTTGATTTATTTGCTTGTTATTTTTTTGTGTTAGCTTGAGGACAAGCTAAAGTTTAAGTTTGGGGGAGTGGGAATTAAGGATTTATATTGCATATGGGCTAAAAAAAATTGATAAATTTTTGAAATTTTTGCGATTAAATTCTGGGAATTGAATTAAAAGGTTAAAAGTACTTGCTTGAATTGCTTTGTGAATTATGTTTTGGTTAGATTCTTTAGTCATCATTTGATTTAGAGGTCACAGGTACGCATGTTAGTGCTTTTGTGATTCCTTTGTGGGGCGTCAATTCTAGATTGTTGAGTGTTGATGTGTATTTGCGGTTGCCATACTCAATATGAGTTGTGTGGGGCCTTGAAGTCGGCGGTTGTGTGAAAATATCTCGTTAGTCGAAACAGAAGTCGAATAAAGTTCGGTTGGAGTATACCGGCAAGGTGTAAGTTGAAAATTGAAAAGTGAAAAAAGAAAAAAGAAAAGAAAAATAATTGAGGTGCTGAAACAGCTGTCCATCTGTGTAACAAGTGCAATTCGCTTAAATTCTAACGGCGAAAACCCAATGAAGATGCTAGTAGCTCAACAAATTATATGCACTTACTCAAGTGGCGCATCATACAACCAAAATCCCAAGGAAGTGGAGGTGAACCAAACAAGTCAATTACCAAATCAAGACGATCCTCCTATCCAGTGCCTTATCATCATCAAATCAAGAACGGTAGTGCGGAGCTGCGGGCCTCAATTGAAAAAAAAAAAGAGAATTAAAAAAAATAATAAATAAATAAATAAATGGGAAAGGACGAGATATTTGATCGTGACCAACAATGGATAGAGTCGAACCATTGAGTAGAGAGGGGGCACCATAGTACATTGACGTGGCGTATATGAAAAGGGGTCGCCAAACTGCTGGGATTACTTAGGTCAATACATGAAGCGCTTGCGATTTCTAGAAATATAATGGTGTCTAGAGCCCGAATGAGTTCATTTGGTCAATTTGAGTGACTTACTAATATTATGTTTGTCCTATGCTTAAATTCTATAGGTTGCTTGAGGACAAGCAAGGTTTAAGTTTGGGGGAATTTGATAGGCGAGAAATTGTGCTTTATTTAATGGTTTAATTCCTATATTTTTATGTGCTTAATATTCTTATATATATTTATTTCTCGCATGTTTATTATTATGAGTAGTCGAGCACCAATTGTGTATTTTTATCTTATTTTGTAGTAATTAGGTGCTAAATTGGTGAATTAAAGATCTAAGGATGATGCATGAGAGTTGCATGAGGAAACGAGAGACAAAACGAGTGAATTTGCAAGGAAAGGACGATTCTGGGATATCTAGAAGGGTTATCGCTGGGATCAATCGTTATAGAAAGCAGGGAACCACTGGTAGCACCTCCAGTCAGGAACCTCTATAGTATCCTGTCGAGCCTGCCGAGCACTGCCGACCAGCGCTGCCGACTGCTGCCAGCGTCACTCGCCCAGTCCGCCCGCGTCGACCAATCTACGTCAGTCGATGCTAGAACCGTTATAGAAGCCCTGGACGATGCACTTGCCCATGAACTCTCTGTTGCGTCGATCCGAAATGCGTCGGTCGACGCAACGTCGATGCAACTGCCCAGAAAATGCATTTTTTAGGGTTTCTTATTGCCCAAGACTTCGTAAACCTATAAATATCTCCCTTAAACATCAAAAACGACTTGGAACATAAATCCTAGGGTTTCTAAGCACCAAAAGGAGTCCAAAACACCCAACCATCAAGAGCTTGAAGATTGAAGACTCAAGATTCAATATCTAAGCTTTCTCATCTCTTTTCTATCTTAGAACTATGTTTTATTTCTTTATTTTCTTATTATTCTATGAACTCCTTGAGTGAGTAGATTTATTATCTAGTTCTAGGGATGTTGAAACCCTCGTGAAACTATGTCTTAATTAATTTATGCAAAA
>BMAC01000067.1:1601026-1613833 GCA_014905375.1 Phtheirospermum japonicum
CACAAACTAATCCACACTCCTCGTGGGATCGACCCTTGCTTGCCGCTGCTACTAGTTAGTAGAGGAAAGTCGAGGACTTTATAAATATTATTTTTAATGCTTCAACGACGAGCGGTCATGTGTATTGCGTCTTCATTCCTTCTTTAAATAATCAAGACTCCTAGTCTTGATAAACAAGTTAGACAAAAACTTAGAAAACTAAATAAAGTCCTAGACTCCAAATAGGAAAGAAATCTAGAGTCCTAAAATACTTAATGTCCTAAAAAAGGCAAACTACAAACAAGGAATAAAATTATCAAAAATAATATCCCAACAAAAATGAAACAAAAGTTAATAAACCAACAACATTTAATATAAATAATGTGTTACTCAATTTCTTTCAAAATAATAATAATATTACTAATAAATATTCATTAATTGAATTTTTATTTTGTTCTCATTTCATATCTTTTTATGTTTGATGATATGTGTGCTTGATATATCTGAATATACGTAGCACTGGCCAAAAGATGAGTTAAGAAAGAGATTTTTTTGTACAAATTAGTAACATACAATACACGGAGCGCATTGTATTATACATGAATTGAATTATATAAGAGTATGCAACATACAATCTAGATATCGAGTGAATCAAAGTTACATCAATGCGTGTAAGAGTTATAATTATTGCATATATTTTTTGTACAAAACATTATTCAATTTTCTTGTTTTTAACTAACATTTCCAACTCTTATACATAGTGACTCCAAAAACATCCACGTATAATTTCTCATTTTTGAATACCTAGCTTTATAGGTACAACATACATAAGAGAAAATCTAGTTATGACTCTTCTTTAGCATTGAGAACTATCAGGGAAACTCTCTCTCCATTGGAGTAGAATCCCATTAGTGTAATTATTGAGATCAAGAACTTTTATGATCTGCATTCCTTGAGGATTTTACAAAATTATGTTTTTATTCAAATTGTAGATATGTATTTTCAAAATTCTAGTACAATTTTGATGATAGAATATAAATTGCATTTTGCATAAATTATTATTTATTAATAAAAATTTATTTCTTATCTATTAGGAGATGTCATTTTTGTATTTATGTAATGTTTTTAATAATTTTCTGGATTTATGATTGTAATATTTTGGTGTTTTTGTAATTTGGGTATGTATTTGAATGGACGATAATATATATATTGGAAAAGAAAAGGATAGAGGGAGGAAAGATATAGACTTGCAGATGAAAATTAGAGAGGGAAATTGTGGTATTTCATTGTTGCTTGTTCCGGTTCCTTATCCCCGTATAAATAGGAAGAAGGAATGTGATTTGTTACAACCCATTTGCAAAGATAAGAATATCTTAAGCTAAATGACAAACTGATTTTGAAATGACTAAATAACCAATTACTAATGGGGTACTCCACTAACCATAAACATTAATGAGAACTCTCAAGCCCATTGTCATTTTAGCCCAATAATTCAATAGGGACGGATCCAGCTCCCTTAAACAACCCAGCCCGCTGCTTGCCCATAATTCTCTACCCGATCGCTCCTTTGTCCTTATCATCCTGCAAACGTGTGTTCTCCCCGTCCTTTCCTTTGGAAAACCATAGGTTCACAACGTCACCCCCCCCCCCCCCCCCTGTAATTGAAATCCTTGTCCGCAAGGATTTTCTCCCAAAAGTTCCTTCTCAATGAATATTACATCCTCCCATGTTGGTTTGCTCTGGGAATTATCATCCCAGTTAACTAAGATTTGTTCCACCTCAAGCTTTCCCCTTTTCACCACTTTATTTCCCGAATTCCTTCGCGGCTCCAACCTACAATTCCCTTCAACGGTGGCAGCCAAAAGGTCAGGAATAGGGGCCTCTTCTGGGTTTAGCCGCTTCTTCAGCAAGGAGACATGGAAAACGGGATGGATCTGCGAATTCGATGGTAGATCAAGCCTGTAAGCTACCTCACTGATTTTCTCCATGATCTTGTAGGGGCCGAAATAGCAAGAGGACAACTTCAAATTTTTTCTCAACTGCACGGAACTCTGGTGATATGGCTGAAGTTTCAGGTAAACCTCTTCCCCCACAGCATAAGACCTTTCTGTTCCTGATCTGTCTGCATACATTTTCATCCTGTTTTTTGCATGAAGTAGGTCTTCCCGTAGTTGCTTGATCATATCCTGTCGGTCCTTCACAAATTAGTTTACTTCTGTGTCTCATGTCTTCACATATGGTTGGGTAGAGAGTAGGGGAGGGGAATATCCATATAAGGCTTGGAAAGGAGTGGATTTCAAACCTGTGTGATAATTGGTGTTGTACCAATACTCTGCCAGGTTTAGCCACTTTAACTAGGCTCTAGGGTTATTGTGTACCATGCATCTTAGGTAGTTTTCCAAACATTGGTTCAACAGTTCTGTTTGTCCCTCAGTTTGGGGGTGGTAGGCTGATGATAAGTTAAGTTTCACCCCCATGAGTCTGAAAACCTCACTCCAAAAACTACTAGTAAACACCTTGTCCCTGTCAGTAACCATACTAAGGGGTAGACCATGTAGCTTGAATATCTGATCCATGAATAGTTGGGCTACTGACTGTGCTGCATATGGGTGTGTTAGGGGTAGGAAATGCCCATATTTGATAAACCTGTCCACTACAACCAAAATCACACTCTTACCATTTAGTTTAGGTAATCCCTCTATAAAATCCATGCTTATGTGTGTCCATGCTTGTTCTGGGATGGGTAAGGGTTGTACTAACCCTGGGTATGGCTCATGGCTAGGTTTATTCATGTTACAAACATCACAACCCTGAATCATTTGGACAATGTCAGCCTTCATGTTAGGCCAGTAGAAAACCCCTTTTGTCCTCATGTAGGTGCCCCCTATTCCTGAATGTCCCCCATAGGCTGAGCCATGCATAGCATCAAGAATCACCCTCCTTAACTCAGCATCCTTCCCCAGTACCAGCCTCCCCTTGTACCTAATCAGCCCCTCATTGGTTCCAAATTCTGGGTAAGAGGTGGTGTCTAAGACTTTAGCTGCTAGATTTTGCTGGAAAAAGTGTCACCCTTATAGCTCTGGATTACTTTCTGCATCCAGACAGGGGTTATGGTGGTTAGTGCAAAGCTAACTCCTTCTGGTTCTTTAACTCTGGATAGAGCATCAGCTGCCCTATTTTCCTTCCCCTTCCTATATTGAATTTCATAGTTCAAGACCAACAATTTGGTGATCCATTTCTGTTGAGTGGGATTCATAACCTTCTGGTCTAGTGTATATTTGAGTGCATGATGTTCTGTTCTGATAATGAACTTGTGCCCCTGTAAATAGTGTCTCCACCTTTAAATAGCCATCAGAACAGCTAAAAATTCCTTTTCATATATAGATAGCCCCTGATTCCTAGGACATAGAAGCTTGCTCATATAGGCTATACGTCTCCCTTGCTTCATGAGTACAGCTCCAATACCATATCCATTTGCATCATTTTCAAAAATAAAGGGTTGGAAGAAATCAGGTAAAGCCAGAATAGGAGTGGTTGTCATAGCCCTTTTTAGGTTCTGAAAGGCTGCTTCGGCCTCCTCCCACCAAACAAATGTTTCTTTCTTGAGCAAATTAGTAAGTGTGCTTAAAAGGCCATACCCTTTTACAAACTTCCTGTAGTAGCCAGTTAAACCTAAGAATCCCCTCAACTACTTGACTGTCCTTGGCACAGGCCAGTTGATCATGCATTTTATCTTCTAGGGGTCAGTAGTCACCCCTTATTGATTGATGATGTGGCCCAGGTATTCTATTTGTGTGCCCAAACTAGCATTTGCTCTTCTTTGCAAATAGTTGGTTGTTCCTAAGTAAGCCCAGAGCACTCTCCACATGTTGGAGGCATTCATTCCAGTCTTTGTTGTAGATCAATATGTCATCAAAGAACACCAGGGCATGTTTTCTTAGTAGTGACTGAACACCCAGCTCATCAGGCACTGAAAAGTGGCTGGTGCGTTACATAGCCCAAAGGGAATAACTAGGAACTCAAACTGGCTATGATGGGTATTAAAAGCAGTTAGGTACCTGTGCTCTGGTTTCATTAGTATCTGAAAGTAACCTAACCTCAAGTCTATTTTGGAAAAATACCTGGCCCCATGTAACTCATCTAGCAGCTCATCAATGACTGGAATAGGGTATTCATGATTAATAGTTAGGTCATTCAGATACCTGTAATCTATACAGAGCCTCCATGTGGCATCTATTTTGTTTACCAGTAGCACTGGTGATGCAAAAGGACTTTGTCTAGGCTGTATAACTCCACTTAGTAGCAATTCCCTGACTATCTTCTCTATCTCATCCTTCTGGTCATGTGATTCTCTATAAGGAAACTGGTGTTTTTGGGAATGCTACCAGGTTTCAGGATGATTTGGTGCTCTGTTCCCATCATAGGGGGCAACCTCTTTGGCTCCTCAAAGACATCATTGTACCCCTTTAGTAGCTCCGTCATTTATGTCAAGTGAGTGTCCTCCACATGGTTCTCCTTCTGTATAGTTAGGAGAAATAGCTCTTCAATCTGTGTGTGGCATTCATGATGTATCATCTTGAATAAGGATGGTGCTGATATAAATTGGCAATTTGCAGTAGATGTCAGTGCTTGTATCTTCACCCTCTTCCCCTTGAGTGTCACAGTAAAAGTCATGTGCTCATAGTCTAGCTCTATTGGAGTGCATGACTTTAGCCAATCTCTCCCAAGTATGAGGTCACATCATTCATTCTTTAGTAGCCTCAGGGAATAGGAGAAAGTGTGCCCTTGCATTACCCAGCTGAAACCCTTTGCCACTTTTGTACTTATTAGCCTCTGACCATTAGCCACCCTTACTAGTATGGGTTTAGCTTCTACCACATAGCACCCTAGCTTGGTAGCAGTAGATTCTTGAATAAAGCTGAGAGTGCTACCAGAATCTATTAGTATCTGCAATTTATCCTCCTTATTTTGTCCCCACACCCTCATGGTGGTGATGTTATCCTCCCCTGATAATGCATTTAGAGTCATATGTATATCCTCCATGGTATCAGTCTTTGTTTCTTCTTCTGGTGGTTTAGTGTTGGTGACATGTGAACACTCAAATTCCTCTTCCTCTGTCATTATCATATAATTTATCCTCTGTTTGAACATGTGTCCATGAGTGAGCTTCTCATAACAGTTGTAGCATAGGCCCTTTTTCCTCTTTGCAGCCATTTCAGAGGCTGTGAGCATCTTGGTTGGTGGATTAGATTTGGTGTTTGGATTGGGTTTGTGAATTTGTGGGTAGAAATTTTCTGGTTTCCTGTTCTGAAACATGGGGGAAAAGGGTTTAGGTCTAGTTTTGAACTTCCTTGCAATAGCATCTAGGGTTAGTATTTGCTTCCTGCACAACTCAATAGTTTGTTGTAATGTGGTTGGTTCAAACATGTTAATAAAGGCTTGCAGTTCCTCACTAAGGCCACTAATGAAACTGGCTATGAAATATTCCTCTGTATAGTTGTTCAGGATCTTCATGCATACTTTCAGCTCCTCAAACCTGTCCACATATTCTGTATAGGACCCATTTTTCCTTAGCTTGTTGAATTTTGCTATGATTTTAGCTTCCTTCAGCTCTTCAAATCTGGCTGAAATCACCTCAATCAGCTGCTGCCAGGTTAGGTCTGTCTGTGATGTGGTGAGATTTTGGTACCATTAGGCAGCCCTTCCTTCAAAATGCATAGAAGCTAGAACAACTTTCTGTTGATCAGGGATATTGGGCATCAGTTTAAAATAACCATTGCATTTGAGCACCCAAGATCTGGGGGATGTGCCATCAAATTTGGAAAATTCCAATCTGGGAACATGGCTTAAAAAACCTATGTTCTGTGTTCCATCCATCACCCTAAACTTAGAAGAATTATTGGTCCTGCAATTAGTCCCTTCACTACCATACCCTGGGTAAGGTCCCCCTAGGATGGATTCCTCATCTACTTGATTTTTTCCTTTGTGCATGTTGAGTAATTGCAGTTGCATAGCAGCTAGAGTCTGAGTCAAGTGGTCATACTTCATATTCAACCCCATTAATTCTTCTAAACTCGAGTTAATACCTAATATTTGCTCCTGAAGTTTTAGCTCACTTGCTTCTCTTTTCATGGATTCAGTTTGCAGGTTTTGGTCCATCTTCTTCTGTACTTCTTGTAGGTCCTTGCTATGAGTGTCATCAGCCATTTTCCAAGGATCCTAGGCTCTAGATACCACTTTTAATATTTTTAATAATTTTCTGGATTTATGATTGTAATATTTTGGTGTTTCTGGAATTTGGGTATGTATTTGAATGGACGATGATATATATATTGAAAAAGAAAAGGATAGAGGGAGGAAAGATATAGACTTGCAGATGATAATTGGAGAAGGAAATTATGATATTTCATTGTTGCTTGTTCCAGTTCCTTATCCCCGTATAAATAGAAAGAAGGGGTGTGATTTGTTACAACCCATGTGCAAAGATAAAAATATCGTAAGCTAAATGACAAACTAATTTTGAAATGACTAAATAACTAATTACTAATAGGCTACTCCACTAACCATCAACATTAATGAGAACTCTCAAACCCATTGTCATTGTGGACCAATAATTCAACAGGGACGGATCCAGCTCCCTTAAACAACCCGGCCCGTTCCTTGCCTATAATTCTCCACCCGGTCGCTCATTTGTCCTTGTCGTCTTGTAAACGTGTCTTCTCCCCATCCTTTCCTTTGGAAAACCCTAGGTTCACAACAATTTCACCCCTTCTTAAATAATATTTGCATGCAGACGCTTTACATGCTTATATAGTTTTCAAGTACTAATGTAGTGATTTACATAATTAAAAAATCGAATGTACATATAATTTTAAAACTAGATTCATATAGATTATATACACAAATTAATTGTAATTATGTGTTGTACAATCTTTTTAAGGTGATATACAATTAATTTATGGATGTACGTTATTTTAGTAGAAAACCAATGCATTGCACAAGTTAAAAAGAACCACTTAAAAAACACTAACAAAGTTAGGGATCATTCCAACCAATTGTTTTTTTTTTCCCACTATTGAGATTTCACAACTATTCCCTTAAAAAAAATCAAATAAGATTTCATGATTGAAATATGATTATCATTAATGAATAATAACTGCGACTTTTTATTATTACGTTATTTACTTGTAGATATTGAGTTTATAAACCTGAAACTCAATATCAAACTATTTTTTAAAAGTATCTAGAGCAATATTGTGCATCATATATGATTGTAGAATCTACGTATGCATGAAAAGTCCATTTCAAATGCACTCTTTACTAAATTGCTTCCGTTTAATTAGAGATATGAGTTTTTCTTTTTTTATATATATAATCTTCTAA
The DNA here is from genome assembly GCA_014905375.1 of Phtheirospermum japonicum. NCBI lineage: Eukaryota > Viridiplantae > Streptophyta > Magnoliopsida > Lamiales > Orobanchaceae > Phtheirospermum > Phtheirospermum japonicum. Next base: position 1,608,389 of record BMAC01000067.1, read on the forward strand.
GTTAGATAATCTTCGATTGAATGATGTGCACATGTACAATGCTATTTCACATTTGAAAGACAAAAAACAAAAATAAATAAATAAATTATAAATTGTGTACCGGAGCATCAAATAAAGTTAACAAAAAAGTTCTAATATTTACGTATCTACAATTATTTTTTGGGCAACACTCTTGTTAGGCCGTACTAGCGAATCATCCGTTAGGTCAAAACTTCATATCAATACATTATAGTGCAAAAACCAATACATTATAATAAAAAACCAATACATTATAGTACAAAAGTATTACAGTACAAAAACTAATACATTATAGCACGGGTCAGATATTACAAAAACCAATACATCACAGTACAAAAACTAATACATTCTAGTATCGGGTCAGATGGTCTAACAGGTCATGACCCGTTAATCTGGCCTAATACAAGTGTTTGTCTTGTTTTTTACTTGAATCTATTTTGGCAGTTTTTGAAATACTAAAAACATATTGGTATCTCTATCGAGTGGAATCTCATACACTGCTTATAGTTAATTCTATAACCTACATATTAGAGAAGTAACAAATTAGATAGTTGAACATACGTAATAACATATACGAAAGCAAAGACTTGCGTTACGTCAGATTGACGGGTCATGACCCATTAAGCCATCTGACTCGATATTTTAATGTATTAGTTTTTGAACTATGATGTATTGGTTGTTGTACTCAAAAGTATTGGTTTTTCATAAATATCTGACCCGTGTTATGATGTATTGGGTTTTATATTAGTATTATGATGTATTGACTTTTTACTATAATGTATTAATTTTTGTACTATAATTTAGCGGTATGAAATTTTGGCCTAACGAATAATTCGTCAGTTCGACTTGACAAAAGTCTTGCCCTACGAAATAAAAGAAGAGAAATACCTCAACATCATGTATACAGACCCCAAATCTAACACGTTTGTAACAATTCAGAATTTTCGATCTCACTTAATCTTGTTCATATTAAATCTTTGATTAAGTAAAACTAGTGATATGGTTTTTGGACAATACTAATTTGAAAAATTCGGTTAATCTATGCAAATGTTATATATTCTTATTATTTATACTGAAAATTGTTAAAATAATTGCGGAAAGTGTAGTTCAAATTAATAACTTGTGATTGAAATTCTATTCAGTTTTATTCGAACAGAATATACCATTGAAATGGCCTTTTATAACTCAAAGGTATTATTAAATAAATAGTACATTTTTTTATTTAAAATTAGCAAAATAATAAATATTTAAAAAATATTGCGATTTTGAGTCGGGATGCCACTCCCAGGCGCATCCCACCCGTTTATTAATTTAAAAAAATAAAAGATATAGGGACGCCACTGTGAACGGCATCCCGAACCTTTTTATTTAAAAAAAAAAAAAAAAGAGGTTTTAGGGGCTCAATTGAAAAGAAAATTACCGGGGTGGGGGTGCGGGGAGGGGTGGCGCCACTCAGAAGGGCGTCCCAGGTGTTTTTTTTTTTTTTAAAAAAAAAAATATCGTGTAAAAAAGTCATGTGCTTCCCTCATTCTTTCCATTCCAGCAAACAACAATTCAGCAGCAAAGGAGCAAAGGCAAGCATCAAAAGAAATTTCTCCTCTTCTTCAAGCAAAGGTAAGTTTTTAATTTAATTGTACTTAGATTTGTATGTTTGAATTCATGTTTTAGTTATTCTAGTTAATTTTTTTTTATATGTTTGAATTAATGTTTTAGTTATTTTAATTAACTATTTTATATATGTTTGAATTCATATTTTAAAAATATGTTTTAGTTATTTTAGTTAATTTTTTTGTATATGTTTGAATGTATGTCTTAATTCATGATTTATTTATTTTAGTTAATTTTTTTGTATGTGTTTGAATTCATGTTTTAGTTATTTTAGTTAATTCTTTTTAATATTGAATTTATATGTTTGTGAATTTTAGTTGTGAGTATTTATGAAATTTTATTTGATTTTTTAATTATGTGAAATTTTGAAGTTATTAGTTTTGTGTTTAGTTGTTAATTATTTATTAAAATTGATTTTGTTTGCTTGTGATGAAATTATTATTGTGTGAACATGTGAATTTATTTATTTTCTGTGAAATTTTTAATTATGTGTAAATTTGAATTTATATGAAATTATTAATTATGTGAAAAAAGTCTTAACTTATTTATTTTGTGAGAAAGTCTTAATTATGTGAAAATTCGAATTTATTCATTTCTTGTTTAGTTGTTAATTATTTATTAAGATTAATTTTATTTGTTTATGAGGAAGTTATTTATGTTGTGATGATATTATTAATTATGTGAAAATTTTAATTTGTTCGTTTCAGTATTTCGTGTTTAGTTGTTAATTATTTACGGATATTTGAAATTACTCTTGGGGAATTTGTTTATATTAGAAGTAAACGCACATATGACGAATATATCTTCTGGCAATGAATATGATATGTATGCATCAATTCTACGAGACAAGGGTGGATATGCAAATTCAGATCCCACCGAGCATCATCCCCCTCCCCCACTGGTGATCTCGAACTACCCCGCCGATTGCTTCGAACCAAATGAAGGATACGATTCTGAAGATAGTTTAGATGAACTAGATGATGGTGATAAAACTGACAAGGAATTCTTTCAATTGGGAGGTAGCGTACCATATGAATATCATTTTGAACCTACCGTAGATGAATGTGCCCCTACAACCCATAAACGAGTGGATAGAGGATCAGAACTCTACAAGAACATACCATTTTTCGATTACGAATACGAAGACACTCCTATTGATTCTATTGATGTCCCTCAACAGGACTACTACTACGATAAAGACGAAGGAGTGTTGAGAACAGGTATGATATTCTGAGATAAAAGACATTTGATGTAGGCAGTCAAAGATTACTCTGTGCGTGTCGCCAAGTGTGCGTATAGAGTGGTACAGAGCAATCCAAAGGTTTGTAAAGTTATTTGTTTGTCAAAAGCACTTGGGGAGAATCATGTAGATATTCTGAATCCATTAATCAACAAATCACCCGAATGCGGAAGGTGTCTCCGCGCTAGTTTTAGTAAATGAAAGGGTGATTGGGTAATCACAAGATTGGGTTTTGCACACAAATGCCTTGCATCTTTTACACGTCATGATCACCCGATTTATGTAAAAACATGATTGCTATGCTCATTACCACTCACGTCGAGCAAGATCTATTATAAGGTGCTTCGCATGTCCAGAAGGCTGTCGAACAAGAATATGGTTATAAAGTGTTATATCACAAGGCATGGCAAGGTTTGCGAAGAGCTCGTGAAAATGTGTACGGGACGTGGGAGCAGTCGGTCCAATATTTACCAAAATACATGGAGGCCTTGTAGACGTACAACCCAGGGACAGTGGTCAAGTGGCTACACAAATCTTTTGGAATACCTGGTGTGCATATGTTAAGATTTGTATTTTGGGCATTTCGACCATGTATCGAGGCTTTTAGACATTGTCGCAAGGTGATCAGTGTTGATAGAGCCTTTTTGGTTGGAAAGTACAAGCACACGTTGTTGATGGCAGTTGTAATTGACGCAAACCAACAAGTCTTGCCACTAGCTTGCACAGTTGTTGATTCAGAGAGTTATAACTCCTGGCATTGGTTCCTTCACATTTTTACAAAATATATTGTTCGCGACATAAAAGGGGTTTGTCTTATATCTGACCGACATGTCGAACTACTTAGTGCACTAGAACAAGTTTCGGCATTCTCTTCTAACGTTTTTTGTTTGCGACATGTCTCTTTTAACTTCAATACGCATGCCAAGTCTGTGAAATTGAAGGATATGTGTTTCAAAGCTGGAGCAGAACCCAGAGTTACAGTCTTTCATAGAATAATGGAACAGATTAGAGCCATTGATCCAGATGCATTTGCATACTTGGATGGCATTGATAAGAGCAAGTGGACACTGTCCCATGACGGCGGCAAACGGTGTGGCATCCTGGAGACCAACATGTCTAAATGCATCAATGGAGTGATGAAACGTGCTAGACGGCTCCCAATAACTACTATCGTCTGAATCGCATTTGCTCGAAGTGTTCGAAAATTTTATAATCGCTTGAAAGATGCGACAAGAATCCATAACATGCAACAATTTTGGCCTGATAAGATATATGACCTATTTAGGTCAAGACAGTATTTACGGACACCTTACCACATTACGGGCTTTAATTGGGCGTCAGAAATGGTCGAAGCTTCCGAACGGGTCAATGGAGCAGTTCGTAACGAAACTTTCGAGTGTCCTTGTCGAGCGCAGAATGCTCTTGTGGTAGATGGGTGAGCAGCGATATTCCGTGCTCTCAGGCAATAAAGGCGTGCACCGAATTCAGAGTGGATCCTCGAGTTTATGTCCAAGATTACTATAGCACTGCTGCGTACCTACGTACATACTCTGTTGGGGATTATTAACCATTGCCCGACGCGGAGGACTGAAATGAGGCAAGTTTTGAATTGGTTCATGATCCACAGACGAGGAGGCAGCGAACCGTTAGACGACTCAGGGGTAGTAGGATACCCAACGAAGTGGACCAACCACAAGTATGCGCAAGACAATAATACCGTGCGCAAGATGTGGCTAGCTCATCACAAGGCGGTGGACATTCTAGTTTCAGGCATTGATGTTAGATAATTGTTGTAACTCGCTAGCACTACTTGATGTTTTTAATTCGCCTTGTTATAATTATTATTAATTGTTGTTGTATGAATTCCCTAATTAATATTCATCTTTATGTTGTATTGTAACTCGCATTACTATCTGAATTAATAGTTTTTATTGTATGAATTCCCTTAAGTAATATTTCATTGTTGTATGAATTTTCTAATTCCTGGAATATTTTGTCGGATATAGATCTTGATTGTTTATGTGTATTTATCTTGCAGATGGCATCACCACTACTAAGCCAGCAGCATTTATATAGATCGACCAGCGTTGCAGGTGGTCAGATGAATGGGGTTCTGAGGGTGAAGCGTGCAGTATCAAAAGGAAAAATGAGTTCCAATCAGCCTAACAATGTACCATATTAAGAAGATTTCTTTTTCTACGATACGAATTTAACTGAGTGGAGCATCCATATGGATACTAAGCTTGTTGACGACCTTCGTGAGAGTAAGCTTGATGGTGTCTACGATCCCAGAAGAGGATTACGCAACAATATCATGTGGATCTTGGACAAAATCAATGTTGCATTCGGGAAAGACTTCACAATGGACGACATAACCGCTCGAGTTCAACTTCTGGAAAAACGATACAGGCATTTTCATATGATGTTGGGAAATGAGCATTGCACTTGGGATCATGAGACCAACAAAGTGCAACGCCAGAATGGCTAGTACGGTTTTGGAATGATGTGGAAGGCGGTGTTGAGTTTACAGCTGCATATCTAAAACATGGAGAACCTTTATTCGATTCGATGGATTGAGT
>BMAC01000067.1:1613858-1644046 GCA_014905375.1 Phtheirospermum japonicum
TGGCGTCCCGGACGTTTTTGTTAAAAAACAAATTTCGGGCTCAATTGGAAAAAAAACTTTGTGGGGGGCGGGACTCCACTCAGAAAGGCGTCCCGGTGGATTTGCAAAAAAAAAAAAAAACACACACAAGGGGGCGGGACGCCACTGGGAACGGCGTCTCGGGTGTTTTCTGCAAAAAAATTTTTTTTGAAACCCTAACCCTAACACACACAACACACATATTATTTATTTATTTATATTATTTTATTTTTTAGGTTTTTACTTTTATAATTTATTTAGAAATTTTATTAGGTAATATAAATAAACATATCATAATAATGTCTTAAAATTACAAGAAATTTTATTTCAAAATTAAAAATACAATAAGATTAAAATACAACAAGAAATAAGATTAAAATAGCAATTACAGTAATTTGATATTACATATGTGATCAAATTCGTAATGGCGGATTTCCAATGTGATTTTGGTATTGACAAATGTAATTAAAATAATTTTTATTGAATTGGCGTCCCGGACGTTTTTGTTAAAAAACAAATTTCGGGCTCAATTGGAAAAAAAACTTTGTGGGGGGCGGGACTCCACTCAGAAAGGCGTCCCGGGTGGATTTGGCAAAAAAAAAAAAAAACACACACAAGGGGGCGGGACGCCACTGGGAACGGCGTCTCGGGTGTTTTCTGCAAAAAAATTTTTTTTGAAACCCTAACCCTAACACACACAACACACATATTATTTATTTATTTATATTATTTTTTTTTTTAGGTTTTTACTTTTATAATTTATTTAGAAATTTTATTAGGTAATATAAATAAACATATCATAATAATGTCTTAAAATTACAAGAAATTTTATTTCAAAATTAAAAATACAATAAGATTAAAATACAACAAGAAATAAGATTAAAATAGCAATTACAGTAATTTGATATTACATATGTGATCAAATTCGTAATGGCGGATTTCCAATGTGATTTTGGTATTGACAAATGTAATTAAAATAATTTTTATTGAATTGGCGTCCCGGACGTTTTTGTTAAAAAACAAATTTCGGGCTCAATTGGAAAAAAAACTTTGTGGGGGGCGGGACTCCACTCAGAAAGGCGTCCCGGTGGATTTGCAAAAAAAAAAAAAAACACACACAAGGGGGCGGGACGCCACTGGGAACGGCGTCTCGGGTGTTTTCTGCAAAAAAATTTTTTTGAAACCCTAACCCTAACACACACAACACACATATTATTTATTTATTTATATTATTTTTTTTTTTAGGTTTTTTACTTTTATAATTTATTTAGAAATTTTATTAGGTAATATAAATAAACATATCATAATAATGTCTTAAAATTACAAGAAATTTTATTTCAAAATAAAAATACAATAAGATTAAAATACAACAAGAAATAAGATTAAAATAGCAATTACAGTAATTTGATATTACATATGTGATCAAATTCGTAATGGCGGATTTCCAATGTGATTTTGGTATTGACAAATGTAATTAAAATAATTTTTATTGAATTGGCGTCCCGGACGTTTTTGTTAAAAAACAAATTTCGGGCTCAATTGGAAAAAAAACTTTGTGGGGGGCGGGACTCCACTCAGAAAGGCGTCCCGGTGGATTTGCAAAAAAAAAAAAAAACACACACAAGGGGGCGGGACGCCACTGGGAACGGCGTCTCGGGTGTTTTCTGCAAAAAAATTTTTTTGAAACCCTAACCCTAACACACACAACACACATATTATTTATTTATTTATATTATTTTATTTTTTAGGTTTTTTACTTTTATAATTTATTTAGAAATTTTATTAGGTAATATAAATAAACATATCATAATAATGTCTTAAAATTACAAGAAATTTTATTTCAAAATTAAAAATACAATAAGATTAAAATACAACAAGAAATAAGATTAAAATAGCAATTACAGTAATTTGATATTACATATGTGATCAAATTCGTAATGGCGGATTTCCAATGTGATTTTGGTATTGACAAATGTAATTAAAATAATTTTTATTGAATGATGAACTATGAAACCTAAGGTTTCGCTCCAAGCGGTTGAGATTTTCAACACGTCTTTCAAAATTCCTCACTATCATGTACGGATCCCGCTGAATCCGCCTTTTAAATCAGGTCGTATATTTTAAGGATGATCTGTAACGTCTGATATTCCATCATCAACAGTTGAGACCCCAATACACCTTTTCGGGTACTGTACCTCTAACGCGTATTAAATGCACGAATCCCATCAAATATCTTTTTTCCCAAAAATTATTTTCAAAACTTATCCCTCGCTTTTCTCCCGCGATTCACTCTCATTTTCATTCCTCTTCTTCACCAACCACTTACTTTTCTCTCTTCTCTCTGTAACACACAGCTTCACCTTCTTCAAGCGTTTTTCGATCACCTCCAAAACAAGGTATTTTTCTAATCTCTGTCTTTTCAAGTTATGTCTACTCAATCATCTTCTTCCTCTTCTACTCACCGGAGCTCGGCTCCTTCTTCACCTGTGACATCTCCTTCTTCCCCGAATACCTTCAGTGAATGGCTCCCCCTTATTCTGGGGCACCCCAATAATATCATCTCCATCCTTAGTGACAAAACAGTAGTGTTGAGATCGAGATTTCAAATCCCTACAAAATTCTCGTTAGTTAACCCCGGCATAGGCGAGAGGGCTTACAGGCCACGGATCGGTCACCTGACCTTTTTTGTCGATCAATTCCAGGCGGAGTTGTGTATCCCCGTCAACCCGCTTATATTAGAAATTGCTCAAATGTATAGAATCCCCGTACATCAATTCATTCCAAACTCTTTTAGGATAATCATAGGTTACAATTTAGCCATGCGATACGCTGGATTGACCCCCACAGCCCAAACACTTTACTCCTTGTTTCAGGCAAAGAGTGCTTCTTCCGGCTACTTTTACTTATGCGCTCCGTTTCTTAACTGGCGGTCCTTCCTCCAACAAGGCTTGGAGGAATAAATTATTCTTTGTACATTGCTCTGGCGATTGGGGCTTTCCTACCAAATCTATTGACCAGCTCCCACCTCAGGCCCAACTATCCGTGGGAGAAAAGTCTCCTCGTCTGAATAAGATTATCTCAACATTAAATGAAAACATCTTTCATTTGACCAAACTCCTCCTCCCTTTCGTTCTAGATTTCTTCAATTCCAGAGAAGAGACAGGTCCTTTGACCCCTGAGATTGGTACATGCATCAGAGTTGCCCTACCCTGTCTTCTTTTCTTCTTGCATACTTGGTAGATCTAACCTCTGACTTGTTTCCTGACACATTCTCTTTTCTCCCTCTCTCTTTTTTTTTAAGACACCATGATGCAAAATCTGCTAGAGGCTCAACAAGATGTTGTGCTCCTTGAGAAAAGATCTTTGGGAGAACAAACCTCTAGGTCGGCAAAGAGACCACTCAGCCAGCACAGCCCGGCCAGCATGAAGCGTCTACCTCACTTGAGGTGGATTTGAAAATTCTGTCCGAATCAGGGGAAGAGTAGGCACGTCTTTCCCGAAAATGGGCCTGGTTTGAAAAGTAGGCAGCGACTCCGAAGGTCAAAGTGGTTAATCCCAATGCTACTTTGTTCACCAGAACTTCTGTTCTGAACTGCTCTGGAGCAGTGGCCGTCAAGTTCATTCAGGGCCAATGTCCAGCATCGGACCGGAAGACTCTAGAGAAGTGGAGAGACCATTAATAAATCGAATTGCTCTGTTAAGATGAGGCTAAGGTAATCATCCTTTTCCTCTTTTCCCTCTGTGCATATTTCATTTTGTTTACCATTATTAACAACCCTACTACTTCTCACCAGGCCGCAGCAAAGAGGTCCATTTCGGTCGCCCGTGCTAGAGGCTCCCTGATGAACGCATATCTGGTCAAAGAGCACAATCTCTTGAAGGAGAAGGAGAAGAGACTGATGGCGCTTTTCAAGGAGAGGGGAGCCGAGTTGAAGAAAGTTAGGGCAGAGCTGCTGACCGCCAAGGAGGAAGAAGAGGAGATCAGAGCTGAGATGTCAAGTCGAGTTGACGAAGCTCTGGCAAAGGGTCAAGCGAAGGGGAGAACTGAGTTCCTCAGTTCAGAGGATGGTCTCCGACTCATCCAGACAGCAAGGGAGGCTACCCGAAAAGCTTTCCTTGGATCTGAGGACCTGTATAGGCTCCTCGGGCCCGAGGCCATCACGTACTTTTATCTTAGCCTGGGTGCCTGTAAGAAATGGTCCAAGGAGAACCCTTCGACCCCTTATGACCGAAGCCAACGCATCCAAGGACACCCCGAGCCTACAAGTTTTACCTATTCTACTGAGGATGACCGCCTTCATAGGCTTGGAGCCCACGAGTTTGCTGAACATGTTATAAAACTCTTTCATGCTCCAGTTCCAGGGCCTTTTACTCAGCCAGACCGGAATGTGACGCTAGCACTGACTGCCTCTACTCCTTCCCCGACCTTCGCTGGTCTGGGTGAGTTACCTGGCTGGGTATCATCCAGCGACCTTCCTGAGGAGGATGCTGTGGAGCAGTTTGCTATAGACCTGGATGCTGGAGATGGCGGTGTTGTGGGCTAGGTCGTTCTAGTTTGTATTTTGTTTTCTGCTTTGATTCTGACTGATCTATATTAAACAATTCTTGTCGTTTTTTAATTTTAGGGTTTCCTTATTTTTAGGAAAACCTAGTACTATTTTGTTATGAATCACGTGCTCTAATTTCTTTATATACGTATTATTCCGTTGTGTATTTCATTATGGCTTCTTCCTCTTTACTCGAAGAAATTGATACCTTGAAGAGGAAAAATCTCACACTCTTTTCTTAAAACTTCAAACTTTCTGACAAACTTTCTGTGCTCCGCAATTTTTTTTCTCAAGTATGCAGATTTTTGGAGAGGAATAGGCAAAAGAAATGCCACTATAAGCGCGAGTGGGCTGAGCTCCGCCAGCTCAACCGTCAACTTCAAGAGGAGAAAGATGATCTGCTCGAATCAGTATGCCGACTGACCGCCACCGCCAGTGAAGCTCACTCTGCCTTTGATCGGGCGGATAAGTATCGCCAACGCCTCCACGAGACTGAGCGCGAACTGTGGTGTGTTTGCCAGGCTTTAGCTTCTGATAGGAGAGCTTCCTCTTCCCACCCGTGATGTTTAATGCGACTGTTGTCATTTTAATGTATTTCTGTGTTCGTGTCGTTTCTCTATAAGCATTTTCTTTCATTTTCTGTACTTCAATCAAGCCTGCAGAGTTCTATTATGTATCGGAATAAACCCTTTTGCCTTGGATGTTTTTCGTTTTGTTTTTATGTTTTCTTGCAATTTGAAGTCGGGTCTGGATAATCATCCAGCCAATAATCTCTTAAGGCAATCAAGGTTGTAAACCCACTAACAATCGAGTCCTATGTTTCAGGGTACCCATCCCATAATCATTCGAGATTCAAACTTTTTACTGATAATTAGATCAGGTTCGTCGAGGCATCTGCCTCTAGCCAAACAGGGCTGGCATTTTTGCTGACAATGGCTGACATTTTTGCTGAAAATCAATGTGCCTACTTTATAAATATTTATCAAAATTTTAAAAGCTTGCTCGCAAGAGTACAAGTTCGCATGTTGGTTGGTAAGATAAACCGAGTCAATTCACGAGGAACAACCAATCGGAATCTCAGATGTTTGTTTTGATGACAAGTGACACATAAACATGTATAATTGGGGGTGGGGGGTGTTTTGTTGTTGTTTATAACTAAGAACTTGAAAAGAAATATTCAATAAATTAAACTAATCAACTTAAACTATTTAATTACTTGAAATCAAAAGCATAATCAACTAGGGCAATGAACCTAATTAAACTAAAACGTAAGAATGAACGTAGTTAAAAAGCATGAATAAATTCCTATTGCATAAACGAGTAAAATAGCATGAATGAAATTTAAAAACCTAAATCAAGCATAAATCAAACTACTAAGCATGAATTCAATCCACAAACTGAAAGTAACAAGTTCACTAAACATGCGAATCAAAAATCCAAATCTCAGTTTCAACAATCCAAACAATAGCAATAACTAGTATGAACGACTTACAATAACTTCGACGTAATCAAGTCACCAATAACCAAGCATGAAATAAATAAGCTAGATTAAAATAAAAGATTACGAACTTAATTATTCAAGTATCCAAAGTTTCAAGCATTAAGTAACTAAAAATCCAGAAATGAAAATAATAATCTAAAAGCATAAATTCACGAAAACTAAATTAAAAAGCGATTAAAAGTTTAAGAGTACTTATTGGAACTAAGAAGTGCAGTAAGTTCTCCAGCTATTCCGGAGAGGAGTGATGGATCTTGGCTGAAGAATGAATCTCATGCTAATGAACGGAGCTTGGGACTTGCGATCTTCGTTCCTCATCCTTGATCGTCTAGCTACGAACCGGACTATGAATACCAGCCTCCTCTATGTCTAAGATCCCTATGAATATTTGTGGCAGTGAATAATGTGTGTTTAAGACGGATTGGAGGGGGGTTTATATAGTTTTCCCATGTCTTGGAGCACAAGTTAGAGTTAAAATCTGATTCTGGGCCTGATAACAGTAAGACTACCGGTAAGGGATACCGCTAACTGTACCGTTACCCTTCTCTGAAAAGTCTATGTCCATCCGTAGCGGTATTGGTAGCGTTATGGGAGTAACCGTTTAAGTACACCGCTAAACCTCTTTGTTGATCCCTAACGGTGGGACTAGCGGTAAGGGATACCGTTAAGGTCACCTTAGCTTGGTCTGGGAGCTCTCTATCCACCTTTAGCGATTAGGATAGCGGCAAGGTATCGGTGTGGTGTCCTCTAGGTCGTAACGGTAATACATAGCGGTAAGGGCTACCGCTAACTGAACCGTTAACTTCAAAATCTTGCTACTTCTTCGCCGAAAGGCTCGATTCTCATTTCTTGATCATCAAGCTTCATCTTTTATGTGCCGAGCTCCTCCGGTTACTTAGCTATAAGGTGAAAAAAAAATAGAATAATCACCTATTTGCATCAATCGAGATTAAAATACGGTAAAACAATCTGGAAGTATAAAAGTACAAAATTAAGCTTAATCTACCCAACTTATACCAAAATAAATAATAAAAACTAACTAAATAACTAATAAAAGTAAGGACAAATTCATGTCAACCAACTACCCCACGCTTTAATGGTTTGTTCGTTCTTAAACAAACGATAATTTCAAAGAATAATAAGAATGAAAATAAACTCGAGCAAAGAGTCGTGTCGTGCTACATAGATAATTATGAAAATATAGATAATCGTAATGCAACCTCAAACTCTAGACCATTATTACATTGTCGCTACAAAAATAAAATCATGCATCCTCTCAAAGGGTAATATATAAGTGTACGCTCAAAAGCACTCAAGAATTTTTTATAGGAATGAGTTTACGCTCAAATCATCAAAATACAAGCACAATAAGTAAGAACCGAAAATCAAAAACTTCTCCATCGCAATTAAGTGTGTAACTAACAAAGAACTAGAAAAGGTCTTTTGGGGTTGTAATGTAGGCTCTTTGGACGGGTATGGAATATATAAGTCGTGTGGCTAACTCACGATCTAACGTGATCAATAACTCACTCAACTAATCTAATCACGAAGCAAAGTACTTCACCTCATTCAAAATAAATCCTCACTAAGCACTCATAACATAGCCTTTATACTTCGGCTATTTCTCAACTCGCGAACCGTAAACCGACTTTCACTCAAACCACTTAAACTATGTAGAAGCTTATGATACGCTTCTTCTTTCAAACACAACTCTTGCCTCTTAAACATTAGGCTTTAAGAAAATAAAAATAAAATTCAAGCCTTTATAAGCATAGGCAATGACTCAACATGATTCACCATCCTTTTTATTCTCTTTTATACTTTTTTTTTATTGTGTCCCCTTTATTCCTTTTATGGGGCCTTTTTTTTTTAGGATGGTGATCCTTTATTACAACTTTTTCACAAGTTCCTAATAAAACCTCCAAAACACAAATAACCAATAAAAGTAACTAACTCTTACCCCACGCTTTTAATGATCGTAGGAGTCGACTAAAAACACTCATGGCTATAGGAAATGGATATTTAGCTATGATTGGCTCATTTGGAATTTATAGTGGCTAATATATATGGATATGGCCGGAATAAGGGTTTTTTCTGTGCCTTAACGTCATGTTCAAAGCTAACAATACACAATGATTTCAAAGAGATCTCAAAACAGAACTCACTCAAGTACATGCAATGATGATAAACACTCAGGCTTCCACCTCAAAATTGTACTCATGGTGAGTACATCTGCTAGATCTAACCTAAAAGGTAAAAAAAGTAGAAAAAGGGAACTAAGGCTGGATCTAAGCCTACGGCTTTGAAGCCAAAAGAGGGTGCTCATAAGAAGTCAAAACTGGCTAAAGATGCGTGCTTATATTGCAAAGAAGAGGGACATTGGAAGAGAGACTATGAGAAGTGGAAAACATTAGATGTTTCCGGCTCCTCAGGTATGTTTGTCATTGAGATAAATATGTCTATTAATAACTCTCACTGGTGGGTATTTGATACCGGATGTGGCTCGCACATTTGTAAGAAATGTGCATGGGGATTAAGAGACAGCAGGATGGTTAGACCGGGGAAGTTTGCCTGCGCATGGGAAATGGAGCAAAGGTTGCTGTCGAGCGTGTAAAGACTTATAGATTAGATTTATCATCAGGTTATAAATTTTATTTATATAATTTTTATTTTGTCCCATCGATTACCAAGAATATTATTTCCATTCCGATGTTAAACTTTAAAGATTTCCTTCCATTTTGCTAATAATAATTGTTTATTTACGAATAATGGTGTTGTTTATGAAAATGCTCCTCTAGTGAATAGTTTATATGTTCTTGGTTGTAGTCGTGACATTCTCAATGTATAAAACAAACGTATAAAGTTAAGTAATATGAATAATCCCACCTATTATGGCATTGTAGGCTTGGTCACATAAAAAAAAAGAATCGCAAATTAAGGAAGTTAGACTACTTAACACCATTTGATTTTGAGTCTTGTGGACAATGTGAATCTTGTCTCAAAGGAAAGATGACCAACAAGCCATTTTCTGGGAAAGTCATACGAGCAAAAGAGGTGTTTGAGCTGGTTCATACTGATGTATGTGGACCTTTCCTACTCAAGATAGAGGCGGTTATTCATACTTCATTACTTTTACTGATGACTTTTATAGGTTTAGACATGTGTATCTTTTGAAGCACAAGTCAGAGGCTTTTGAGAAGTTTAAGAAGTATAAGTTAGAAGTAGAGAAATAAGTTGAAAAGAATATTAAGACTCTTCGATCGGATCGAGGAGGAGAATACCTGAGTAAAGAGTTTCTCAATTACTTAAAACTTCAGAAGAGTTTCTGAAAGGAGAAATCGAACCTTATTAGATATGGTTAGATCCATGATGAGTTTCTCAGATCTTCCGACATGCCTATGGGGGTATGCTTTACTGAACTCAATCTATGTTCTGAATATAGTTCCGTCGAAGTCAGTAGATAAAACTCCTTATGAGTTATGGCATGGCAAGAAGCCATCACTTACGCACATGCGAACCTGGGGTTTCCCCGCATATGTAAAGAAGATGCTTACTGACAAGTTGGAATCTAAAAGTGAGAAATGTTATTTTGTGGGGTATCTTAAAAAAATACGTGGATACTATTTCTATCTTCCTGGAGAACATAAGATCATTGTTTCTAGGCAAGCGACTTTCCTTGAGGAAGACTATGTTTACAAGGTAAGGAGTCGAAATAAGGTAGAACTCAAAGAAATTCAAGAACCACAAAGTGACATGGAGGTTTGAAACTTGTCTAATGACCTAGACAAGAATTCAGTGGGAGCTTCTGGTCATTCCTATGGTGAAGATTTGTCACTTAGAGGAAAATCTTTAGCCAGTGGGAGCATTGATAGAATTTATGCAATCATGCAAAGTTTATCATCACAACCGATGGAAGACTAAGCAATGGTTGCACAACTCCCTTCTCAGGAAGTTGATGTTGATGACACTTCTGAGGAATCTCAAAATGCTGGAACCATCCAGCATAGAAGAACCTTCTCATGATCAGAACACTCAAATCACTCAATCGCAGGATAACCAATTTCGTAAGTCTACTAGGATTCGTCGGCGAATGAAAAGACTAAACCTCCTTGTAGAGGGTCAAGGTGACGTGGAAATCCCAGACAATGATGAACCTAGAACTTACACTGAGGCTATGTTAGACATTGACTCAAAGAGGTGGCTTGAAGCCATGAAATCAGAAATGGACTCGATGTACACAAATCAAGTTTGGAACTTGGATGACTTGCCAGTTGGGGTTAGACCCATTGGATGCAAATGGGTCTTCAAGAAGAAGATCGATGCAAATGGCAAGGTACAAACCTACAAGGCTAAGTTGGTAGCAAAAGGTTATAGTCAACGAGAAGGAATTGACTATTATTAAACCTTTTCTCTAGTTGCGAACATCAAGTCCATTAGGATTGTACTTACTATAGCTACACAATATGATTACCATATTTGGCAGATTGATGTTAAAACTGCTTTCCTCAATGGTGAATTTACCGAGGAAGTGTATATGAAACAACCAGAGGGTTTTACATCTGAACCGAAACCTAAAGTGGTATGCAAGCTACAAGTCTATTTATGGACTTAAACAAGCATCTAGAAGTTGGAATATTAGTTTTGGCAAAGCAATCAAGTCATTTGATTTTGTCAAAAACAAAGAAGATCCATGCGTTTATAGTAAACGCACTGGAGAGAGTATTATTTTTATTATTATATATGTTGATGACATATTGATAATTGGAAATGATACCCTTTGTTTTGCATGTAATTATGGTGTTTTTCTCTTACTTTTAATTAGGATTTAGTGTCATTTTTAATAGTTTTGAGTTGAGTTTTGTTAGGATATTAGGTTATTTTCTTGTTTTAATGTTTTGAGCTTTATGTGTACAATGTTGGTGAAGTTTGTGGGATTCTTGAGTTTTTATGTTTAAAATTCTTATTTTGTAGGTTGCTTAATGAATTAGATTCGCACCAAGACGTGTCGGGATGCGCATAGGTTCAAGCCAAAGCATTGAGGCCCAAAGTCCGTGCCATAATGAGAAAACTGAGCCGAATCGACTGCCCAATTGACTGAGAAAAGCCCAAATCGACTGAACGACAGAGGCTGACCCATTTCAATGAGAAGCAGTCGATTGACTACAAACCGGTCGATCGACTGCTCGACAGAGCCGAGATAACCCAAATCGACTGCTCGACAGAGGCTGGACATTGGAGTAACAGGGCAGTCGATCGACTGCATCGCAGGACACTTTGAAATTTTTGGCATTTTTGATGTTTTGCCCCTATAAACAACTATATAAACCCCACATCTTTACCCTAAGAAAGAATCCACTCTCCTCCCAACTCTTGCATGGGTTTGGTATTTGTTTTCTCTCTCTAGTTATTAGATTTATTTTCTCTCTCTAGTTTTTAGATTTAATTTCAAGTTTTTCCTTGTGTTTGTAAGCTCAAGAAGAATTCAAGTTATCACTTGGATATTATTTTGATTGTAATTTCATTCAAGCTTTTGGATTCTCTTTCTTAATTCAAGTAAGTTTTTCATTATTTTCTTCCTTGTTCTTCAATTTCAAGCTTGTTCTTCAATTTATGCATTTTGCCTTAGCTCTTAGATTTATTATTAGATTTGTGATTTGGTTTATGGAATCTAGGTGAGTGACACACCTTGATTATAGATCGGGTTTTGGATCATTTTTATTTCAAGTATTTAATATGCTTTATTTTGGTTTTTATTTTTCATGCATGGTTTTATGTTGAATCCTAGATCTACTCTTCGTTTCTTGTTATTTTTAGAAAAAATTTAAACTTTAACGTCAACTTTTATTACTCTTTCCATTGGTGCTTTCGATTTTAGTAGATTTGTATTATTTAGAATTTTATGACCATGCAAGCATAGTTGTACCTTAGGCTGCTTTAGTTGTACTTTGTTGTTTCCTTTCTTTTTATTGCTTATTTTCATTATTGCTTGCAATTTCAACACGATATACGCACGAGGCATAAAAAATACTTGCATTTACTTTCATAGTTCCTCATTTATTTTCGTTTAGTTTCATTTATTTTCACTTTCCTTTAAATTCCACAAGCTAAAAACTCATTGATCCCTACGAGCGATCGAATTTCGATAATACCAAGCCATGAACCCCTTATATTTTCATCACCACTAAAATTCTACAAATAACCCTTGTCATGTAATTAGTAAAGGATTGGTTGTCCATCACCTTCATGGTGAATGACTTGGGTGAATCCTGTTATATTCTTGGAATTAGGATCTACCGGGATAAACCTAATAGAATATTGGGGCTTTCACAATCCACGTACATAGATAAAGTGTTAAGACGACTCTCTATGGAAAATTCCAACAAGGGATATATCCCAATGAGTCATGGTATCAAGTTATCAAAGAAGGATGGTCCTCCTACTGATAAGAAACTTGAGCGCATGAAAAGGATCCCATACGCTTCAGCAATAGGATCTATAATGTATACCATGATTTGCACAAGGCCAGATGTGGCCTATGCACTTAGCATGTCTGGCAGATTTTAGCAGAATCCTGGGAAAGAACACTGGAAAGCAGTCAAGAGTATTCTTAAGTATCTTAGAAGAACTAAAGAATATTTCTTAATCTATGGTGGACAAAAGGAACTGGCAGTTACTGCGTACACTGATACTAGTTTCCAAACAGACGGTGATGACTATAAGTCATAATCTGATATGCCTTCATTTTCAATGATAGGGTAGTAAGTTTGAATGGTTCCAAGCAAACTACTGCCACTGATTTGGTAAATCGAAGCTGAGTACATTGCTGCATAAGAGGCAGCTAAAGAAGCTATCTCCATAAACAAGTTCTTAAGGAATTAGGGGTAGTTCCTAGCATCAATATTGTTGTATTGCGACAATATTGGTGCTATTGCGCTAGAAAAGGAACTGAGATCCACGAACAGTAACAAGGATGTACTAAGACGCTGCCACTTGATCAGGTAGATAGTGGAAATATGAGAAATTAAAATAGAGTGTGCTCAAAGCCATCATTTTCTGGGTAACATGATGAGCATTTCGTAAACCTGAATATTAGATATATAGGTGCTTGACTCTAGGCCAAGTGGGAGATTGAAAGTATAAATGTCCTAAAGACTATCAGATTTAAATACATTATACTTGACCAAAATTATTATATATATCGTTATATATATGGAAATGCATTAATTGAATTATTATTTTGATTGTTTGCAATTATTCGTATAAATGTTCCCGGGAGTTAATGTTGTCATTGATATGGTGAGATGTTAGTGATAGAACATTACTCTTAAAATAGCCCCGACTAATGGTTATCAAGATTGGGATATTGATAATATAATATATATGTCGGCATGTGGTCTACATCACATTTTTAGAGAATGCAGTTAGTCTCACGACTGCAAATAATAGTTATTCGTGATGGACATATGGATACTTTAAAGAGTATTGGTAAACCCTACTAAAAAGTTATTTATTGTATGTCTATAAACTTATCAGTGTATAAAGTGTGTGATAATCCTTTGACTTGAGGTCAATACGCACCTTGTTTACTAAGTGATGTACTTTGACCATGACCAATTGCACTCCTTTTTGGAGTAGATATGACTTGTGTTGGGTACATCATGATGTAAATGAAGGTGGTAGTTAAGCCAAGAAAGAATTCATTCCTCGATTGGGATTTCGAGAGAGATCACTCATAATCTCTATATTAGGTCGACTAAAGTCATTGGCCAATGCAAGAGACATATTCAATATAGTAGTTGAGTATGGTCTAGTTGTCCACTAATAAAGATGAGATAAATTGATTAAGCCATTGAGATAGATACTTGGATAAATCTTAAGTTTAATCGAGTGATTCGGAATGAAAAAAATTTCACTAAAGCTTTGTATAAAGGTTATAATTCGCCGAGTTCAAGCGAATGTTCTTTATATATTGAGTTCGTCCAACTAAGCCCTCTATGAGTTTTGTTCGTATCATCATTGGATTGATGTCATATATAAAGGCCTATAGGGTCACACTATATGAGATTACTTTTCCGACTTAAGAGCATATCAAGAAAGTAATAAATATTCAATTTGGAATTGTAATATTTAATTGATTAATAATTATGATGTTAATTTCTATTTGATAGGAATTATTTAATTAAATTAATTGGATTTAGATTTAATTATCTATGTTAAATTATTAAAGGTACTTGGGCTAAAACTGTTTTGGGCCCATGTCTTGGACAATCCAATCCTTTTTAGGAATAGGGTTCTCTTATGTACCTAATATAAATATAACATAAAGTCATAAGTTGACTAGAGAGAGTTTTTAGAAAACATCATAACAAATCCTGATTTTGAGATTGGGAGTTCTTGAGCTTTCGTGAGATTTCCTAGCTTTCTCCACGATAGCAATACACTGAAGTATGATCTTGCAGTCGGAGAATTAATTGCGTGGATACCTTAGAATTGAACTCGAATCTGGATTTACTGTAAGGTTTTCATGTATTCTCTCGTTTATTTATTATATAAATATATTCATTCACAGTATGGATCTGTTGTATCTAATAAGATTTTAAAACTTCTGTTGCATGAGCATGGTGTACAAATTCCAACAAGAGCAAGTAAGAACATCAAAGATACAATTAAAAGTCGTGCACACGAAATTAAAGCAAGGAAGACAAGAAATTAAGAAAGCTAATGGCAAATTGAAAGGAGATCCAACATCAATATCATAAATCAACCATAAAGTTTAAACTTAAGGAAAATAACAAGAGACGAAGTCTAAATTTAAAAAACGAGTAAAATCAATTAAAAGAAATTAACACAAGCTTACTTATGATTAAACAAAGATCTTCAATTCAAGTACATAAACAAATCAAAAGCTCGAATCTTGAATCAAAATAACGAGAATCAAACCCTAAATCTAATAATCAAGTTTGAGAGAATGGAACCTCCTAAACTTAGAGAAAAAGAAAACTAAAATGTTAAAAATTAAGCTAAAAAGTACTGGTCTTTGAGATAAGGGAGTAAGAGTTCTATTTATACTTACATTTGATAAAATGACCAAAACACATGGCTGAGGATGAATCAACGGTTATGGGCGCTACGCGCAAGGGGTGTTGGCCATGGGCAATATGTCGTTGTTGTGCATGTTGCTAGCAATTCCCCTTAGCTTGGTCGTGTCGCGTCGGATGGACGGAGTTTCCCTGCACGCTGTCAACCATGGTTGAATAAATCATATTCGTAGAATAAAAAAATTGGTTCTCCAAAGTTATGTCCTCCTAGTATTGGTCCTCATTGCGGATAGTTAGAACGACGGGTGAAAGAACCCAAAAGTCGTAGTGTCTGGTACTCGAAAATTGGCTCAAGACATTTTCTCTACCCCTTGCCATCTTTCCCTTTTCAAGGATAAGACATACTTTGTTCGATCTATTTCTCTAGGGAAAAAAAATTTTGCCACCTGTACTTGTAGCGTTTTTATGGTTTGCCACCTAAAGTTTGTTTTTGTTGTTACTAACAACCCGAACTATGCGGGTTTTGTTCTTTGCAACCTCCGGTCTATTTTTCCGTTCAAAATGTCATCGGCTCCAAATGCGTGAACCGCACGCCCAATTATAGAGGGCAATTCAGTCTTTTCTCTTGGAGAAAAGACTAAATGAAGGGTCAATTAATCCCTTTTTAATGTTCCTTATTTTTTTGACAACAATTCTAAAAAGGCGGACATTGAGAAACATAGGGAGTATATTTGCTTAAGCCAAATTTGATTTTAGACTTCATGACAAAATCGATAGACTACATGTAACACGCACCTGCAAAATCTATTATCTTAAATTAAATTTTTGGATAAGATTTTCCTTAATGTACTGAATTTTTAATAATATTTAGTATTATTGAATTGGTATATACTTAACACTTAAGCAGTTACTTAAAGTGATTGAACAACACAAATCACATCACATGTACACTTCTGTAACATAAGAACCAAAATTGAATTTTCCAAAGAAAATGGCCAGGTAGCGATTGAGAGCTTTTAGTTTCATCACAAGATGTTCTCTCTGAGCCTCCACCTCCGCGTATTTTATGCTTATCCCGAGGTACCGTTCACGAATATCAAGTAGCTCGGCCTCAAGTTTCGATACCTTATGTTTGTTTTTTGCGATTTCTTGGGTTTGCGATATCTTAGAATCGATTGAGCGAGCACTGCTATGCAGCAGAACAAATAGCAATGTTACTTATAGAATAAAAGCATCATGCACGTGCATATCGACTTTTTAAATATTGTGTCATGACTTTGATTTTTTTTTTTTTTTTTTTTTTGCTTACATGAGTAGTACATTGTCTCATTTACTTACCTCTCATGTTGTGATTTATACATATGATTAAAGTCCAAAGCCTTTTCCAATTCTTTCTCAAGAAGTTGAATCCTCGACTCGTAATCCATTTCTGGAATTTGATGTCTTCTGACGTCAAAAACCTGTAGACGAAAAAAAAAAAAATAACGGCCAAATTCCAAAAATATACTTTTTCATAAAAAGCCACAAGCATATATATAAAGACCTTTGACAACTATGTTTGCTTCAGTTCCTCTTCTGAGGTTTTCACCTTCATCGCATACTGACTATTTGCCATTTTCATTTGACTAAGCTCATTTTTTCATCTCGTTGATCTGGACGCATAATGCGTCTTTCTCTACTAAATCGCCCTCGAGCCTTAGAATTTTATCCTCCAGCCCATTTTTCTTACATTTGCAATCCTCTGCTTCTAACACCGCTTTCTGCATGTCAAAAAGTTTTTCCAACATCGAAATATTTTTCGCGTTTTAATTCTTCGTAATCTCAACACAGATTCGAATGAAGCTTCTAGAACCTGAGTTTGGAGCTTCGTTTCTTTCATAGATACCCTCAGAGCCAAAACTTCGTTTTGCATATCCGGAGCCGATGTCATTTTGAACGGAAAAAAAACCGGAGATTGCAAAGAACAAAAACCCGCATAGTTCGGGTTGTTAGTAACAACAAGAAAAACTTTAGGTGCCAAACCATAAAACTGCTACAAGTACAGGTGGCAAAGAATATTTTTTCCAAAGAGAAAACACTAAATCGCCCTCTATAATGGGGCGTACGGTTCACGCGTTTGGAGCCGATGACATTTTGAACGGATAATAGATCGGAGGTTGCAAAAAACAAAACCCGCATAGTTCGGGTTGTTAGTAACAACAAAATACACTTTAGGTGACAAACCATAAAAACGCTACAAGTACATGTGGCAAAGAATATTTTTCCCATTTCTTTATTTCCCCTGAAAACACATATCTTGAGGTAACCTAAGTCACTCGTAGTATCATTATGAATATACAAATCAAAACTATGAAAGCCCATAAATATACGAGAAGTTCTATGGTGCCGTGAAAACACCATTATTCACCTATTCATAACCGTTGGATCAATTTTAGAAAATAAATATTAAAAAATTAAAGAATATAAATACACTGGGGGTGAGGAGCATGATATCGTGAAGACACCGTAGTCATTTTCTAAATATACCTGCCCAGTTGAGATTTTTTTTTAGTTTTCCAATTTTTTTTTTTTTTTGTATTCCGTAAAAATAAGATTAAAAAAAGGAAGTCGTTCTCGGGGGCACACCCAAATAAGAATAATAAAAATTGGTTCCATGTAAATTATTATTCGTCCAATGATTACCGATAAATGATTTTACGATCTAGGATCAAAAATAACAATTTGCAATATCATAATATGAAGAGATAAAATATAAATACTGAAATTATCCCCACATTATGTGTATGTAATAAATAAGGTAAATAACCTTGTATAGCTCTGTAAAGCTCATCATCTCCTGTCATCTACCTTCAAATATTCTTTTTAACCAGAGATTTTTGCCTAACAATCCCACATATATATATACAAAATATACACATACATATTACTTCTTTCTCTCTCTACCTAATAATTTTATAAAATTTAAATAGTATCTCATCGCATGTAAGCTAAAAGGAATTCCATTTCTTTCTTCTTTTTTTTTTTTTTTTAATTTAAAAGAAGTGGAATAATCAAGAAAGAGAAAGCAAGAGAAAGACCTTTAGAGAGAGAGGGTGGGGAGACAGAGGATGAGCATACCCTCTGTTTTCATTTATGTATATTCCTCTCATTAGATCTTTGTTTTCATCAACTCATTTTCCTATCTACTTTTCCAGCGGTGAGTATATTTATTAAAATAGAATGAAATGAAAACATTGCCGATTTGTTTCGATTCTCCGATTGATTGCGCGTCCCTCTGATCTACGCGAATTGTGAATTGTACAGGTCTCCGTGTGTTGAATCGCGATTGATGAATCAGGGATCCAATGATTTAATATCAAATCCAGCATTTTCGGACTTAATATATTTGATCAGCGCCTGCTACTGATTTCTCTTCGATTTACTGGATAAGGTATTGCAATATCTGGTTTCTTGACGGTTTGATTTTTGTTTTGCTCATCGATTGATTGATTGATTGATTCGATTTATGTGCTGATCATCTGCTTCCTTATAATTGTATGATTATGCAACATTTATATGTAATCTTTTGATTCACGCATTTGCTAAGATCTTGAGATTCTATCAACACTTAGTTTTTGTAATTTTACGTTTTGCTTGTTCTGCAAGATTGCTCTTTTTTCCCCCTTTAAATCTGTTGAATTAAAAATTGCGTTTAATGGATGATTGATTGATTGATTGTGCGTTAATTTGGTCCGAAATCTCAGGAAAAAAAAATGGAGACGGATCAAGGCAAATTATTTGTTGGTGGGATTTCTTGGGACACGAATGAGGAACGTCTTAAAGAATATTTCGGGGCATATGGGGAGGTGGTTGAGGCAGTGATCATGCGTGACCGCACCACGGGCCGTGCCCGTGGATTCGGCTTCGTAGTCTTTTCCGACCCAGCAGCTGCCGAACGAGTGGTTAAGGAGAAGCACATGATCGATGGACGGACTGTAAGTTGATTTGAAATGTTGCATTTCCATTTATGCCCTATATCTAATTAATTGTTTATTCAGTTTTTGTAAAAGTTAGCCTAGATAAATGGGATGAGTAAATAGGGGTATACAAGAAAATTACTAAATGTAGTAAGAAGTCTATCTTTGTGGATTACCCGATATAGTAATATGTCCTATGTTATCAGGTGGAAGCCAAAAAAGCCGTTCCAAGGGACGATCAAATCTTGACGAATAGAAATACTGGCAGCAACAACAGCGTTCAGGGATCACCTGGGCCCGGACGGACCAAAAAGATATTTGTCGGAGGATTAGCTTCAACAGTAACCGAAACCGACTTCAAAAACTACTTCAGCCAGTTCGGCACCATAACCGACGTCGTCGTTATGTACGACCACAACACCCAACGGCCCAGAGGCTTCGGGTTCATAACCTACGACTCAGAGGACGCTGTCGATCGGGTCCTGCACAAGACCTTCCATGAGCTCAACGGCAAGATGGTTGAGGTCAAACGGGCTGTCCCGAAAGAAATGTCTCCTGGGCCCAATCGGGCCCCGCTCCTCGGGTACAACTACGGTTTCACCCGAGGCAACAGCAGCTTCCTTGGTAGCTACCCGCAGGGATATAATCTGAGCTCACTCGGAGGCTATGGTGTTAATAGATATAACCCGTTGGCTAGCGCGGCACGGGCCGGGTTTTCTCACTTCGGGTCGCCCGCTTACGGGATGAGTATTGCAAATATGGATCAGGGTTTGAGCGTGGGTTCTGGATTTAGTGGCAACGTGGGTTACGGGCGCGTGATGAGCCCGTATTTCAGTAATAATCAGAGTAGGTACAATACGCCAATTGGTTATAATAATAATAATAATAATAACAATAATAATAATACGAATAGCAGCCGAGGTGACTCGTTTTTCAACTCACCGTCGAGGAGCGTGTGGGGAAATGGTGGGCTTATTAATAATAACGCGGGAAATAATAACATCAACAATAATAATATGAGCTCGGGTTCGTATTTTGGTTCTGGAAGCGGTGGTTTTGGAGTGTTTAGGAATGCAGGGGCAAATTGGGGCGGGTCGAATAATACGGGTTCGGTCGCGGGAGGCTCGCCTGGGTACAATGGGGGGAATGTTGGTTATAGGGCTGGAGAAAGTAATTATGCGGTGATTGGGTCGGGAGGGTTTGGGAGGAACGGGGGGACGGGGGTGGCGGCTAATGCGTCTTCGTTTTCGGCATCGGGCGCTGGTGGTTACGAGGGGTCTTATGGGGATTTTTACCGCGGGGGGTCATCTGTTTACGGAGATCCGACTTGGCAGACTGCGTCTTCGGAGCTTGATAATCCGGGCTCGTTTGGTTATGGTCTTGGGAATTCGGAAGATGTGGCTGCTAAGGAGTCTGAGGATTTTGGGGTGAGCTATGACATTCCGAATAGACAATCCAATAGAGGTATTGCTTATTTATTTATTTAAATTGTCGTTGCTTTCAAAATTATGTGTTTGCTTTCTTGTGGATAATAACGAAAAGTTCAAGAGTTGAGGTTGTAAAAACTTCCGTCTCTACTAGTTTCTATGCAGATGAAAGTGATTTTCATATAAATTTAGCTGAGTATTGAACCGAGCATGAAAGAACGATAAATCTTTACCTTTTATGTTTTTCTACCTGAGGTTACACTAGATATTTGATCTCCAACTGGACCTAAAAGCAATGTCTAAGATTGCCCATCTTGTATTTGAACGAGTATGATGCATTTTAAACTAAAAGCTTATGTACATCTATTTTTGCACACATTTACTAATTATACGTAGTGGCAATGGAAATTAAGTTGTAACTTTTAGTTAATCGACAAGAACTCTGTTAATCACCATGATAAATAAAACACAATGCAGTTTTTGTGTAATACTTTGGCTCTCTTGTAGATTTTGATTTGTGCAGATTTTCTATATACGGGTAGATCTATGTTTCTTTGTTGGACTGAATTTGATATAGTCAAGGGATTGAGGAAAGAATAAATAAGAAAATATAATAATAATAATAATAATATTGAGTTGGAAAAGAAAAGAGTAACAAATTAAAAGACGCAAGCCTGTCCCAAGCGCAAACGCTTCTTCAGGAAGTGAACTTCCTGTCCAAACAGATATTCTGCCCTATTTTCTATGATCCCCCGATACCTAAAAAAACTTCAGCCCTATTACTTAAATAAATAAATAACCCTAACCCTTATCCCCTAATCCTAACCTAACCCTACGGCCCAAAGCACTAATTATTTTAATAAGTATAATTAAAACTTAATTAAATTAAATGTAATAAATCGATCTCTATCAGAATTATTATGATCTTAGCATAACAATACAGATAATGTAACTCTCTTATTATCTTCGTATTACGCTTAGGACACGTGTCTTTGCTTTTGAGAATGTAATCTGCATGTCTTTGCTTTTTGTTTCTTCATTGTTTGATCCAAGTTCTGATTTCTACTGTCTCAATAACACATTAATACTGCAAAATGCTTTGCATTTTCTACGTTTCAGGTAGTTGGTTAGTTGCAATCATGTTTATTTTTATTTGTATATTCTTAAACTTGTGTTTGTGTTACTATTCTTATAGATGCACGAAGTATCAGAATATGATATTATGATTTCAAGTCTGCTTATAGATGTCAACAAATCACTAAAAAAAGATTAAAATGTGCATACACTCAAAACAAATTATAGTCGCAATACAAGAAATGGATTATTTGTACCGATTGTTTTTTTTTTTCCTTTTTAAAGAATCTGGAAATAACCGAGGAAAAAGGGGAAAAAAAGTGATTCAACTTTGTGTTGGTATTCAAATCTCTCACATGTAATATTCAGTTAGTCAAACTGAATTTGACATCCCAACTTTGTGTTTTCGTGATTTTCTTCAGGAATTGCTACATAAGAACTCTGAAGATGTAGGAGAGGAAAGTTGAAAAGAACACATGTGGTTTGTGAATTTCGTTCATATGCCCTCGTAGATATAAAATATCTCAGCTTATTATAAATGATACCATTACACAGAGCTAACAGGAGTTTTGGTGCAAAGTGTACATGCTCGGAGAGAGAGCAGTTTCAAGGGATTTTGCCAAAGGTTTGAGGTTTGATTATAACTTAGGTTCATTTATCAGCATTTTGATTGAGATGATGTAAATCAGACTGCAGGATATTTGTTGTGCAACTCTTTAAACACCAAACAGTACTACTGGTTGATTCGGAAGGTAGAGAGTTTTTTTTTGTTTTGTTTTTTTAAATCCTGTTAGTCGGCTTTAAAGACTCGAAGTTTTTCCTTTTTTTTTTTTTGGGTCTGGGATTCGAATCTCAGACTTTATGTGAGAGAGTTTCTGTTTGATTTATTAGCGTGAAATATAAGAGGGATAACATCCTAGGTTTCCCTGCAATAAAAATATTTTAGTTTGATTATTTAATTTTTGTGGAGTTTTTGTATCTGACTGAGTATATACAATTTATTTCGTGTACGAAATAGATGTAGCATGAGAATTGTTTATTTTTTATTTTTATATTTTTTTCTTCCTTCGATTTTTTTTTTTCTTTTTTGCTTAATATTTTTACATGGATGAATGCTTGGTGCCGAATCTGTTGATAAGCCCATTCGCGTTGAACAACTTGAGACATAGGATATATGATGCAGGCGTTTACAAACACTAATAAAATAGGGGTTGGGGAATGTTTTTTAAAAATGTATTAGTATAGAATTGTATTATGAAACGAAGAAAATAGTATTTTATAGGTATAAAAAAACTAGTGATTCTTAGCGTATACCAAAAATTCTCCCTCTTTGAAAAAAAAAACTTTCAAATCTTAATTTTTATATGCCCTTCCTCCCCTCTCTTTCACCTAGCAAAATTGCCGCCGGCAAGTCGGACGTTGAATATGTGGTGCATTGTCGATTGTGGGCTCGGACAAACGCAGGTTTGGGGATGATGGTGGAGCATTTTGTTCCTTTCATTGGGGAGTCTCGATCTCCTTTTGTGTGTGTGTCTGTCTCGTCTCTCTCTGTTTGTTCTTTGATTACTCAAGGAGCCTATTTTGCTAGCAGACATTCATTATATATGTGTGTTGGTTTAATTTGATATTGGTTTGGTTTGGTTTAGTTAGGGCTGCAAACGAGTCGAGCGGCTCGCGAGCGCTCGAGTCAACGCTCGACTCGAACTCGGTCAAACTCGAGCTCGAGCCGAGCTCGAGCTGCTCGAGCACCCTTTTTAAGAAGCTTGAATGCTCGTCGAGCCGCTCGATTAAAAATGAAATAAAGAAAGTTACATTACACATGTAAAGTGTGGACCATAAAAACACGGTTTTGGGCATAAAAACAACAAAGAAAACCCTCCCTCTCCCGCAAACACCCAAAATCATTCCTCATCGGAGAGAAATTTCATCCCATCCGCTACCGCCACCGTCGCATCTCCAGTCTGTCGCCGCTGCGGCATCTCTAGTCCACTACCGCCGTCGCGTTTCTAGTACCGCTTCCATTCTTCAGTCCCACCGCCGTGAGAAGAAGACCAAAGCTCAAACACCTCAATCCCGCTTCCATTCTCCACCCACGCCTCTCCAGTTTACCACCACTGCTGTCGTCGCGTCTCTAGCCAACACTTTGACAGGTATTTTGATTTTCAAGATTCCTTAGATTATAAAACCCTAGCCCCATTGTGTTGTGTACTAGAAACTAATAGAAAAAAAATCAGATTGAAATTGAGGATTATAAATATTGCATGGTCCAAAAAAAAGGTCATAAATATTGCACAATTTTTTTTCTCCGTTGAATGTTCAGATGTTATAAACTATACTATTCTTTTTAATATATAAATATAATGAGACGGGGCCAGGAAAAGTGGGGGACTGTAAGAAACCAAAATTTTTGTAATGTTCTGAGTCTGTGACTTTTTATGGCTCTAATTTATATTGGTCTTGGGATTTTTATTTTTTTTCAATTTCCTCCAAAGTTTTGGGCATTGATATGAAAATTCACCGTCATTGACATGTCTATGGGTGGGGTATTGATAAGAATTATTAAAGAAAATGCGTATTGAAGCTATCAGGAATGTATGCAAGAACTTATGCTTTTAGGAAAAGTGATTTATTGCAACATGAGTAATAAGTTGTTGCTAGTACTTTTATTTGTGTATAAAAGTACCTGGCTATATTTGAATAAACAACTCATTGAGAACTGAAGTTATTTTATACATTTGATGTACATTAATCATATCCTAATTATTATTCGACCAACCCTTTTGCTCTCAATTTAGTAATTTCAAGATTTTAATTGTTGCCATATGGCGTTTCGCTGATTGAACTGGTAAAAGAACTTTAATGTCTTATATTGTCCTCGATATCTGCTAATAAATGTGGCGTGTATGGTATCTTTTGGTCAAATATATCACCTTATTTTCCTATAGTGGAACTCAAAACTAGTTTAAAGTACTACAGTATAGTTGTATATTAGTTACAAACTTGAGCGTTTAAGTGAATCTCTAGGTGATGATATCTTACAGGATTCAGGGATCCGTTATGACTTATTTGTAGATCTTGTAGTTTGAAGGTTTTCTGCAGGTGATTATTATTTGTCATGTCAGTACCAATTTTAACCAACGGATATAGTAGGCTGAAAGGTGAATTAGAACTCATGTCCACAACCATGTTGATGTTTGCCTGATTACATTCTTGCGCACTGTTATCTTTCTGTATGTAATTGCTGCATGTTTGTTTGTTTCCCTTCTTAATATCCAGCTCTTAATTTTTTTTTTTGTTAAAAACAACAAAATGTGTTTGTGAAAGTTATTAGCTAGTCAATCTTATACTTCAAAACTATATTACACCATTGAAATATACTAGTACCAAATAATATAATTTCAGTGGGACCCAACACTTGCATTTCATCCTAAATAATATCATATCTGGATATAATATTCAAAGTGGACTCCATTAATACCCACTATAGTACTATATCTCTTTTATGGACATAATCCAGGTACATCATTTCAGTGGGAATATCTCTTGCACATTATCTTTGATAGATTATCATGCTTAAACTAAATACTCAAAGTGGATCAATCTAACTAGAGAATGATATACTTAATTAAACATATTCTCATTTTTTATACAATATTCAGATCATTTTTTAATCTCAGATCATATTTTTGATTTTCACACAATATTCAGTAATGAAGGATAGTTCATACTGGAGAATTCTCAGTATTTATCGTCTACAATCTGAGAATTTCTGTCTTTTTTTTTTCCTTGAACGTTTGCAAACACTACTCATAGAATATATAGTTTTTTTTGGCAAGTGTTATTTGGCTCAGATTTTTTTTTTTGCCTATATGTGCTCGTGTTTGCTTATTGTATGAACTGGAGTCTAATCATATAAGGATTCAATATCTATCAAAATGCTTAAGTAGGGTTCGAGTGCTCGTCGAGATATGTGTAAATGGCGTTTCTCAATTTGTGTATTTTTTTTCCTTTGTGGTTGTAGGAATTGAAGAATAATATGGCTATGTCTCCCCTTGAAGTATCTTCACGAAGTATTGACAATGAGATTGACCATGAAGTAGAGGAGGTGCATTCTCTCGGAGACGAAGAACTTGTAAGTGAAGATGAGCAGGTAGAAGAGGTAGAAGGTGGTAAAGGTGAAGTAGCTCCTTCAGGTGATGGTTTATATGCATTTAGAAAGTCAAAGAGAACCAAAACGTCTAGGGCATGGCAGGATTTCAAACCTGTGGAAGTCGGACCAGAAAAAACTAAGATGACAGAGTGCAATCACTGCCACACTCAGTTCATGTTAACCAAAACCAGCACAACTACAAGTATGCTGAGGCATATGAAAAGATGTCCTGAGAGCTTACGAAAGTTAAAAGAGATAGATCGCTCCAAAAAAAGATTAACTTCCCATCTACTGATTCTAGCACCCATCATTCATATCTTCATAACGGAAAATTTGACTTGGCTGCGATGAGAGAGTCTGCGGCTGAATGGGTGCTTATGCATGAGCATCCCTTTTCAATTGTGGAGGAAAAGGGCTTCAACTTGATGCAAAAAAGAGGGATGCCCGAATGGCAAAAATTCTGTCGAACTAGTAATAAGAATGACTGTAAGGCCGTATATGAGAGAGAGAAGACCAAATTGAAGAATTTGTTGAAGAAGTCAAGAAAATCAGCCTAACGACGGATCTTTGGAAGTCCAAAAATCAGAAGATCGAGTATATGGTAATAACTGGTCATTGGGTTGATAATCTCTGGAGATTGCAGAAACGGGTCCTCAACTTCGTGCATATTCCTCCTCCACGTCGGGGTATTCAAATTGTAGATTCTATATTCAAATGTTTGAAGGAGTGGGGTATTGAGAGCAAAGTGTATACAATCTCAGTGGATAATACTTCAAATAATGACACCGCATTAAGAGCTTTGAAAGATACTTTCTCGAGGAACAAGTGCCCGTTATTAGCAAAAAGATTGTTATTTCACGTACGGTGTTGTGCGCATATACTCAATTTATTGGTTCAAGACGGTCTTAGTGAAATTAAGGATATAATTGATGTGATCAGAGATAGTGTGGATTTTATAAACAAAACAGACGGGAGACGCTTGCTTTTTGCTAAAATTGTACAACAGTTGCAATTACCTGGGAAAGTGCTACTTTATGACTACAAAACAAGGTGGAATTCTACTTATGAGATGTTATATTGTGCTCTAAAATATCAAGATGTTTTTCCGAGGTTCCAAGACAGAGAGCCGAACTATGAATTATGTCCAGCCACGACAGAATGGGAAAGAATACGAAAGGTGTGCAACATTTTGCAAGTTTTTTGGACAGCTACTCATGTGATATCTGGTAGTGATTATCCTACAGCTAATTTATATCTAAATGAAGTGTGTAGGATAAAAGTACTACTAGATAGTAAAGCTAACGATGAAGATTACTTTGTTCGATCAATGATTCAAAAAATGAAGGCGAAATTTGATAAATATTGGGGTGAATGCAACTTATTGATGGCCATAGCTGCTATCTTGGATCCCAGGTGCAAAATGAAGGTCATAAACTATTGCTTTCCATTGATGTATCCTCCTGATGAAGTGGAACTGAATATAAGCAAGGTTCGGCGTGCTTTGTATGAACTATGTGATGAATATGTAGAGATACACACATCAACTTCAATTGGCTCAGGGAGTTCTCAGTTAGTCAACAAAGACGCACCAACCAAGAGCACTAGTGGTTCATCTTCAACAGTCTCGCATCTTACAGGCATGAGTGAATTTCTCTCTCATATTTCGACCATCGAGTCTGTTCAGCCACAAAAGAATGAATTGGATGCTTACTTTGAAGATGGTCTTCTCACTGCCATAGAGGGTTCAAATGTCGATATTGTTAAACTAGATGCTCTCAAATGGTGGAGGGACACTACAAAGTACAAGATTTTACGAAAGATGGTTGCCGATATTTTAGCCATTCCTATCAGCATTGTCGCTTCTGAAGCTACATTTAGTGCTGGAACTAGAGTGATTGATTCCTATCGTGCTTCATTGGTTTCTGAAACAGTTGAAATGCTGATGTGTGCTGGTGACTGGTGTCGTAAGCTACACGGAGTCAAGAAAGGGATCAAGGTAATTATGTCAATGATTATAATATCTATTATTTACAATGTTCCTAATAACTTGCATAATGATAATCTTTTCTGTTATTGCTTTTAATATTGTAGAAAGTGAAGTTAACCCAGGAGATCGTGTACCTATTTCATGAGGCTCAGGTATAATAAAGTTTATAGGGTTCTGCCAAATTGTTGTTGGTTAGTGGTTTTTCTCTACATAAATTCTCTTATTAATAAAGAATAATTAATAAATAAAAAATCAGTAAAGTACTTGTGTGCATCTGGTGGACAAAAAGAAAAGAAAAAATAAAAAAAAGGTAAAAATCTGATTTTAAGCACCTTTGAGTACACCACGTGGCACGATGATGCATTCCGTGATTTTAAGACGTAAAATATGATTCCGAATTTTTCAATTCCTTCCAAGACGATTTCGATGACGGAGACATCAACTGATGATACTCTATGTGTTTTATCTATCTCCTTTTTTTTCCTGCTTTCAAGTGTGATTTCATCATGTCTATTAGGAAAAACACCGGAAAATTGAAACGGTTACTGAAAATGTGATGATGTTAATGGTTTTCGTTGATTTTTCAGTCTATGGTCTGCCTCATATTCTTATTTCTCTTAAATAATTGTGTTTACTTACGGTCTTTCGGGGGATTTTGTATTTTGAATCAATTGATTGATTGACGTGAAGCACCATAAATTATTTGCTATTTTTTTAGATTGAGTTTTGGGTGAACCCTAATTGCTTGCTCTTTTTCTTTCACATTTCTTATTATGCGATATGTTGATCTTTCTGGGTACTTTATTGCTATTATGTTGGGTAAATATATATTATTCCTTACCTTTCCTTTTCAGACGGATTTTGAAATATTAATTTCATATCCTGGGGTATATAATTGAAATATTGATTTCTTATGGAAGACCAAGAAAGCAACAATCTACGACGGAACATTCCGTCTCAATAATTAGAAGCCCGTCATTGCGACGGAGTAACGACGGGAATATTCGGTCGGATGGTGCATTTATTGTTGGAAATTTATTAATTTCCAATTAAAGTGGGCAACATATATTTTAATTACAATTATATTTGCCATTATATTAATATTATTGTTGGACTTAATTAAGTGGTCTAATTAAGAAAAGAGTCCTATGACTACTGGAATTTGATATGGACTTAATGAGTAGATACCTGATAGAATCAATTTAGGAGATTATGGGATACCCTAATTGATAACTATATAAAGACTACATGGTTATGGTCCCCAATATACTAAATCGTACACTGTTTTCTACTCTCCCCATCAAGATAGAAAACTAAGGCCCCTTAAGAGATTTAGGTGAGGAAGATCATATATCAACCCGGACCATGTGTTCGTGTTCGTGCTTGCTTTTGGATTAGGAGTCCCGTCTCGTGTTACGGGAGTTGATTTCTGCATACGAATTACGACTATGAATCCAGGTATTCCGTTAATTCATAAATCTTTGATGATTAAATGGTGATATTTATATCCTATAATTATTCCGCATGTTTTAGGATATTTTATATGAATTTTATATGTTTGTTATTTATAAAATTCCAACAAGTGGTATCAGAGCAGTATTCACTGCTTAATCATTGGGATTTACTGAGGTTATGAATTTACGACTTTTTTATTTTATTTTTTGGATTAAAGTGTTATGTACGAATTCTTATTCCATGATAACTTTATTAAAATGCAAACATGAATTTGCCTTCTGTACAGTGATAATCAATTCTTAATTATTTTGTGAATCTGCCACTTTCCTTATTCACAAATCAAAGCAAAATAAATTTGAAGAGACTTGTCAACAACCTTTTCCAAAAGGGCATACGGTTTTATTATTTTAACAAAAGACAAATCAATTGTCTTCTTCTTTATTTTCCAAAACCCCCAGATGTGATATTAATTCAGAAATTGCCTTTATGGCTCTGTGGCTCTAACTACCCGATAAGAACCACCGACAGACCCCTTCTTCCCTGTTTTTCTGATATGGGCTTCAGTACAATTAAAAAAAAAAAGGATTTAAAATTTAGAAATTGAAAACCCTATTATTGTTTTCTTCCCAATTCAACCGCCGCAACATCACCATATCAAACCACTAGCAAAGGCTCTGGCGAGGGCGGCCCATTCGGAACCGGGGCCGTGTAATCCTCTCCACCGCGATGCGCAGCAACCACTGGCGAGGCGGGCAATGGCATCTGGTTCATGGCCATGAGCTCGCCGCCTCATCTCCCTTCTCACCTTCACTGRTGCGCTTTACCAGAAGACGAAACGAGGTGCGCGGTAAATAGACATCTTGTCCTTTTCTATGGCGCTGCGCTTCCCGTCCTATGTCTGGTACTTTGGGCGGCGGTAATTTTTGTGAAAGGGTTCGGGGCAAGGGAGGGATGAGGATGATGGTTTGGGCTGGAGATGACGAGGTGGCTGGCGGTGTAAGGTGGATGGCCGATTTTTGGCCTTTCTACCATTATTGC
>BMAC01000067.1:1660122-1684467 GCA_014905375.1 Phtheirospermum japonicum
CCATTTTCTAACTTAGGTATTGAAAAATGGAATAGAAATATATCCATATTACATCACCTAGGATCGGCAAAATTGAAAGAATGATGAAGAGAAGGCCTATTTTTGTCATTCGAACCACGGGTTTAAAATTTCAAACGCTCCAAAGGCGCATGGGCATTCTCCAACGGTCACATACAAGACAATAACTCTAACGTCTCTCTCTCCAAGCAACATTTAAACTTCAAATCAAACCCCTTCTCTCTCCCCCTCTGAGTCTCACACATATCAAATCCACCTAATTTCTTCACTTCCAATCACATCTTTCATCCCAAAACTCGTTCTTAAAAGTAATTAATTAATCAAATTCTACACAGTGCTCTGTACAGTCAACCATGGCGAGGCCCAATTCGGAAATCTCAGAAAACAGCAGATTCTTCGGAAGCATCACTGCCTCAGCGCCATTCAAGAGTTTACTCACGAAATCGAAGCAGAAGTCGAGTTTAATCCGGCGCTCAAAAATCAGATCGGACGGTGAGAACATAGCTCCAATCGATCCCAACATCCAATTACGTGATCCTCCACTTTCCGCCTCTATTTCATTCCCCAAGAAATCGCTGGCGAAAGTCAAAATTAATCCTCAAACAGATGAACTCACCTCATCAGTGGTCCACGAGAAAGTACCTGAAGATCCAGATCCGCCAGTCAAGGTACTCAGATAGTAACTCCTTTTTATTCAGTTCTGCGAGCGAAGCCCTAATTCCGGATTTTGTCCAATTTTATTTGTTAAACTTTTATCGTATCAATTTTGAGCTCGTTATTTGATTTGAACTTTGTTGTTTCTGGTATTTGGATAGGTTGTGGTCAGGATCAGACCAGCTAAAGGTCTTGGGAATTGGAGATACTTCGGTCAGTAAAGTTTCGAAGAATTCTCTATCCGTTGCTGCAAGGAATTACACATTTGATTCCGTGTTTGACTCAGATTCAACTCAGGTTTGGATATATATATATTATATATATATATATATATATATATATATATATATATATTAGATACTATATATTCCTTTTCTGGTTTAATTAGAAATTTCATGAATTGTGATTCAGAATTTAAGTTCATCTCTTTTGTGGTTTAATTAGAAATACATTAGCATCAAACTTGACCTAGAAACTTGTGGTTGTGTGTGATTATAGGGGGACATATACCAATTAGTTGGCGCTCCTTTGGTTAAGGATGCATTGTCTGGTTATAATACATCAATCCTGGCTTATGGACAGGTAAATTATGATGATAATCTAATTTCACATAATTTTTTATTCGAGTATTTATGAGATTTTGAGTTTTTTCTTCCTCTTGGTTTATCAATACTAGACTGGGAGTGGGAAGAGTTACACTATATGGGGACCTCCAAGTGCGATGGTTGAGGGTCCATCAGTCAATGGTCCTCAGGGTATTGTACCACGCATTTTCCAGAATCTTTTCTCAGAGATTCAGAAGGTAGATTAGCTTCTTTTTTTTTCTTCTCATGTAGTCAAACTATAATGTATGATTTTATTATTAATATGACAACTGGGAGATGTTTTGTAACCGCATCTGTTATAATCTCAAAGGAGCAAGGGAATTCAGATGGAAAAATGATAAATTATCAGTGCCGGTGCTCATTCCTTGAGGTGTATGATGAGAAAATCGGCGACCTACTTGATCCAACACAACGGGATTTGGAGGTTATTTTTCATTAATTTTTGTATAGATAGTCCGTCAATGAATTTTCATGCGGTAATCTTTTATGTGGAACTTATTTTTGGTTGTACCATTCCAGATAAAGGATGATGCCAAGAATGGATTTTATGTTGAGAACTTGACTGAGGAGTATGTAACCTGCTATGAGGATGTCACTCAAATTTTGATTAAGGTATCAAATTAGGAGGGGTGTGAGCAATTGTCTTGTTTCTAACATATTTTTCTTTTGGTTAACATTTGGGGATTGTTCTAAATATATTATGTTGGCAGGGCCTATCGAATAGAAAAACCGGAACAACAAGAATTAACTCCAAGAGTTCAAGATCGCATATCATGTTCACATGTATAATTGAGTCTTGGTGCAAGGTAAGCATTGGAGATGTTCATGTGCTGCTGTATTCTGAAGCTAATTTTCATATAAGAACTTACTTATAAGTTTTAACCTTTTTTTTTATATATAATATCTCGTTTATTTGCTGGTAGCCTCTTTAATCTTTGATATAAACTTATATAGCTCAATTCTTATCTTGCAGGAGTCCTCGTCGAAGTGCTTTGGTAGTTCAAAGATTAGCCGGATCAGTCTTGTCGACCTGGCTGGATTTGAGAGAAACGTACTTGATGACGCTAGTAGACAGCATGTGAAAGAAGGAAAATGTATTAAGAAGTCTACATCACAGCTTGGGTATGTCCTTGCACGCACATGTTTAAATTTTTGTTCAGTTCGCCATGCCTATTATTATTATTTTTTAATATTATTATTGTTATTACCTTTTTCCCCTACAATATAATCGGGTTAGCTTATTTCATTATTTTTGTCTCTTGTTGGTGCATCTTACTGTGCCTATAGTTTTTTAGTTTGCTGGCTTTCTACAATCACATCATTGTCATTTTGCTGTTGCAAGAGTCTAATTAATGCATACACGTGCAATTCATTCATACAGGCGATTGGTAAATATCCTTGCACAAGGTAGTCAATCCGGTAAATCAGATGAAGTTCCGTATAGAAGTTCTCGTCTGACTCATTTGTTGAGAGAATCATTTGGTGGCAATGCTAAACTCTCCATTATATGCACCATTTCTGCAGACAACAAGTATGAACTCTCCACTTTTAATCTTTTATACAATTATAGAATAGATGTCACTGGCAAACTCAGTTGTTTTACTTGTGTTGCTTTTGTTATTGCATTTGAAACTCTTCTTTCCAACAGCAAACATTATTTAGTTTTTTAAAGCAGACAGTTACAATAATAATAATAATAATAATAATAATAATAATAATAATAATAATAATATACTACTACTACTACTAATAATAATAATAATAACAACTGTAAATCCTCAGATTAAAACATTAGTTAGTTTTTTAGCATAGAAAACAGTTTCTGTTATTGTAATAGATTGAAATTATTATTATTACTATTATTATGCTTCTTGAACATTTATTTATTTGTCTTTTGACAAGCAGGAGTAATAGTGAAACTATAAGCACACTGAGATTTGGACAGCGGGCAAAACTCATGAAGAACGAACCTGTAGTGAACGAAATAACAGAAGATGATGTTAATGACCTGAGCGATCAAATCCGGAACTTGAAGGTATTATCACTGTTTGTTCCAAGCAGAGGCGCCCTTTGTAGATCATCTTTTCTTTATCTCGAATATAATCGAACAAATAATGCAGGAAGAGCTCATGAGAGCTAAGTCCAGCACATCCAATTCCCTTAGCAGCAGCAGTCATGGGTATTTTCGAGGGGGAAATGCACGTGCGAGCTTGAATCAGTTGAGACTAAGCCTCAATCGTTCACTGATCTTACCGTGCGTAGAAAAGGATTCCGAAGCAAATTTATGCATCAATGAGGATGACGTTAAAGAACTGAAGCTTCACATTGATAATATAGATGACTCTGAGAATGGAGAGAGTGCACTATTATACTCCGCTGAAGGCTGCGAGACAGAACTTACTTGTGAACATTATTTGAGTTGTTCGGAAGAGAGTGAAAATGAAGAAATCAATTCGAGCGAAACTCAATCAGAAATTTCTAGAAGTTCAATCAGTATAGATCCTCCATCAAGTACAGTTCTTCTAGAACCTATGTTGTCTGAATCTCCTAAAATAAAAAATTCTCAAAGGAAGAGCTTAGTTTTCCTGCCAATTGACGAGGAAGATGTGGTGGATTCTTGCGATAATCAGCAGCCAGACAACAACAGTAAATCATCCTTGAGGTCTAGTAAGATATTTGCAGGCCCTACCGAGTCCTTGGCGGCTAGCCTCCACAGAGGATTACAGATCATCGACTATCACCAGAGGAATTCCGCGCCAGCTAGATCGTCCGTCTCCTTCTCTTTCGAAAATTTGGCACTTAAACCGTGTCTGAAAGCTGACATGGAAAATGGTTCTTCTGATCAGCCATCTGCTGCTCCATTTGTTTGCATTAGATGTCAAGGCATTGATAATAAGGTTTGTAGTAAAATGCTTTATTCTTAATGCCAATTAGATTTTTTTTTTTTGGTTTAAATATCTTAATGAGTTGCTTTTCTGTTGTAGGATATGGAGAAATACGACTTGGCTATTGAGAGAGAAAAGGAGCTCAATAGTGTTTGTAAAGACCAAGCAGCTCAAATCGAGCATCTAAACAAAAAGGTAAAATAGATTTTCTCAAATGATGTTAAATGATAGGATGATATGTTTTATCCAAAATATAAATTGACTGTCCCCGTTTTTATGCAGCTAGAGCAATGCACGTGCATGAAGAACCATCTGCCACCAATAAACGAGGACGAACCCGAGAGATGCCAACCACAAAACACTGAAACTACTAAGGTCATCATCTTTTTTTTTTTTTTTTTTTTGTACTTCTGTGCCTAATTATTATTTGTGCCTTATACGTCTTTTTTAATTCTTGCCCAGCTTTTGACATGGAACGGTGAAGAAAATCACGAACCAGAATTTATAAAAGAGCGATGTGAAATCAAACAAGTCCAGGACTTAAGTATTCCGGAAGACGACAGGGAAGCACTTCTCAGAGAAATCGAAACCCTAAAAAACAAACTTCAGTTCTACACCGACGCATCCACCAGAAGATCGTCCGACAAACTCCGGTCGTCACTGCTGTCACAATCAATCCATCTGAGAAAAAGTTTCGCGTATGGTAACAATGCCAATAATAACAGCGGCGAAGAGTTCGAGAAGGAGAGGGAGAAATGGATGGAAATGGAGAGCGAGTGGATTTCGTTAACCGACGAACTGCGGATCGACATAGAGTCCAACCGCCGCCGGGCCGAGCAAGTGGAGACGGAGTTGACTTTGGAGAAGAAGTGCACGGAAGAGCTGGACGACGCCCTCAAGAGATCGGTGGTGGGCCACGCTAGGATGATCGAGCACTACGCAGAGCTGCAGGAGAAGTACAACGAGATGGTGGAGAAGCATCGGGCGGTTATGGAAGGGGTAGCGGAGGTGAAGAGAGCGGCTTTGAAAGCCGGATCTAAAGGCCGTCATGGCGCTCGTTTTGCAAAGGCTCTATCGGCTGAGCTCTCGGCTTTGAGGGTCGAGAGGGAGCGAGAAAGGGAGTTGTTGAGGAAGGAGAACCGGAGTCTTAAGATTCAACTCAAAGATACTGCTGAAGCTGTGCATGCTGCTGGAGAAGTTCTTGTTAGGTTGAGAGAAGCTGAAGAAGCTGCTAAACAAGCTGAGGTAATCTTTTTTTTTTTTTAATTTTTATATTTGTTTATTTGTTTAGAATTAAATGGCATGACTAAGTTAAAGGGTGAAAGAAAATCAAAATTAGCGGTAAGGTTGAACAGTAAGAGATTTTCTAGGATTCGTATATAGGGATAAAATAGTGAAATATATTTAAAACATCATTTAATTCTTAAAAAAAAAAATTTAAGGAGCTTATTTTCTAGGATCCTACTAAAAAATTAGGAGCTAAAATAATAATAATTTAAAAAAAATGTTGCCAAACAAAATCTAAGGGAGCTTATTATAAGTTGCCTGACTTGTTTTGTACCTGGTTGTGCAGGATAAGAACGCGGGGATCGAAGAAGAGAATGAAAAGTTGAGGAAACAAATGGAGAAGCTTAAGAGGAAGCATAAGATGGAGATGATTACGATGAAACAGTACCTTGCAGAAAGTAGATTGCCTGAGGCTGCCTTAAGATCGCCACTATATCGGGAGGACTCGTTGGACGTAGGGCAACAAAATAATACGTCATCATTTGCAGATGATGATGATCAGGCTTGGAGGGCAGAGTTTGGGGCTATATATCAAGAACATTACTAAATTTAGAAACTCGACTGGCTTGCATGATGGAAGATCGACCCTACTCGGGTCGTTTGGTATTCTTCAAACAGCTGAACCCCATAGGAGGGCTTTTCCTATGCTGTTCTTTGCATTTTATATGCTTGGTGTTTATTTTTTGTTAAGATATTATTTCTTGTGTGATATATATAAGACAGAATAATATGTATGCATTATAAAATGTGGTTTTGGTTAAATCATACAATTCTATTACTTTAAATCAGGAGTGTTTTTTTTTTTTTTTTATTTGGCTCGCAGTGTTTCTTTTCACAAAGTGCTGCTCATTTTGGTTCTGGTTTGCTGCTCATTTTTCACACGATCCGTTAATAGCCAAAATCATAGTTACCATATTCTGTCATCTTTTGAATATTTATCTGCTCCTCCATCAACACAAATACCATAACAATCAAGAGTATCATCTAGCCTAAATTGTGTAACTCAAAAAGATTCATGAAATGTGAAAAACAGGGTTCTTTAATTGCATTTTCACTATGAAGCAATGTCATAGTAAAAAAAGGAGTGTTTGC
Source organism: Phtheirospermum japonicum (assembly GCA_014905375.1). Lineage (NCBI taxonomy): Eukaryota > Viridiplantae > Streptophyta > Magnoliopsida > Lamiales > Orobanchaceae > Phtheirospermum > Phtheirospermum japonicum. Next base: position 1,666,664 of record BMAC01000067.1, read on the forward strand.
AAACATTCTATATAACTAATTGTCATCGCTAAACATGTTATTTTGTCAACCACACGGTTTCACAGAGATTTCAAAAATATTTCGACATCTCTATGAAACATTCATATATCTATGACCTGAGAACCTTGATCACCTTATTCCTAACTCCTACACGCCCCCCTCTCGCTCTATATATTAAAAAAGGAAACCAAGAAAAAAAAAAAAAACTTGTATGTATCTCTAAGCATCGTAGCCATTATTTTATTGGGAACATGCTTCTGGTGTGTATTCTCTTCTATTACGTATTCTTGCAATAAGAAAAAGAAGTGTATCGTGTGAACTAAAAACGTTGTCTTCTCTAAAACCTGAACTAAAACCTGAACTCTTTGATCCTTTTTGTGTCTTGTCTTTGAACCTACATCACTGCTGAAATGCTGCTAGCGAAGGGGCTGTCTGGTAGATTAAGTCCTTGAGCGCTGCAAGTATGCAAAGATCATGTTAAAAAAGCTCATGACAAATGTCCAATACATACATATATTTGTCGACATCAGGGAAGTAATAAAGTGCCTTACATTTTATAATTATATCCCTCAAATTTTCTAACTATTATGAATTTGCCAAAATAAAAGTTGAGGGATGTATATATTTGACGACATCAAATTCCATATTATTAATTAAGGTTGGTGTAGAATGTAAAATAGAATAGATATCAAGGGATCTTTTATTTATTTATTTTATATTTCTCTTGGTTTATCAATTACCTCAAACATCAGGGTAGCTTTTGTATATATCCCTTAAATAGTCACAGTCAATTAGGAAAGAAAAAAAAAAAAAAAGGAAAAAGCAGTAAGTTCTAGAGATAAAGAATATTGCCAACCTTTCTTGATCACCACAATTATTTACCGGACACTTGAGTTCGTCCAGAGGTTTTGGAGCTAACTGGAGTCTTGATAAACGCCTCGCCTCAAGTTCAAGGGCCCTGTCGTGATCCACCACGAATTGCCTCCGCGATAGGTTATATGAAAATCCTGAAATCAACAGAAGAAATAAAAAGAGCATATAAGCTTTATCTGCCAAATTTGAAGGCCAGAACTAATTATTCAGGTTTAGCAAGCAAGCGTTGATAACTTACTCGACTCAAGCTCATAATCAAAATGGTAATGCATTGGGGGATCAAGTTTTTTTAGGTACTTCCTGCATTGAGAAAACATTTTGAAATTCTCAACAAGAAAAAATTAATTTTTTTGAAAAACTTATTAACGAGTGATGCCAAAATTAGAAAGCGTACCGTTCAGCAAGCTTTGATTTTTCTCGATAAGGTTTCACAAGGACACGAGCACCACAAACGTAATGTGGATTGCCCTGTGACAAGATTAACTTGACGGTATATGCACTCACAAACGTCACAAAACCAAACATCCGTTTCTGCTGGAACGGGATTCTCACATCCTGAACTGGACCAAACGCACTACAAACATATACCATTCATAGAATCAGTAAACAAAAAAAAAAAGGAAAAATTGGAATTAATTAAATTTTCATTACCTAAAATAATTTGATACATCCTGCTCGTTGAAAATGCTCTCTGCTGGAAATGTCATATAAATCTGTCTCGTACCGCTGACAATTAGATTGTAAGAATCGTATCTATCGCCTTGAATCTCCATATACTTAAGAGCATCTTCTGCTAGCATTACAGCATGCTGCCCATGCGGCCTACAACAAAGAATCGAAAAATTACAAAAACAACCCCCAAGGTTTATCCTAGTTATTAAAAACCCTACTTTTCTTTCAAATTACGAATATACCCCTTTTAACTTTTATTTTTTGTTGGGGAGGTGGGGGAGGATAGAACCGAGCATTACACCTGTCGATGAGCCGGATATTTTTCAACTGAGCAAGAATCCTCGTGAGGTTATAACCGGCTTTACCGTGGCGTTGACTTTCCGTCAAATACCCTTCGGCTTGTAGAGTCCTGCCATATCTCTCAAAGTACATCATGGGAAGCGACGCGATCGAAATCGGGTGGCCTCTTTGGGCTTTCAACAGCTGCACAATTTCAAGTTCGAGTCTCTCGAGGGACAAAGGATGTGACAACAACACTCGATGATGATCTTCGTACGAATTCAGGCCGAATGTGTCCGGGCCGTGGAAATACCTGCAGTTGCTACCGTGCATGCAGAACCCTCTGTTGAAATAATGGCAGCTCTTAACAGAGTTATAATCCGTTACGTTCGAGAAATAGCGGGCTGGGAACGGGCCGGAGTATGATGAGGGTAAAAGAATCGCGGGTTTCAACTTTTGGATCAAGTTAAGGATCAAAGTGTCCGGGCCTAAAGCTAAACGGATCATTTCTTGGTGAGGGATATCTTGCGAGTATAAATAATAGTCGAGGATCTTTTTCGCGACATTTGGTTCCAACTGTTTGATTCTATCATGCACCATCTTTGCAGCTTCACATGGATCCATCTCTCTACATCCGATCCCTGCACGTAAAGTACACGTAACAAGATCGACCATTTTAACAGAATAAAAAGAATTTTCCTTTAAGGATCATACTGAGCAGAGGTGACAAAATGAAGCACGGCCCATCCAAGGATAGGGCCGGGCTGGGCCAGGGTCGTATGCTATATGCCCGAACATACTGGGCCTATTTGACACGGCCCAGAAGGCCCGATGGACTGAATCGACCCGGTTTTTGGCCCGATACACAGAATGCATACAAAGGTCGGGTTGGGCTGGAGTATTTTACGGCCCGAATGAAAATCGCCAATCCTGGACTGGCCCATCATTCTGCTACCTCTAATACTGATCAACTCGTCATCCTTTCTAATGAAAAATAGTATAGATTTTTTGTCAGTAACAAAGCAAAAACTTTGTATTTTCCACAAATTACAAGGAAATAAGGTTAAAAATAATAATTTACCAACTCATCCTTAGGGTTCAAATCCTAAGTACCCAACTCCCTACTCTTCAATTTGTTAAAAAAGAAACAAATATTTTGAATACATAATTGAGTTTTTCTAATAAAACCTGACAATAAATGACATCAAAACCAAGAATTCACATAAAACAACACTGGGATTTTGTGGGAAGTTTGAAAAGAAATAATCTTAAGAGGTGAAAGATATATATTTATTCCTTCAACAATAAACCATAAAAAAATGACTGCAAAAAAGGACAATACGGATTGAGACAAACCTTTGAAAACCTGAAATTAAAGAAGTTCAGGAAATACAATACACACTCTCCATCTCCATGCAAAGAAAAATCTTTTTCTCTCACTCTCACTATTCCATTTTTGTTTTTCTTATTCTCCAGACACAAAATTATTATAAATTCTGGAAATCTTTTTTTTCTTCTTCTTCTTTTTTAAATTCCTATGCTCTCAGAAAAATGGCAGTGCATATGCATAACTCTATACTTGTTCTTTTTTTTATTTATTTTCTCCAAAATGTCGAGAAAAATGGAACTTTAGAAGCTACTACTGAAAATTAATATCAGATTAAAAAGACTAAAGTACCAACATGAGATTATCCTAGAAGTGTTTAACCCTAGTGCCTTTTGTTATTAAGTAACAAATTCTTATCAAATAATAGTAATATTACTTGGTGGAAACATAAGTTGAGTTTCGGAAATTCCTAAGCCAAGAAATTAGAGAAGCTTGACCAGACGTGTCGACCAGGGTGCGAGTTTGTTTGGTGACATTTGGTTTCATCAAAATATTCGATTTAGGGCCGCTTGGTTTATCAAAAATTGATAGTTTATTCACCTCAATCAATTCTTTTATTCTGCTTGATAATTTTTTTTTTCTAATCAGCTGATAGTTAATTAGAAAAAAATCATCGTATCATTCTTTTTTTTTTATAAAGTGTTTTTTTATATAGTAACATATTATCTTATAGTTCTAAAAAAATTAGATATAATAAAATATTTATTTATCAAAGTAATTGTATTGATATCATTGTTTATATCTTTTTAGGTAGTCTTTATTTATTTTTATAAATTTATGAAACATTAATTTTCACGTACTCAAATTTCTTTATGGTTCTACATAAATATTATTTTTATACATAAAGATTTTTTTTAATTTATCAATATAATTATTCTTGTATCATTGCTTATATACTTTTTCTTTTTAATTTTTTAAATATTTTTCTAAGAAGTTTTTGTTTATTATTCTAAATCTATTATTATTATTATTATATTTTTCTTGATTTTTATATCTATTATTTTTTATATCTTTTAATCAGTTTTGCATTATTAAATTAACCTTCAACTGTTCAATAGCTAATTTACAAAGCGCATTCTGAAATCATCTATTACCAGCGATCAATTATCATCTATCAACCACCAAATATCATTTTTTCAAATCAAATCAACTCAATCAAGCGCACCATTAGTCCCTATACATTAAATACTTAATTGGATTAATACAAACTTAAACCTTAAACAGAGTTTTTGCATATACTACTACCATAATTGCACAATATCTCAAAATGTATTCTTGAAATTACTCAAACATCAAGATTTTATTTTAGAAAATATAAATTGAGAGTTTGTTGGGCCTTAAAAACGAAACTCTTGTTTGGGAGGCAAAAAAGTGATAGCATTGGTTGTTGATCTTGTATTGGAAAGGTAATTGAAATGTTAAAGATCAAACTCAAAATAATAATAATAATAATAATAATAATAATAAGCTCAAATTCTAGAAAGATTAAGAGACTTAGAATGACGAGAAATGGTAAATTTAACAAGAATGAGTAAAGTAAAATGTCACACGTCCAAATTTGGTTCAGGACTTATGTCCTTCGAATTATTAGAATGTTTTAACTACTTTATAAATCAAATAATTTTAAATATGTAGGGCATTCTGGAAGGAAAACAAACAAACAAACAGGTGACTGAAATTTCTACAAGAAGCCCGTTTTGACCGGCGGGAAAATAGTAGTGAGAGAGAGACTGACAGTATGGAGTCAACATAAAGCGCGAGAACCGCATCTTTTTATTGCAATTTTAAATGGCAGTAGAAAATATATAAATAATTAATTTGGATCCGCGATCGAGGCGGGACATCACTTCGTAATCTCCTTTTGTCCCGCTTAGACTCTTTATTTGTATTTCAACCCCTCCAACTTTTGTTATTTGTCTTTTGCCTTGTGCAGATGACTTTAAGTTAGTAAATATTACCAATTTACCGTCATAGGCGAAAACAAGAAAATTTATAACTCCAATGCCTGCGGTGGATGTTTTTCAATTTCAACTTCAGGTGTATGTTTGATTTTTTATGTTGTTTGACGATGATGATAGGAATACGAAAACATGGTTTTGAAGATTAATTCAAGATATCAGAGGCATGCTTTCTACTGAGGAGCGATGTCGAGTAAGACAATGGATTATGGGCAGTAGGGCGTACCCGGCCTAACATATTACCTCGGCCAAATTTATTTGACCCTAACTTAAATATAAATTTTTTTACTATTCACACACACACACATACACTAGGTGAACAATGGCCGTGCAACGCACGGCTTTGGCTCACCGAAAAATTGGGATTTATTAAATAACAATTAGAATATTAAAAAAATTAGGGTTTATTAAATAACAATTAGAACATTAAAAGTTATTTGTGATTCGATTATATGCATATTATATATTGTCAAAAAACTAACAGTAAATAAATAAATTAACCACAGTTAATTAAAAAAAGAGAAAAGAAAAATGTATAATTGACCTATAATGAAATAATTAGTATTTTTTTGGGACAAATTAGCTACAACAAACAAATTTATGTGTCATTACATTGTCTCCTGCAAAAGCACAAACCTTAAGTGGTGTACACAAATTTACACGTGGATCACCATGAGATTTCTAACGAACAAGAAAAAAATAATGAAATTGATCTCGTATCTACAATCATGTTTAAAAAGATAATAAATGCCAAAAGAATCACTCACGTTTTCTATGGTCACGACCCACATACTTTTAACCCCTTAAAAGAATCACTTACATTTTCTACTTTCGCCGATTGATTCCTAGTCATTGTTTTTACACTTTCTCCCATAGCAGAGTTTGATGTAGTTTTGCCCCACAACCACCACCTGTTGTTGCTTATCGAGATTGTTGTCAACGGGCTCTTCTTTAGGAGCTTCCTTCTTTGGGGCAAGTACAGGAGACCTAATTTCGTTCGATTTAGCCCTGTAGATCTGTGTAGAGCTATCCAGTAAGAAGACCAAAACCAAGTAGAAAACCTGCATTGGAATAACAATCAAATGTAAACCACATGGTTATGGTTAAAAGAAATCAGGAAAGGAGAAATGATTAACTGCACAACTTATGACAGTAGGATTAGTATATTAAAATTAGGGAAAATTCTCATTTACTACACTCCCATTACCATTAATTGTCAAATACTCTAATGAATTCTTTTTTATCCCATTTAGTCAAATCTATCCCATTTAATCAAAATTACAACCTAAATTATCAAAACTACCCCTACACCTAAAAAACTAATAATAATAAAAATAATAATAACAATAAAAATAATAATAGTAATAGTAATAATAATAATAATAATAATAATAATAATAATAATAATAATAATAATAATAATAATAATAATAATGGCGTATGGAATTTTTTGCTTCATGTGTAATGAGTAGTATGAAATTATACTCGTTGCAGTATGTATTTTTGTTTTGAAGATATTGTGTAGTATGAGATTATCTCGTGCAATTTAATATAAAACTTGACAGTCTAATCTACAATTTTGAAAAAAATTTGCATAATGTAGTTTGTAATCTGGTAGGGTTAGTATATAATTTGATAATAGTATTATTAATTTTAAAATGTTATAGTATTCTTATTAGTTTTTTGAATTTTAGTAGAATTATGAATTTGATAATGGTAGTATGAATTTTAAAATATAACAGTATGTAATTTAATAATAGTAGGATGAATTTAAAATATAATAGTAAGAAATTTTATTGATTTTGTGAAATTTTAGTATGAGAATTCACAATACCAGTTTGAATTTCATATATAGCGTGAAATTGAAATTTAAAAATATAAAATTGTGAAAAATAATATTGTATTTTAGTGTGACATATTTCATAAAATAATTACATAATATAGTATGAAATATCACGGCGTATTGTGATATTTTTCCTATAATGATTAAGATTATAAAAATTAGTAGTATGGAATTCCGACTGTAGTATGAAAATGCACAGTGTAGTATGAAATTCGTCGTTACCGGTTGGTGACAATGATATGAAAATATCATGTAATAGTATGAATTTTGGTTATATTAAATGTTGAATAAAGAAAAAGAAAATTGAAAGGAAAAAAAAAAGAAAATGATTAATAAGGGTAAAGTAGTATTGTTATGTAGTAGTTTAGATTAAATGGGAAGATAATTGACTATATGGGAAGTTAATATTTTCATTAGAGTATTTGGGATAAAATATTTATCTATTGGATCATATGGGAATTGCCCCTTAAAATTAAAGTAGATAAAAAATTATAAGCAGAATACTATCTCAAATCTTCATTTTCAAAAAAACAATAACAAATTATAACTTAAATTAAATTACTTCAAGCAACACTAACTGCACAACTTATGACAGTAGGATTAGTATATTAAAATTAAAGTACATAAAAAATTATAAGCAGAATACTATCACAAATCTTCCTTTTCACAAAAACAATAACAAATTATAACTTAAATTAAATTACTTCAAGCAACACTAATACGCCACCTTGTCGCTAACTCCAAGAGTCACATTAGTAATCTATTGATGCAATCAATGTCATTGTTTTTAAAGGAAAAAATTTGAACAAACTCACACTAAAACAATTGGTGAATCATATCACTTCACACAAAATCACTCACAATTTTTAACATTGTTTGAACAATACAACAAAACCTCTTTATGCTTCTTGCTTATGCACGCGTTAATTTATTTTTTCTTCATTTATTATTTTGCAAATTGATAATTTTTAAAAGTTATGTCTTTTTTAATGTGCACGTGGTCATTGAAATATTTATATTTATAAGTAATACTACTACCAATTAATTATGCACTTTGATTTCATAATTTTTTGTCCCTACGTTATATATATATAAGCAACAACAAACATGAGTTACGTTGATAAAAGTAATAGGGACTGTTATCAATGCTGGGGAAATGATCAGTCTTTTATACCAAATTTATAACAGTAAACTCATCTAAAGCCCAAACCAAACCAACAAATGAAAATTCAAGAACTGAGGACGTTTTTTTTTTGCTAAATAATGAATTGTAAACAAAATTAACCATGTCATTTTAATTCATAGACTCTCAAACAATAATCAAACATGCGTTCACGCATGGACATGTATAATCGAATTTTAATCCATCCACAAAGTACTCACATATACATGTCCAAAATAATAATATTAAAAATTATCAAGAAGTTATAGCATTGAATCGGCAATTACAAAAAAATATCTACCTTGCAGATCAGAGGATGAAGATGATAAATGTAGCTTCAGGTTTGGTTTGAAACGCCAGATCATCGTATATGCTCCTTTAAAACAAAATACAATAACAAAGTCAACACAAAATGCAACTTATAAAGAATATTATGCATGCAACAGCCACACTTGATAGAGAATTCTCAAATGGTGTTCTGATCAGAAACACAAGGAGCACCCAATCAAACCCACAAAATCCCTCATGTTTGATTGTGTATTTGTATTCACATCACTGTTGATTATAAATTTCCGTGTGTGTTGGGTATTTGTAATACTTGGAAAATTTGAGAGATGTAAATTTTAAGCATTTGATAACGTGGGCGATTTCTATTAGATCCAATAAACGATAGATGCAGAATATAAGAGATGTCTAACTTCAAGGGTAGTTTATGCAATTTTTAAAGTCATTAATTTTATTAATTTTTTTTACGGTAAACAGAAAACTCAAGGGTGGTAATTATAATTATCCCCAGTAATTTCTAGAAGTCTGGTACGAAAAATAAAATAATGACATCATCCTAACAAGCATTGGCGGAGATGAAATTACTCTAAAAACAACAGAATAGGTCAAAGTTCATATCGTCTACGAGCGGCCTCTTTAGAGGATTTCCACCTGGCGCGAGCTTGTGCTTTCTCCCTGACAGTTCGTGCAGTTGCTTCTATGTGTATTTGTTGTATCTTCGTTCTCGGGTTGTGAGAATTTGATCCGAACAGTTGTATATAATCAGCAGAGTGGTGCTCAACGCAGCCTGAAACAAAGATTAAGAAATGCTATTTAAAATGTCGCATGTATTAGTATGTTATTAAAGAGTTTAGGCGATTGATTCAAAGTAGATATGTAAAATTTAATGATTTGGCATTTATTATGAACAAATACCAAAGGATTGCCAAACAATAGGAAGAGAACAACTTACGATGAGCATAACACCGTAAGCATGAATATTTTGACTTTCTGCGTTGGAATCGCATGTGGTCAGTGTGATGCATCCTGCGAATTTAGTTCAAGATACAAAAACATGTAGATATAAATTCTATACACAAGATCCACTTTTTAAATCGTTGATAATCTTTAACAAGACATGTTCTGTAAGAAACTTACGTTTCTCATCCGTAGATCCCATAAGGCAGTAATTCTTGGAAAATTAAGAACGAAGCATCAACACTGAAATCATTAATAAAAAAGTCTTGGGTCCAAATTCTAAAATTAATAATTTATGGGGACGTAAATTACTACCCACCGCTACAAGGTACTCTCCCGGTAATTGTTGGACAATAGGAGCCAGCATCACAAAACACCTCATTGTTTGAACGAGCATCGGCCCAAATATTCGCACAAACACAAGTATAATTCGGCATTCCTGATGGGAGTTGGTAAGAATATCTGAAAAGTTCACACATTAACGAGTTATTCACATCACTGGCAAATATATTTAAAAAAAAAAAAGCATTACTATAACACAAAGGATTGAACTTACGGTTCACATCTGCCTGTACTTCTGTTGTGAATGGCGAGCGGGCAGTAGGAACCCAAAGGACAAGCTACAAAGTTATAATTACAAATAATAATAATAATAATAATAATAATATTATAATTACAAATAATAATAATAATAATAATAATAATAATAATAATAATAATAATAATAATAATAATAATAATAATAATAATAATAATAACACTACGCTTAAGGAAGACGAATTGTCATTTGTTACCCAATGTTTCAATAGTTTCTTGAAAAAGAAGAATAACCTTGGAGGTTCAAGTACTAAGACTAGGCCACAGGTATCTACGCCAAAATTTACTGGGCGTGCTCTTCCCAGATCTCAGTCCACTTATTCAATTCCAAATGCATCCAACCCCACGAGACCACTTAGTGGTGCAATGTCATGAATGTAAAGGTTGGAGACACTACAAGAATGAATGTCCTAATACTCTTAGAAAGAAAAGCATGGTTGCTACTGAATTCACTGAGGATGTCAATGATTCCGAGTCAATTGAACCTGTTCCATACTTGTTTACCCATGTTGTGTGGGACGACGACGTCCATGTTGATATCCTTGAAACCAACATCGTGTGCTTGAATGCTGAAACTACTGATTACCATAAGGAGTACGAGCTGCAAAGTGTTGAGCACCAGCAACTGTTTGTCAGCTGGGGAAAACAAGTACTCAAGGTCAAGGATCTCATGAAAGAAGTAGAAAAACTGACCAAATAAAAGGATGATCAGCTTGACATAATTGTCCGTATGGAAACATCTCTTACAAAGAAGGATGCTGAATTAGAAAAGACGAAAACCGAGTTGACAAAAGTCCAAGGAACCATTTCAAATCTGAACAAAGGCAAGGCGAAGCTTGATGAAATCTTAGAGATGAGCTTCCCAGAAACCTTAAAGTATGGAATTGGTTTTAAACCTAATCAACCAACGCAAGTTCCAAGCCAAGAACAGAAATCTTCCAAATGCCACAAAAAGCGAAGGAGACAATACGTGTGCCATCATTGTGGTGAACCAGGGCACATTAGGCCTTTTTGCTGGAAGATCATAGGCGAGAGAAGACGTTTTCAGAGAACAAGTGTAGCTGAAAAATCCCATGTTGGTTCCCGTCATACCAACATCAATACCAACACCAAGTTCAAATAAGTATGGGTCAAGAAAAATAACGTCAAGTGAAATATGATCCATACCTCACTGAAGTCCCACGTCCCTGGAGCCTGGTATTTCGATAGTGGATGCTCGAAGCATATGACTGGGTCAGAGGAGCTACTTTCCAACATTGTCAGATTTCAAGGAGGAAGGTTAAGGTATGGTGGAGGTGAAAATGGCCAAATCATTGGTCAAGGAACTCTCCATGTTCCTGGAATCGTAACTCTGGAAAATGTGCTGCTGGTAAAAGGACTTACTGCAAATTTGATCAGCATAAGTCAACTGTGCGATGGAGGTTTTAGTGTCAAATTCAACCATGAAAAGTGTGAAGTCTATGAGGAGAATGGACCATGTATACTCACTGGACAAAGGACTTCAGATAACTGCTACCAAATCCAAAGTGATGCCTTTTGCAAGTTGTCTCAATTGAGTGATGCTGAGGTGTGGCATCAAAAGCTCGGGCATGTCAACTACAAGATGATGGACAGGTTGGCAAAGGAAGAAGCTGTGTCTGGACTGCCTAAGCTCAACACCAAGATCATTCCTGTGTGCGAAGCATGCCAGAAAGGAAAGCAGGTAAGGGTGCCACATCTAGTTCAGCAAAGCCTCACTACATCTTCTTGCTTTGAACTCCTTCATATCGATCTCATGGGATCACTTGAAGTCGAAAGCCTTGGTGGTAAGAGGTATGTTTTGGTTATTGCCGATGATTTTTCTAGATTCACTTGGGTAAATTTCTAAAAGAAAAATCTAAAACTTTTGAGTCATTCAAAAAACTTGCAAAGAAGCTGTGTGTAAGGTTTAATGTGAACATTGGTAGGATTAGAACTGATCATGGTAAAGAGTTTGAAAATGCATCTTTCTTTAAATACTGCACTTCGGAGGGGATAAGTCATGAATTTTCTTCACCTATTACTCCACAATAAAATGGCATAGCCGAACGCAAAAATAGGACTCTTGCTGAAATGACTAGAACTATGCTCATTTCAAATAGCATAGCAAAATATTTTTGGGCTGAAGCAATGAACACTGCATGTCATATTATAAATAGGGCTTATTCTAGACCAGGGTCATGTGCTACTCCCTATGAGTTTTTGATGGGTAAGAAACCGAACTTGAGTTATTTTCATGTGTTTGGATGTAATTGCTATGTGCTCAACGATAGAAATCATCTAGCTAAACTGGACTCAAAGAGTGACAAGTGCATTTTCATGGGTTATTCCCAAAATAGTCATGCATATAGGTTGTTTAACCTTAGAACTCGAAGCATGTTTGAGTCACTTAATGTCAAGTTCGATGATCTAACGAGTGGAGTCAAACCTACTGAGGATAATGATCTTGTGTATAATCAAATTCCTCAAGAAAATATCACTCCTCCTTTAGATGATAGTACATGTATTGATAACAGAGATGCATGTGCTGAACTTAGAGAGTTGAGTGGTGTTGGTACCAATGTTGATACTGGGATACCAACATCAGAACCAACATCAAGCCAAGCCGCCGCAGAATCAGAATCTGATTCAGAAGAAGAAGATCTAGCTGATCCCATTGATCTTCATCAGAGAGATATTCCATCCAGAATCCAGAAATACCACCCCGTGGGCCAAATTATTGGAGATTTAGATGAAAGGAGCACAGGAATGCGACAGATAAACTTTAAGGAAATGTTCAGGTACGTATGTGTGTCTACTAATTGTTCTAATATCCGTGAGTCTTTGTACCTTTCTAAAACAGAACCCAAGTGTGTGGAGGATGCACTCAAGGATGAGTTCTGGATAAGGGTGATGCAAGAGGAGCTGGACCAATTCGCCAAAAATGACGTTTGGGATTTAGTTCCACGTCCAGAAAATTCCCACGTGACAAGAACAAAATGGATATTCAAGAACAAGACTGATGAGGCTGGCAACATCGTAAGGAATAAAGCTTGACTGGTTGCGCAAGGGTACACACAAATTGAAGGAATCAATTTTGATGACACATTTGCCCCTGTTGCCCGCATAGAGTTGATGGTCAAGGATTTTGTCACTCGAATGTCCGATACATTCGAGATGAGCATGGAAGGTAATCTCTCGTACTTCCTTGGTTTACAAATCAAACAACTTGATGATGGTATTTTTCTTTCTCAGACTAAATATGATAAGAACTTAGTCAAAAAGTTTGGTTTAGAATGTGAAACTCACAAGAAAACACCACTGGGCAAAACTGTGAAGTTGTCGAGAGACGATGTTGGTAAGGTTGTTGATAACACCATGTATAGAAGTATGATAGGGAGTCTGTTGTATTTGACAGCAGGTAGACCTGATATTATGTATAGTGTGTGCTTGTGTGCTAGATACCAGTCCAATCCAAAATAGTCACACTTAAAAGCAGTTAAAAGAATTATTAAGTACATTGCTGGTACAACTGAACTAGGTGTGTGGTATACAAAAGACACTGGTACTGAACTTGTAGGGTATACTGACTCGGATTGGGCAGGAGATGTGGTAGATAGAAAGAGTACTACAGGGGGCTGTTTTTTCTTGGTTAACAATCTAATCTCCTGGTACAACAAGAAGGAAAATTGTATTTCTCTCTCTACAGCTGAAGATGAGTACATTGCAGCTGGAAGTGCGTGCACACAATTACTGTGGATGAACCAAATGATAGAAGACTATGGTCTGCACAGTAGTATCTTGACTGTGCTGTGTGACAACTCCAGTGCCATTGACATCTCAGAAAATCCAGTCCAGCATTCTCGAATCAAACACATTGACATAAGGTACCACTTTATTCGAGACCTAGTTGAGAGGAAGATTGTTAGCCTTGAGCATATAGGAACAGATAATCAGCTTGCTGACATCTTCACGAAGGCATTAGATTTCGAGACCTTCTCTCGTTTGAGAAGAGATCTCGGTATGTGCATTGTCTAACCAATGTTGGTTTGTGATGTTGTGACACCCAATATCAACATCAGGCATAACATCTGTATACTTTTGCATGCATTTTTATCTTTCTTTTCATACATAATCCTAATGCATTGAGTTTGATTGAAAGTGCGATAAGGTCCTGTGTTGCAATAAAAGTGATGGAAAAAAGAACAAACCTCTTCAATTGGGTGATTGTGGGGCTTGCCCACAGAAACTGGCTTTCTCCAAGGTCCAAAAACAAAAGGTGTTAAAAAATAATTGCTGAAGATTAAATATCCAATTCCCATAAAAAGGATGAAGAAAATATGGATACAAATTGATCCAGTCTTTAAATTACACCTTCTTGAGAGATCTTGACGTAGTCATTAACTTGGGTTAAGGGGTAAGTTTCCATTGACTTCACCTAAGGCAATGTTGGTTTATAATATTATCAGTAATAAAAAGCAACATTGGATCAAGTCACTGAAATCATAGTTTTTTTTATATACTTTTAGGTCATGAATTTTAGGCATCCCGTAGGACATACATACTTTGTCTTTCGTGAAATCTCTTATTTTTTTTTTGAATCTAGGTAACTAAGTGTTTTAGTGGAGTTGAAATCGGACAGCGGGACAGGTAATAACGAGGAAAACTTGGTGAGTGAAAATTAACATTGCACAAGATAGACTCTACTGGGCTGATGGTTCAATTTTTCTAGCTATGTATTTCGGCCGATTTTGTAACTTTAGTTGTGCAATTTTTTTTTAAAAAAAAAAGAGATAATGGCTGTAGTGGGTGTGATCAATTTTCGACTTTAAGGGGTAGTGGTGTTGGTTTGAGAAGGAAATTAAAATCGTGGTTCAGCCCCAAAAATCCGCTAGTGGTAAATTACGGTTATTTCCTTTTATTCTCTATTTTTCTCTCCTTCAACGGTCATTTTTTGAAAGCTTAAATACCTCTTCTCCTTTTACCGTTTGATCACTTTCTTACTTAACCCTCTGCAAATTGAACTCTCAAGCTTCCTTACTTCTCTCCAATTTTCTAGATTTTCTTGTTTTCTCTTGTGTTTCTGAGAATTTGCAGGATGAAAAACTCGCCGCCGCCTTCATCTGTTCCAGAATTGCCGACAGAGCTCCGCCGCCCAGGTGAATAGGTCCCTGCACCCTATGTGAAAATTGGAGGCCTGGATATACGCGCCGAAATCGGTGGTGGTTCCTCTTCCAACCCACCAACGGTAATAACATCATCGCCTCCCTCACCGCCGCTTGAATTTCAAGATGTTGTACAAGCTCCGCCGCCGGTTGACGCCGTTCCTGTAACCCAGGGGTTCCTAGGTCAGCCAGGGAACGAGATAGAAGGAGCAGTGCCTCCGTTGCCTTCAACTCCTAGTCTATCGGTGAAGAAGATGCCTCGCCGGAAGCAGCTTGTGAGATTGGCCGACAAGTGATCTGGCCCAGTGAAAGTCAAGGTTTCTCAAGGTTCCACTGCGACTGAGTATTCCTCACCTCCATATATTATTTTGGATTTTTATCACCGGCGAAGTCACCAGCTCCGCCAGACCAACTGCCGTTGTTCCTCCTTCGTCTCTAGTTAGTAAGGATCAACCTGAGCTTGATCCTGGTTTTTTTGAGTATTCCCCTGACTCCTCGTTCGATGTGCCTCTTTGTGATATTCTTACTGCCTGCAAAAAGGACAAAAAGAAAAAGAAAGTTGCTGAGAAGGACGATGTTGCTTCTCATGTTGGTTCCCCAATACCAACATCACATCATTCTCCATCTATTTCGTCCTCCAGTGCTGGCTCTGTTCTGATTGCTTCTCGTGCTCCCACGCCAGCTTCTCCCGACACCTCTGATCACTCCCAGTCCTCCACGGACACTCCTACTCCGGTCCTTGAGCTTGAGGATATGGAACCTTTTTTGGAGAATTTTCTAACTGCTGAAGCTGCCGAGTTATTCGATGAGTACCGGACCTGACACATGATTGCGAAGCGCCGAGTCCTGGTCAAGTTGTTTGAAAGGCAGAATTCGATTTCTTATCTCCAGTACAAAGGTATGTATTCCACGGTTTCCACTGCCATGCCATTTGTCAGGGATGTTGTTGTTGAGTTCTCTGCAAATTTGTTTCCGTCTATTGTTGATTCAACCTCTGTGAACTTTGGCAAAGTGTTTGTGCGTGGTCGAGTGTTTAGTTTCATCCCTGATTTAGTTGATGAATTGTTTGGCACTGAGCCATATCGAGGTGATTCTACTGTGGATGATATGGATGAGGTTATTTCGTTTTTGTCTGGTGGTATGGTGCATACTTGGTTTGAACAGCTGCCGAGCACTAGGCTTTCTTCTCTCTACTATATTTTGCACAAGGTGGCCATTTGCAACTGGGTTCCCTCCAAGAATACTACGTGTGTTACTCGGCCTCAGGCCCAATTTTGTACCGGCTTGTACGGGGAATCAAGTATAGTTTCGGGCAGCATGTATTTGATGTTGTTACGAAGTTTGCCACCACCAGGTCAGCCGTGTCGTTGTGCTTTCCCTCTTTGATATTTAGCCTGCTTGAGAATCAGGGCTTGGAGCTTCTTCCTGATGATGTGCTTACTGGGGAAGCTGATTGGTTTGCGTTGAGGGGCCAGAATATTACGGGTGCCAGGGTTATTGATCTGCCTTGGCAGGCGCCTTTCCCGGCCGATGTTGGTAGTGGTGTTTGGACCGGCTCTCCCAACATTAGTCCCAACTTGGTCCCCATTTCTGTGCAGTTTATTAAGGCGCATGTGGCTTGGATTGATGCACAGATGACCCAGCTGAAGGCCCTTCGTGGTTCGCTTTTGGAGGCCCTTTCACCTTCTGGTCAAAAAGGGGGAGAAAATGTTGGCGACGCAAATGAGGAAGATGTTGCTGCTGATAAGGATGCTGAAGATGATACGGTTGCTGCCGAGGCCTTGGCGAGTCTTGCTCGAGAAAAGTGAAGTAAGAGATAATGGTTGTAGTGGGTGTGATCAATTTCCTACTTTAAGGGGGAGTGGTGTTTGTTTGAGAAGGAAATTAAAATCGTGGTTCAGACCCAAAAATCCGCTGGTGGTAAATTAGGGTTATTTCCTTTTATTCTCTATTTTTCTCTCTTCTTCAACGGTCATTTTTTGAAAGTTTAAATACCTCTTCTCATTTTACCGTTTGATCACTTTCTTACTTAACCCTCTGCAAATTGAATTCTCAAGCTTCCTTACTTCTCTCCAATTTTCTCGATTTTCTTGTTTTCTCTTGTGTTTCTGAGAATTTTCAAGATGACAAACTCGCCACCTGATTAACATGAATTTGTCTTGATTTTAGTTAGTATTTTAGTTCATTTTTGTTATTGTTTTCGGTGAAAGTTGGATAGATTGAGCACATTTTCACATTTTCTTATCTCCAACTTGTTTTACCGTGTTTTAATTATAATTAATTAATTTTATGTTTATTTTAGGTATTTTGAGGTATTTAGGTTTGGACGTAGTCAAGAATGGGCAAACGAGTAGAGTTTCAGCGAAAACGGGCCGCGATTTGAAGAAATGACAGTTTTGGGCCTTCTAGAAGGGATGTCTCTGGGCCCAACCGGCATGGAAAGTGCTGAACGTCTTAGAAGGGGCGGAAATCCTAATTTTGACCCCTTTTCTAAGCCACCTACACCTATAAACGTTTAATCTTGTGTGTTGAGTGTTGTGTTTGCAAGGTACGTCTACAACCAAAACCCAAGATTTTTCAAACCGTTTTTCAAAAAAAAAAAAAAAATTCGAAAATATAAAAAAAATCG
>BMAC01000067.1:1692565-1720735 GCA_014905375.1 Phtheirospermum japonicum
TTGTCCATAGACAAGTGTCGAATTCTATGTTGGCTACAGACAAACCTCCACGCACATCGATACAATACCCAAAATACCCCTTTTACGACTGTCAGGCAATCAAAAGATAAATCTAAGTATTTCACGATGTGCACAAGGCTACCATCGTACCTCAAGTCAAGGACTAATCATGTACTATTGCAATATGAAAATTCTTATTCGACAGGACAAATCTTCCAGTTAAGAATTTCCATCGGCTCATGTTTAAATGAACTTGTTCTCCAACAAGCACCCATATATATGCACTCGCGTCACAACACTGATGTTAATGGAATGAAACATTTTGTCCATAGACAAGTGTCGAATTCTATGTTGGCTACAGACAAACCTCCACGCACATCGATACAATACCCAAAATACCCCTTTTACGACTGTCAGGCAATCAAAAGATAAATCTAAGTATTTCACGATGTGCACAAGGCTACCATCGTACCTCAAGTCAAGGACTAATCATGTACTATTGCAATATGAAAATTCTTATTCGACAGGACAAATCTTCCAGTTAAGAATTTCCATCGGCTCATGTTTAAATGAACTTGTTCTCCAACAAGCACCCATATATATGCACTCGCGTCACAACACTGATGTTAATGGAATGAAACATTAACATGTCTCTAAGGTTTCGGTCTTAAACTTGTTCCAAGTCAATGGGCTTTTCGAGATAGGAAATTGAATAGCCCGGTAAGACTTGCGCATATGATGCATGCTTGTAAGACAAGAATGTTTCATTCCATTAACATCAGTGTTGTGACGCGAGTGCATATATATGGGTGCTTGTTGGAGAACAAGTTCATTAAACATGAGCCGATGGAAATTCTTAACTGGAAGATTTGTCCTGTCGAATAAGAATTTTCATATTGCAATAGTACATGATTAGTCCTTGACTTGAGGTACGATGGTAGCCTTGTGCACATCGTGAAATACTTAGATTTATCTTTTGATTGCCTGACAGTCGTAAAAGGGGTATTTTGGGTATTGTATCGATGTGCGTGGAGGTTTGTCTGTAGCCAACATAGAATTCGACACTTGTCTATGGACAAGAGAGTATCCTGTGGATTTTCATAGTTTGTGATTCAAAGACCTTGGCCAGGGCACGATGAATATTGATTCATAAATGAGTTACTTAAACTTGAAATGAAATCARAGTTATTAAATCAATTGGGTTTCGACTTATAAATCCATGCCCAAAATTTAATCGGGAAACTAGTTGTCGAAAGGATCGTACATGTATGTACTTGCAATTGAAATAGGTTTACTCGCTATTTCACCTAACACTAGGTAATCATGCTACTTGCTAGATGTTGTCATGATTTGTAGGTTCTTGAAATCAAAGAGTTAATCTCAAGAGAATTAATTAATTAGATTAATTAATATAATAAATTATTATTTATAAACTTATAAAAGTTATAAGCCTACTGCTGGTGTTAGTCGTGAACCTAAAAGGGTCACACATAATTTTGGTTGTTGACATTTCAAGATTGATAACTCCAATGGTTGGAATAATTGATTAATTTGGATTAATTAAATGAGATTTTAATTTAATTCAATTGTTGAATTAAATATTTAATTATATAATTTGATTATGTAATTAAATCTAATTTGATTAGAAATCTCAATTAAAGGAATACATTAAATTAGTCAATTGGATTGATATATATAAATTCATGGAATTAATTAATTAGTTGGATTCTAAATTCAAGTCCATGTAATTTTCTAGTAGGCCCTATTTGTAGAAGCCCACTAGAATAATTGAAGACTTTAGAATAAAATTAATTTATATTATATATTTGTATATAATATATATATATATATATATATAAAAGGTAATTGGGAACAAGTCATACTCTTTGTTTTAAGGGGACAGACGACTTGGGGAAGAATTCTTTTCTTAATTAATTAATTAACTAATTAAGATTAGACCTAATCTAATTAACCTAATAAGTATATATATATATATATATATATATATATATATATATATATATAAATATATAAATAAAGAAAAGAGCAGCCGCATTCAGCCTGCTTCATTCCAACAAAAGGTTTTGACTTTTGAAAAGGATGCAGCCGTCTTCTGCCTTTTGAAAAATAAAAAATAAATTATTTTGATTTTTGAAAAAGGAGTGTAGGCGTTTTTAAGAACAGAAAACAAAGTTTATTTTTTTCTCCTTTTATTTTAGTCTTCAACTGTAGATGATGATTAACTGATAATTTTCATCTATAATAATTAATCTTCAATCAATTGTTGATTGTTGGATTAATAGTTTATTCCTTTAATAAATTTAAAAACGGAACGATTCTACTAGCGAAGAACTTTTCCGGTGTCGCAATCAAAAGGTGGACTCGATTAGAGGGGATACGCTTGGATCTCTACGGCGAGGAGTTTTGGTATTAGCCACATAGCCGGGAATTGATTCTCTCTCAATCGTCGCTTGAAGAAATTAATCGAGAGMTATTAATTTATTTATTTTATAAGAATCGAAATTTGTATTCGATACAGAATAATAGAAAATGACGATCGTTAAAATCGCTTACGAAATCTATGGGGCTTAGTATATATATTTGTTTAAATAATTTTAAAAATTTTAAATTTCGCTGCGTAGGCCCCGTACGATTATAGCGAACCCAACACTGGTTTGTTTGAGTATTCCCCTAACTCCTCGTTCGATGTGCTTTCTTCGTGATATTCTTACTGCCTGCAAAAAGAACAAAAAGAAAAAGAAAGTTGCTGAGGAGGACGATGTTGCTTCTCATGTTGGTACCCCAATACCAACATCACATCATTCTCCATCTATTTCGTCCTCCAGTGCTGGCTCTGTTACGATTGCTTCTCGTGCTCCCATGCCAGCTTCTTCCAACACCTCTGATCACTCCCAGTCCTCCTCAGACACTCCTACTCCGGTCCTTCAGCTTGAGGATATGGAACCTTTTTTGGAGAAGTTTCTGACTGCTGAAGCTGCCGAGTTGTTTGATGAGTACCGGACCCGACACATGATTGCGGAGCGCCGAGTCCCGGTGGAGTTGTTTGAAAGGCAGAATTTGATTGCCTATCTCCAGCACAAAGGTATGTATTCCACGGTTTCCACTGCCATGCCATTTGTCAGGGATGTTGTTGTTGAGTTCTCTGCAAATTTGTTGTCGTCTATTGTTGATTCAACCTCTGTGAACTTTGGCAAAGTGTTTATGCGTGGTCGAGTGTTTAGTTTCGCCCCTGATTTAATTGATGAATTGTTTGGCACTGAGCCATATCGAGGTGATTCTACTATGGATGATATGGATGAGGTTATTTCGTTTATGTCTGGTGGTATGGTGCATACTTGGTTTGAACAGCTGCCGAGCACTAGGCTTTCTTCTCTCTACTCTATTTTGCACAAGGTGGCCATTTGCAACTGGGTTCACTCCAAGAATACTACGTGTGTTACTTGGCCTCAGGCCCAATTTTTGTACCAGCTTGGACGGGGAATCAAGTACAGTTTTGGGCAGCAAGTATTTGATGTTGTTACGAAGTTTGCCACCACTAGGTCAGCCGTGTCGCTGTGCTTCCCCTCTTTGGTATTCAGCCTGCTTGAGAATCAGGGCTTGGAGATTCTTCCTGATGATGTGCTTACTGGGGAAGCTGATTGGTTTGCGTTGAGGGGCCAGCATGTTACGGGTGCCAGGGTTAATTATCTGCCTTGGGAGGCGCCTTTCCCGGTCGATGTTGGTAGTGGTGTTTGGACCGGCTCTCCCAACATTGGTCCCAACTTGGTCCCCATTTCTGTGCAGCTTATTAAGGCACATGTGGCTTGGAATCATGCGCAGATGACCTAGCTGAAGGCCCTTCGTGGTTCACTTTTGAAGGCCCTTTCACCTTCTGGTCAAAAAGGGGGAGAAAATGTTGGCAACGCAAATGAGGAAGATGTTGCTGCTGATAAAGATGTTGCTGCTGATAAGGATGCTGAAGATGATACGGTTGCTGCCGAGGCCTTGGCGAGTCTTGCTCGAGAAGAGCGAAGGAAGAGGATCCGCTCTCGCAATAAGGCCTTGAAGAAGATGAATAGAATGTAGGAGAAGAAGAAGCGCAAGGAAAGGGGTGAAGGAACTTCGACATCCCCTCGTCGTTCGAAGAGGGTTCGAAGTCAATAATTTCCTTTATTCTGTTTTGTTTTGTTAAGTGAACAATGTTGGTTTGATTTCTTAACAACATCGGGTGTTTTGTTTAGGGGGAGTTTTCCAACTTAGGGGGAGTTAGTATTTTTATATTTTTGCATCGTAGTGTTTTGTCCAGAAAGGCAAAAGGAGGAGATTGTTGAGGAATTTATTCTTGGTAATAATTCATATTTTATTATTTGACTTTCTTAGGCACAAAAGTAATTAGGAACTCTAGATTGTGTTTTCTAGTTTATTTATAAGACTTTATTTTCCTAGATTGTGTCTAGATTTTAGTATGCTTATTTACCAAGTTTAGAATTCTAGGATTGTCTATTTAAGACAAGAAGAAGTCTAAAGTTTGGCACGATTTTCACGCACGGATTTCTGAAGCAGAGCACGACGCAAGATGCACGAGCAAGAGAAGAACACGAAGACTACTTGGAGCCATTGTTCGAGATCGACAAGCTATTCGAAGTTGCGTGACCAACGGAAAAGAGCTTTTCAATCTAGGCGACAAGTATTTAGTATCATGTATTTTGGTACTCTAGTTTTCATATATTACTTTATATTTTTGTATTGATCGAAAACAAGAAAGTAATATAGTTTTCGGGTTTGTACACCCAAGTTCACAAGTACTTTTACTTGTGAACTGAATTTAATTTGTCGTGTTCTTAAAGATTTATTTCCGCTGCATAATTTTATTTTACTCTGGTTGATGTTGTTAGCCAGTGTTGTTTAACATTAATAACAACATCATAAAACTGAGACTTATTTGCAAAACCATAGACCTTCAAATTTCACAGTCTGCTTGTCACTCCAACCAAACAGAGCATTACATGTAGAAACAGCACAAAGAAAAGAATAGAATCTTGCCCTCATCATGTAAGAGAAACTCAATGTGAGAGTAATTTGGTAACACCTGAACACCAAAAAAGACATGCATATATACCTCTTATTGAAAAATAAATAAATAGATTTTAAAATAAAAATTGCCCATTTCCCAAAAAAAAAAAAAAACATTTCAGTTCCTGCAGAAAATCTCTCTCTAGTGTTTGCATAGGCATATATACAGTCAGCAAGAGGGATTGCTTAATCAAAAAGTGACTCTAAATTCTGGGTGGGAAAAATAAAATAAACTGACAATCACTTTTCCTAGTTTTGACAATCTACACGGACAAAGATCAAGATTCAATAACCTTTTATCTTGAATTACTTTAGTCATGAATACAAGTAATCCTATAAATGAGACCGTGGTAAGAGAGAAGAAATAAATTTGAGACCTTAGACTGCAGAGAATATCTATTAGATAATTAATGAAATAACTTACTGACACGCACAATAATATCTTTATTTAGACCATCAACGTAGTTCAGTATACCTTAATGAATTGGCCCTCGAAGGCAACTTGTATCAACACATTTATCACTCCTTCCCTTTTCATGAATCACCCTGTACAAGTTTCAAACAAAATTGCTAATCAAGAACAAAAAAAAACTAAAATTGATATTCGAAACCCAAAAGTTAAAAAAAAAGAAAATTCAATTTGAATGCCAGGAGATACTAAGTTTTCTCAAGTGGGTGAGAACGAAGTCTTCTACAATAATGAGAGGTATTTTTGTTTATTAAACACTTTCATAGACACAAGCGCGAAATAAATCTAAGTGTATCAGTACCATTTTTCCAAGATTGTGTAGTGTTTTCGATTCTACCGGGCGAAACCAAAACTTGGAGTCTAGAACCAGATTTTAGATACCCATCAATCCGTTTAAATGACACAACTGAATTGATATAGATTACAAACTCAGAATACAAAAGAGGTAAGCTTTTAAAACTAATAAATTCTCAAGTACCTATTATAACATAAGATTCAGAATATTGATAATTATTGAGAACAAAAATCATATAAAATAGGACACCTAAGGAATACTCTTTTCTAACTTAAATTCTAACCTAAAACTTATTCAGAAATCTACATGAGCAAATTATGAACTCTAAAAAGAAATACAAATCAAACAATGAGAGAGAGACATAAAAATGAACCCATTGACTTTCTTTTTTTCCAACACAACAATCGTCCGTAACATCAAAACTTTTTTTTTTCCTTTTTCATTTACAAAAGTAATTGTTTGTTTTAAATTCTTCTATACAGTCCTCAACAGCAAGTCTAGATTCATTTTCCAATTTATATCAAAGAGACTCGAACCACAGTCTCATTTATAGGATTACTTGTCTTCATGACTTAAGTAATTCAAGATAAAAGGTTATTGAATCATACCTCCCAAAATTGTAATTCCCTGACTCTGAATTTTGTGAATGCCAATGCACCACACTGCAGCACCGCCCCACACAAGAAAACATAGCACGTTACAAATTTGTTTAATTATATCTAGCAAACAATGCCCATCACCAAGATTTAGTCTAAATACAAAAAACTCCTATCTTTCAAAACTACAAATAATCCCTCCATGGGATTACACACACCCCATTGCCCATGGAGAAATTCACATTTACTTAAAAAATATCTCCTCCCTCCTGAGGTGCAATTTGTAAAATAGAAATAATGAAATTGAACATAAAGGGTATTTTTTATAATTAACCATTTGGCAGTTTGAAGTATGCTTTCAGTACAGATACACGAAACAAATTATCAAGTTCCCAAATGTAATACATCAAGGCAACTGTTTCCGAGACGACAGAAATTCAAAAAAAAAATGTCGACTTACAACTGAATTCTGCTGCAGAAGATAATCCTGGGGCCTCAGTATCATCGATGCCCCATCGGCAAAGTTTAAACTAACCGGGGGGGAAATGTTCGAGACAATGGAGACCAAATCAACAAAAGTACACAATAAGACGATGCAATCTGGCCGAGAAAAGATACCCAAACAAGAATTATACAAATATACAATCCGATGAAAAACCTTGATGTTGTTAGATAACACTGGTTTCCCTTAGAAAGAAGAGGGCGCACAGATTGTGAAACACTTTGTGTAATCTGTAGAAAGAAAAAAAATACAACAAAATGAAATACATTAATCTCTTATGAGCACTAATAAAAAAATATACATAATATTATTTTCCAGCAACTTATTGCATCAACAAAGAATCATAAGCCTCTTCTGCAAAGTACGCTAATGTTCCTGAATCAATTATCGTGCCTCGGTTTTTTGATGTTGAAAAACCCGATGGGTTAATGTTTAACGTTTGCCCATTTACAACAATACTTTGTAGATTTACGTTGTAATGTGGCCTGAGAATTTGGAAGATTATATATATAAAAAAAGGCATATAAATATATTTCAATTATTTTCAGAATTTGTAATGCTTAAACTTTTCTTTTTTTTAGAATTTCAATTATTTTCCCACATGATAATATATTTCAAGTTATATAAATATAGAATCAACTCTTTCAATAAACATGAAGAGGAGAAAATTCAATCAGATTCCCACTTTTCAGAGAAGAAGCAAAGACAAGCATTATAGTTAGCGGGCAGGAAAAAAAAAGACGCATACTGTGATGGAACGAGTGGGGTGTATACTAAATTCGGCTCCACTATCTGACCAAGCACCAACATACCACCACCATATTCTCCTTTCAGACAATGAGAAAATGCATTTGGGGTGATCCCTTGTTTAGAAAGCTGTGAAATCACGGATAATCCTTGCTGTCCAAAGCCGAATATACCATCAACGGCCCTACCTGGCTTCATAAGATCCCTAGACTGTGATGTGCTACAGCTGTATCAAAACATGAGATGAAAACACAGCTAGTCAACCAAAGGATCAAAAATATATATGGTCAATTGTGAAGTACCCTTGAGGTTTGACCTAATAACAAAAAACACCCGAGTTTTTTTTCCCGTGTCCTATGATTACACATTTCAAAGCCAAAAAAAAATTCAAACCCACCTTCACATGGGTATGTTTTGTAATTTTGAAAGTTAACTGGGCTTTTGTAATTAGGTAAAATTAAGGGGGTACTTTTGTAGTTATCCCGAACATAGATGAAGTAATAATGTTAAGGGTGGTAGATTTGGGTTGCTACTCACCCGAAAATGACAGGTGCCGATGAAGTATTAGAAGTCATCAAATTCCTGACTATCGACTCGAAAAAAATCGAGTCATACACGTAAAATCCCGATGTGCCACTGTCATCACCGTACTGAAATGTGTAACCGCACTGATTCTGATTTGAACAGCCAGAATCGGAAGATTGAGTTCCCAACGCACAACGTTGGTCAGAACACGATATTAGGGAAGCTGTCGATGAGCTGGAATGATCAAAAAACTCGAGGTCTATCTGTTAAAATAGAAAAAATATATATATATAGGCTTCCTAAATAATTTCTGCAAATAAAAAAAATTTTAAAAAAATTGAAAATGGGATATTTGCAAAAGGTGATGATTGGATATACTTGGAGTCCACTGGATGTGGGGCAACCCGTACAGGCATTGCAGCTAACCCATATCACATCACTTCCTGTATCTATCTGTACATAGAATTCTTTTGGTGGAGTCCCTAATTTAACTCTTGTAAAGTATAGCCTATATAAAACACAAGATTCACCAGTCTGTTAGTGCTTGTGAATTAATATAATCCTCCAGTACATAAACTAATCGATATGCCTTTCAAAGAGAGAATAAGTTAAAAAAGAAAAGATGAGATTACAAAAGCACAAGAGCGGGAACGGGTGCGCCAGCCACTACATGCCAGATTTTTGTACGTACGCACAAGAAGGAAGACAACACGTGGATCGATGCGAGATCCAGTAATACTAATGTGAGACTCTTTCTTATTTTTAACTTGTTCTTTAGTTTTAATGTATAATTTACTAACGAGTTATATTTGACGAGTACGAGTGACGTCTGGATGAGGTACATGCGTCTTCACAGGATCCCGACCACGAGGTTGAACCTGATCAGGTTTATCTCGACGTCATCGGGTCGAGCAAGGACCGACATTACGGCACCGGCTTGTTCGGGAAGTTGGTGGCTGCTGCGAAGGGTTTCCAAGGCAGCTCTTCTTCCTCCTCCTCCCAGAAGGATAAGACCCACGTGAGAAAGCTCGAGGCGCAGCTCCAGATGCAGAGGGAGGAGTTAGAGGTCACGAGATGAGCTCAGGAGGCGATGAAACAGCGATACACCGAGTCTGAGCGACTACGTGAGCAGCAGCGCCGAAGGTCTGAGCTACTACACAAGCAACAGCAATTCCAAGCGCAGGTGAATGCCCAGATGGCCAAGCTGTTAGCTCGTTTACAGCAGTACCCCCCGCCACAGCCTCCACCGTCATAAGACTATTTTATATTTTTATTAACTTTTTTAATAAACAGTTTTGTTCAAAAAATTTAATAATTTTAAATTTCCAGATATTTATATAATAATTAGTTTATTTATTTATCTGTTTCTTTTAAATTTTTGGGGTATTTTAATAAATAAACAGAAATTAAAATTAATAATTAAAAATAAAAATTAAAAAAGGGGAAAAATCAAAGGGAATATACCCCTCGGAAAAATCGAGGTCACTAGTTCCCTCGGTTTTTTCCTTTTCTTTTAAAAATTATTTTTTTAATTTTTCTCGAGGTGAAAACAGAAGGGGTATTTTCCCTCGTGTTTTCCGAGGGGAATACTCCCCTCGGTTTGTCCGAGGGTTATTGTCCCCTCGGTTTTTCTGAGGTTATTTCCTTCGGTTTTCCGAGGGCATATATTTTAGGGCCAAGGGGATTTACCGAAGGTAAAACCTTCGGTAATTCCGTCGGAAAAACCTACTAAGGGCAACGTTCCCCTCGGAAAAGTTTACCGAGGAGGGTTTTACCGAGGTGAATTTTCCCTCGCTTTTCCCTCGGTAAACTGATTACCGAGGGCTTTTTGGTGATTATCGAGGGTTTCTCCACTCAATAATATGCTGTTTTTTTTGTAGTGTATGGAATTGCATGTAACTTTTGGTATATCACATTGTAAGGCACAATTGTATGTATCATTTATTTTTTATTGATGCAAATTAGTATTTTGGGACTTTACATAAAACTAATATAACAAACTTATTTCTGGCTCTTGAATATATGAAGGAAAGTGAAAAATCAACATTTCATTTATTTCAAGAAGCTTGAATGAAATTTTTGGCACCGAATAAAAAAAGCGAAAAGTTGTTTTAAGATTATCTATGTGGTTACTTACAAAGATATTTTAATCACTTAACATTTAGTAAATACAAATCTTGAAAATGGAAGAGTATGAGTATAAATCTCAAAAATATCCTACCTGAAATTTAACTAAAATTCTATTATTAAATGGGAAATGGTATTGTGTGAACACATTTTGTATATTTTCAGTTTCGATCGTTTTGATGTATTATAAAATATCGAAATTTTTATATCTTTAAAATATTCATTTTGACACTCATATTGCATATATAAAATAAAAGATATATTATAAAATTTGATATATTATAATAGATTTGTTAGTAGAACTAACCCTCTTGGCAATTTGTTAATTTTTAATTTATCCAAAATTATTGTTTTCATCTTGTCACGATGTGCAACTGCACCTCTCACTGGAATTTTCCTTTATTCTTTTGTCTTTCAAGAGGGATACAATTTCATTTTTTAAGAATTGCCCAAAATTCTAATATATTTTCTTTTAAGATAATATATTTCTTAGTAGGTGCACATCTCCGTAAGGTAATATATCTCCACATTTTTTTTGTATAATTGATTGATATGTGTGTGCAAACACACACACATCAACGCGTCTAAGATATGTATATTAATTCTTGTGTTACTTTAGTGACCTTAACTTATGTTATGGCATAAAACCTTGAAGGCTTGCATAGACTAGATAAAAGTATAATTACATAGCGAAAATAATTTTCGCTCATGATTTTCTTTGCGATGTATACAAACAAGAGTGAAGGTCAATCGACCTTGAACGTCAGCCTTTACCGAAAAATTGCGTGTTCAGTCATGACCAACTATATATTGTTATTTCTCGAGTCACCAATCAAAAGAGTTTTAAGATAATAATGTGCATTGATGACAAATCGAAACAAAACATGAACAATAGTATTGTGTACGAAAATAATATTCACTAATATATAGTTTTAACATTCATTTATTTAGGATGAATTCAATTTATATATGTTATAATTTATTAGTTTCAAATTCTACCAAAATTATGTATTTCTATTTTGCAATTATTTACCCCTTCTTTAATATCTCAGTTTTAATACACAATACAAATTCGTTCAAGAATACAAACTCAAATGTTATCTTTGTTGTTACGAAGCTTTCCCCCTACGTTCTTAAATGTAAGATTCTAATTGGTGCAAAGTATGGTGAAAAAGTGTTGGTTTCACGGATAAGTTTAACAACCTCTTACGTGAAGATACCTTTCAAGGTTCAGCGAAAATAAATTCCTCTCATAATCTCTTATGCAATGACGGAAACCAAGAGTCAGAGTTAATCTTTTCGAACGTCGGATCTTATCTGAAAATCCTCGTATTTAGTCATGGTCAACCACATATTACTGTTTTACGCATCACCAATCAAAATGGTTTGAGATATTAGTGTGCAATAACGACGACCCAAAAAAGTTATAACCAATAATATTGTGTAAAATAGTATTTAGTTATATATAGTTCTCATGTATGCAGTGTGAATTAAGTCTCCCCCTCTTTTAATATATATATATATATATAGGGCTGGACTCCTGTTAGTCCAGAGTAACGGGTCGCTCTCGTTAGTCCGCGTTAAACCCGAATCCATTTTAATTAAGGTATTTAAATGAAATTAAGTCAAATATTTGGGCTGGACTCTTGAACATTTCAGAAACCCAAACCAAAACCAAAACCACCATCTCCCAGCGACACAAACCACCGCGACACGACTGCATCTCCCGTCTCCAAACCACCATCTCCAAACCACCGCCTGCATCTCCATCGGTGCCCGAACCAGCGCGAGTTTTTATCCCCATCGACGCATCTCACATCTCCGAACCACCGCGAATCTGCATCTCCATTTCCATCTTCATCCTCCGTTTCTATTCACCGCCGCCGTCAGCCTACAGTAGAAAAATCGCCGCCGCCGTCAGCCCCTCGTCGTAGAATAACCTTCAATTACCAGGTAATCTTCAACAATCAATTTGACTTTGACCTAATTGTATAAATTTGGTTTCGACCTAATTCTAGAAATCTTCGTAACTGTTCGTAGGTTTTGAAGAATTTCACAAACTACAGAAGAAAATTGAAGACGAGATGGGTGATTTGGGACTATACATGGGAGAAAAATCCAATGTAGACGAAGGTAATATAGTATTGGTCTTATAACTATAATAGGTCTTATAACTATGATGTATTGGTATTCTGACTGCACTGTACTTGGTCTTAAAACATCAGGGGTCTTGTCTGAAACTATGAGTTATTATTCCATTATTGTATTGGTTTTTAGAATGTAATGTATTGGTTTTTTGGTTCAATGTATTGGTTTTTGGGATTATTTTATTATTCAATTCAGGGGCTGTGATAATTCATGATTCTAGTGATGAAAAAGGTGGAAGTCACATTGATAATGAATCGATAAATAATATCTTGTTGAATGATGAAGGTATGAAATTATTCTGATTGGATTGATTTTATTTCTAAACAATATTCGAAGACATCTTATGTGATAATATCTTGTTTTCCATTTTTTGTATTTAGGTGATACCACAAATTTAAGTGGTTCTCTTATTGGTGTAAAGAGAGAGAATTTTGAAGACATCTATGAGTTGTATTGTGACCATGCACGTCAAGTTGGTTTTAGCATTCAGAAAACAACAAGGGTGAATGATGATAAAATAATAACTGAAAAGAATTATGTATGTTCCTGTCAAGGAATTAAGCGATCCAGCACCTCCGGTTTGAAAAAAACATAATCATATAACAAGAACTGGTTGTAAAGCGTCATTGAGAGCAAGATTAAATAGGCGGGGTGTCTTTGAAGTTCTTGATCACAACACAGTGCACAATCACAGCCTCACTAGAAAGGATTGGAATTACCTGCATCGATCAGAAAGAGTGATAACAAAGGAAAAGGCTAGTGCTATTGAGAATATGATTTCTTCAYGAATGAGAGCGARTGACTCATATCYTTATATGGKAAAAGAGGCAGGGGGAGAACAATYTCTTGMTCACACGAAGAAGGATCATTTGAYTTATYTAAATRGGRTGAAAATGAGTGCAATAGAAGCAGGGGATACACAGACGRTGTATGACACTTTGAACCAACAGGTTGRCGATGACCCGGMGTTCTTTTTCAGAGTTAAAGTGGATGATGAAGGTAGATTGTGCAATGTTTTTTGGCGGGACTCGATGATGAAAGAGGACTACATGATATATGGAGATGTAGTTGTTTTTGACACAACATACCAAACAAACAAGTATAATTTGATATGTGCACCATTTTTTGGGTCAAATAATCATCGGAATAACGTCATGTTTGGCTGTGCATTTTTATCAAACGAGAAGACAGAGTCATTTGAGTGGCTATTCGAAGTTTTTACAAAATCCATGGAGGGCAAAACTCCTGTAATAGTTTTTACAGATCAGGATCTAGCAATTGCAAATGCAATAGAAAAGATACTACATTTTATGCTACATGGTATCGGTTTTTACTATATGATGTATTGGTTTGTATGCTGTGATGTATTGGTTTACTGATTTAGTATATGTTGTATTGCTGTAAAACATTGCTTAATGTATTTGTTTTATTACTTTAATGTACTAGTTTTTCTTTTGTAATGTATTGTTTTTATTGGTTGTCTTATGCAGGTTTTTCCTAAAGAAAGACATAGATTATGCTTGTGGCACTTGTATCAAAACGCGGTGAATCGTTTTGGAAAATTGAAAGGTGATAAAGTCTTTAATGAATTATTTGACAAGTGTTTGTCAGGCTGCTCAAATGAATTAGAATTTGAAGACCGTTGGAATTTTATGATATCCAACTATAGCTTACAAGATAATAGTTGGTTTCAACGTCTATACGTTATACGAGATAAATGGAGCACCGCATTCAACAATGATTTCTTCTCTGCTGGGGCAGTAACGTCGTAGAGAAGTGAAAGTGCCAACTTAAATTGAATTCAAAGCCAAGAAAACCACAAGTTTGAGTGAGTTTTATAATGTCATTTTCAAGCAGGATCTTGAACGCTGGAGATAAACTGAAAGAAAACATGAATTTCAATGCTCAAAATCAATCCCTAACTCAACAATATCATTAAGCGGATTCCTCAAGCATGCTTCAGAGGTATATACGCTGACAATTTTTAAAGAGTTTGAGGATGAACTATTAAAGTCTTTTCCTACCTCATGTAAACTGCTGCATTGTGAGGATGAGATTATGTTATATAATGTTATGCATGATGATGGTATCACTGCCTATGATGTGGTCTTTTCTACTGTGAATACATTTATAACTTGCTCGTGTAAAATGTTTGAAGAGTGTGGATTATTGTGTCGTCACTGCTTGAGGATATTTCATATGCATTCAGTGCAAATAATCCTAGATTGCTACATCAAAAAGAGATGGACAAAGTTTGCCAAGGAGGAATTGTGGGATAAACATAATGGAGGGCTTCAGCCATATGACAATGTTGTTGGAGATTGTATTGCTTGGAGAAGTGAATTCATGAGAAAGTATTATGACCTTGTCTTGAAAGCTCAGAAAAGTAATGAAGCAAGGAAAATACTTGAAGACGGATTTACAAGAGATAATGAAGCCGTAAAGGCATTGATGCCCCTAACAAATTCAAATGAAGAAGAAACTGGTGTTTCTAGTTCATGTATCTCTATTCTGGATCCTGCGAGGGCAATTACAAAGGAGAGAAAAGTAAGACAAAAGTCGTATCTTGAGAAAAGCAAGAAGAAGAATAGTATCAGTAACACGTCAAATAGATCAAGTCAAGCAAAGGAGTTTGGTTCTAAAACTCCCAATCCTCGATTATTTTAGCATAACGGTAGTCTTTGAAATATTTATATTTATAGATGTATTCACATTGTCTGGATTAGAAATTGGTACTTTGATACTGTGATTTATTTTCTGTTATCTTAATGCTTTATGGTATTTTCTAATTATATTTGATAAGTGTATTGGATTTTATGTTCAATGGTATTGGTTTTCTGTTCAATCGTATTTATTTATATATTTGCAGTGTGTTTGAAAAATAAAAACAGAATGCATAAAAAACTACTTAATTATAGGAAAACTTTTATGATGGCATAACAAAAACCATAAATTTATTACAAAAGCTCAATACATCATAGAACATAAACCAATACATTGCTTAACAAAAACCAATACAAAATATTGTCAAGGATTTACAAAAAATTGGGACTAGAATTTGCACCAATCTCCAAAAAGATAAAACAAGCACAAAATATACTTACTACTAGACATAAAAATCACAACTCATAACTTTTGTGATGGCATAACAAAAACTGTACATTTATTACAAAAAAACCAATACATCATAGCATGTAAACCAATACATAGTTTTACAAAAATCAATACAAAATATTTTGTCAAGGACTTACAACAAATGGGGACTAAAAAATGTCCTAATTTGATGAACAATCACAGTTCAAAACTTTTGTGCTTTCATATTTCACAAACAAAAAAAATACTTTTCATTTTTGAAACACCAATACTTTTTATCATAAAACCAATACCTTAATATAAAAAAAAAGTACATATAATTCTTACTACTTGTGCATACTTCAAAAACCTCCACAAAAAGGAAAGGGTACAGTAGTTCAACATAAAAGCACCATTAGCAACTCCATCAGCATAGTGGTAACAACTAACTAAGAGTCTAAGGATAACCAAGTTCAAACACATACTTCTTAACATAAAACAGATACATATTAATCAAAATAATCTTCCTTCAAAATAAATCCACCCATTTGCCATCTTGAAAAGACTTGGACATCATTTCTTTGTTCCTTTCCAGAAATTTGAAAATTCAATGACATCTTTCTCCAATTATTTCTTCAATTCATTGACATTGCTCAAAAGAATTATTGCACAATACTTGGCCCTGAATATGCGTCTTCCACCATGCTACAACCACATAAACATATAAAAAAAGAAGATTTAGGTACACTATCAAATCAAAGAATAAAAAATTCATTTATAATAAAAATACATACAGTTTTCAGACTTGTATTTTCGTATGGGAGTCCCCTAAAATCTTCCATATGATTCATAAGGAAAATTCCACAGTCCCCATGGCTCCCACCAAGTCCCTTCCACGCAAGCTTAACATCTTCAATGACAAATTGCTCAATATCATCTGCTTTCAGATGTTTTTTCTCTCTTAGGAAAATAGCCATTTGGCTTTTCTGTAAAATAATAATTAAAAAAAAATCAAGTCATAGTGTCAATTGTGTTAAGAATAAATGAATTTCTGGATACTCAAAACAAAAGAAGAGAAAAAGATCTATGTGACTTACCACAGAATTCTGGAAATTCGCATAATATGAAATTCTGGCTTTGGAGTACATCATATTATCCAGATGTTGAACTTTTTCTTCAACAAAATTGATTACAACAGCAAAAAAATGCTCCGCAACCCAAATGGGAACAAAAATCTGGTAGAACTCAACATTTTCAGCACGTAAATAAAAAATAAGTTCAGAAAAATAAAATGAATCCATAATTTTTACTTACGAAATCATATGAACTCAAATCTGTTGATTCACCAATTATGGTCATCCAATATTCCCAACAACCCCTCACTTTTTCAGCATAATCTACGTCTCCCTGAACGCCACTGGCCACCTTTTCTAGATACAACTAATTACAAAATGAAAAAAAATACATGCATATAGACTTACAGAATACAATGCTACTTAATAAAACTTACCGAATGTTGAGTGTGCATGTAGAAACATTTTTCGCAGTTCTTTACTCCATTTTAATTCAGAATCAATGCCCATGCGTCAATTATAGCAGTGCTCACAAATCGACCATCATTTAAGGTTGTTATAGATTCAAAAGAAATGAACAATTCACCGCGATGTGCAAAAACATTTGTTCCTGGCCTGTTAAAATAATTAATAGAAATGAAAATTTAAGAAAAACACCACATTTTGAGTTATTTGTTTAATCACCCAAAAATATTGCTTACTTACTTTTTCACATGTATGTTTTGCGGAGAAAAGCAGTAGTCAACAACATCTTTTCCCTTCCTACTCATGTTGGTAAAAAACTTGTTGTTCTCCCTGATAAATAAGAAATGAAAGTCACTGTCTTCTTTTATATGCCAACAATCATCTGATTAAAAAAAATCATCAAAAACACAGTACTTCAGAGACTATAAACTAATACTTCATAGTAAAAAACACAATACTTCAAAGATCATAAACCAATACTTCATATTAGAAAACACAATACTTCAAAGATCATAAACCAATACTTCATAGTAGAAAACACAATACTTCAAAGATCATAAACCAATACTTCATATTAGAAAACACAATACTTCAAAGATCATAAACCAATACTTCATAGTAGAAAACACAATACTTCAAAGATCATAAACCAATACTTATAAAAAGAATGTTGTTAGAAAAGACTTCACCTGGAATGTCAGCTGCTTCTTGATCACTTCTCAACATTTCTGCAACCGCTGCATTCGTATCAACATCGGCAGCAAGATTATCTTCAGGCGTTAATAGCTCAAAGCTAGGCATAGGCATACTTGTCAGTTTTTGCATTCGAATATGATTTGCCACAATTGGGTCAAATATTTGTTGCACTTGTTCATTTGACCAAAACTTTTGACTTTCAGAAATATTGGGGACAGAGTCTGAACAATTCTTCTCTTGAGCATTCGGTGTCAACTTCAATAATAGTTTCCGATGAACATGGCTGACAATACTCATGTCTCTCTTCAGAAAGAGAATTGCTTCATGAGTTTCCTACAAGGCAGACAGTATAGTTAAACAAAAAATATATTTAAAAAAATTAAATTACAAAAATTAATAATTAAAAGAACTTACAACTTGTGCTATTCTCTGAATTTCCTCATCGTCCATTTCATCACTTGGCAACTCAAATTTGATAAATCTTGTTGGTTTATCAAACCCTTCTTTTTCACACCCATCGACCACTCCTTGAAATCTCTTTTCCGCTATCCCAACTCTTTCACTATCCACCAAAACTTGTTCGTTTGTTCCAGAAACTTTTTCAGCTTCAACTTCTGACCTTTTCTGTACTACATTCATCAATTTCTTTGATGAAATTGGATACATGCTCAGAATCCATTCACCCTGCCCCCAACCTCCAGCAGAAAGCTCTTCACGCATTCTTTGATTAAACTTCTCTGTCGTCCAATGTTGAATCAACGGTAATGAGGATGATTCAGCACGTCCCTTCCATTTAAGCCTGTGAAAGTAAAGAATCTGGAGCACGAGTACACAACCACTAACATTCTTTGATTGCGGGCGCTTGCGGAAGGTATCAACCCCTTTGCAAAGACGATCAAGAATATACGAACACCAGTTGTATGAAGAAATCCTTTCAACATCCCTAATACACTGGAGAATCCCCCAATCCACCCTTCGACCTGAGATTGGGGCCAAAAAAGAAGAAACGTTATAAAGGATAAACAGTCTTTGAAAGTCGGCACACCCCACATCTCCAAACTTTCCCTGAATCACATCTTTCAAAAACTTCAGATTCACATTGCTGGTAACCCCATACTTCTCTTCCCACTCAACCAATAACCCCATACTATCGGGCAAACATTTCTTCACATCATTCCTAACTACATCCAAACCTCCTTTAGGCAACATAAACACGTCATATATATCATCGGATGTGACTACAAAACTGTTTTTCTCGTCAATATTTAGCATCTGACTACACCCATTAAATCTATGAACGAGCCACTGTATAAGTCCCATTTTAGTGACATCAATCCCTGCAATATTCAACATCCCTCCAAATCCAATGTCTTGCACGACTTTCATTTGTGTAGAAGTCAGACTCGAAATAACTTCACAAATGCCATTAGGTTTACAATGAATGACAAATTCTGGATCATATCGCCTGCAAAAATAAGAAGATATAAGAAAAACAATACTTCAAAGAACATAAACCAATACTGCATAGTAGAAAACACAATACTTTAAAGACCATAAACCAATACTGCATAGTAGTAAACACAATACTTCAAAGACCATAAACACAATACTTCAAAAACCATATAAATTGTAACATGCACAAATTCATACGATCATATCATCCATTTGTTGACCAGACTCACTATGTGAGACGATGCATAAGCTAGTATTAATCCCGTAGGATTCTGTCCTGGTTTCTTGAAGGAGAACCTCTAGTTTAACTTAATGGAGGAGAGTCCCTTTTTGGATTACCAAAAGATGAATCCCATTCATTCATTTATTAACTCATTCATTCATTTGATACATATAAAACAAATATATGAAACAAGAATTATTATAACCTTGTATAAAAGGCTTACAGATTAAAACTCACATTCGTTTCTTCTTTTCTGGTGTTTTATTTTCTTCTTTCTTCCTCTTCATTCCAGAAGCTTTCTTTTCCTTAATCGGGGGGGCTGGAGCTTCGTTCTCTGTAATCAGGGCTAGAGCTTTATTCTCTGAAATCGAGGCTGGAGTTTCCTTTTCCAAAACCGGGCCTGCAGCTTCCTTCTCCTTCCCTGACCTTTGCTTCCTCTTCGTTCCAACAACTTTCTTGAACTTAGTCGAGACTGGAGATTCATTCTCCGTAATCAGAGCTGGATCTTCCTTCTCCATAATAGGGTCTGCTGCTTTGTTCTCCATAATAGGGCCTCCAGCTTCCTTCTTCTTCATTTGGACTTTCTTCTCCTTCCGAGGACCATTCTTCTTCTTTCCAGGATCTTTGTTCTCCTGTACCGGCTCTTGTTGACATTTTTTAGCTTGCTCTTTAGTACCCATTGTCGTCAACGGACTGAAAAAAACCAATATTCAACATAAGAAACAAGAAATGTAAAATATAATCATATAAATTTCATTAGCATTCAGAGAAACAATGCAGAACATAACATATATCACAATTCAAACAATTATACACATGTGTCTAGCATATCACCACATATCATAGAGGAAAGCACTATACAGGAAACTTAAAACCCTTCAATTCACGAAACCCATTCAGACAACAAAAACATCAGATATGAAATTATATACCAAAATCCGTCTGAAACCCTAAATCAAAATAATTGCYACAAATTCAAACCCTAAAATGCAGGAAATACTAATTTCAAAACTGAAATCTTAAAATAGAAAGAAATTCACCTTTGATAAAGCAATTGAGAAAGAACAAAGCACGGTGCTCAGTGAAAATTTGAGAAAGGTTCGCGATCTTGAACAGACAAATCGCCGGTGCTCTGGTGAAAAAACTAAAATACGAACGACGGTTTAATGGAGAAGGTCGCCGGTAGAGTCGTATGGCGATGATGAATGAAGAAAAGCGGACGGCGAGAGGGCGAGTTGAAAATCGGCAGTGTAGGGTTTGGGGGAAAGGGGAAAAAAACGGGGCGGTGTGGTGAGGAAAATAGGCAGAATGTTTGCGTTTTAGGCCTGGGATATTGATATATATGTTCAAATTACAATAATGCCATTGGGTCGGGTATGGGTCGTGTTGGCCTAACGGGAGGACCCGTTAGTCTGAACTTACCCAAGTCTTAGCCACACACACACACACACACACACACACACACACACACACATATATATATATATATATATATGAGGACTTCTACAGTGCAGTCACTATATGAAACATTTACCCAATTAACCAACAAATTTATTTAAAAGGATTCTAATCTATTAATATAGGTGATATGTCAAATTTTGATTGGATTATCATACATGGGTGGTATTGTGAATGTACTATAGTCTTTTTTCATATATATAATATGTATTTTTATTTTGTAACTATATGCCCAGTACATCACACGGGTTTAAGAGAATAAACTTAATATATTAAAATGTAAAATATAATCAGTAGCAATTGTCACAAAATTATGATATTTTCAGACTTGTGGGTGTGATAAAGATTGATTAGGGTTATATCACAATAGTCAAGATCTTTTGAAATATCCCTTGTTTTTGGCAACTTTCGTTCATCAATTAAATTTGGACTCGAACTTAAATTTGAGGAGTAAACTCTCAATTAAACGGTGTTCAGGTGTCTAGCGAGAATCAAACCCACTGTAGCACACCATACATGGCCCATACAATACAACCTTGAATTTAACAATTTGAGCTTTGATTTGCAAATTAAGAGCAGATACAGAATGTCCACAAATTTGCCAAGTGGTAGACCGTACGTATGGTCCAAAATGAAGTTGCGCTGCATAAGATTGGATCACTGTTCCTCCTTTGGTTACATCCAATAACCAATCACTGTCCCCTCCACAAACATTATATTTTGTTTCGTTGTGTCTTGTATGTATGCTGGAGATTTATATTATTATTATTATTATTATTATTATTCATTTTTTTTTAGTGGTGTCCACGACAGAGTTCGGGCAAGTTATTTCGAGAAAACGATACAATTCTGCTACATTTTCTGAAAAATATGATATTTGTACGCTATGTGAATTTTGCAATGCTTTGTTGCCTACCGATCTTTTTTTTTTTTCATTCATTTTTTTTTTACACACGTGTTTTTCTGCGGACTATCAAGATTAATTTTTCAAATTTTTTGCAAACACTCCCTTATATCCCAAATTGCAATTCTAGTCCCGTAACTTTTGTCTTTGACAATATTAATATTTTCACTTTTGATGTTATAATTTTAGTATCGGACAATTTACCCATAATAAAAATAGCATATTGAATTGCAACAGTAATATGCATTTTTTGATATTTTGGTATTTAAGAGCATTTTCGGTATAAATGATATACTGAAACAACAGGTTGAAAACGAAGTAACCTTGATTTTGAACTTGGGCCGAATTGAAACATAAGGGACCCAAATTTAAAAAATTCAAAAGTTACAGGACCTAAACTGCTATGGCTATCTATTTTGGTTTCTTAGTTTCTGCAAGGCTTTATTAGACAAATAAAGCAATATTTGCTCATGGTAGCAAAATTCATTAAGAAGAAAACAGCACAAGCATAGCATATATACCTCTTCCGAGGCTAGTATTATTTACAAAAATAGAAAGAATTCGAACATCAGCAGTGTCATCAGTCATCAATAGAAGAGTAAATGTAGTTAGGAAACAGTAGCAGTCACTACATAGCATGAAACAACAAATACAAACCCAGAAAACACCTCAAGAGGCTTATTCAACACAAGCACATAATTTTCAAGGTTTCATCTATTCTAATAGGAAAACTCTTCGTTACTCACTCTAAATTAACATAATCACCATCACTGGTAGAACACCTCAAGGCCCATATACCCTTCTAAATACCTAATTAAAGAAGAATACAAGAAACACAATAATCGTCTAAATAACATAATCGGACCACTCGGATATGTGCGAAATATGATCCATCGTCAAGCTAGGCATATTCTCTAGCCTAATCGGGTTCTCTTTCCCTCCGATCAATTTCGCCGGGTTTCCAACCGCGGTCGTCCTAGCCGGGACCCGTTTAAGCACCACGGACCCCGCCCCAATCTTGGCCCCATCCTCGACCCTAACATTGCCCAAAACACAAGTCCCCGCCCCAATCAACACCCCGTCTCCAATCTTCGGGTGCCGATCGCCCGACACCTTGCCGGTCCCACCTAAGGTCACGTTGTGCAAAATGGACACGTTATCCCCAATGACAGCTGTCTCGCCGATCACGAGCCCCGTAGCGTGATCGAGCAAAATCCCTTTCCCGATTCTAGCCCCGGGATGGATATCGACCGCGAAAACCTCCGAAACCCTGTTCTGTATCAACAGGGCCAGGATCTTTCTACCTTTGGACCAGAGGTTATGGGCTATCCTATGGGCTTGGCAAGCCATGAATCCTTTGAAATTCAAAAAACAGTGGACATAGCTAATACAAGCAGGGTCCCGTTCCTTAACAGCCCTCAAGTCATCGTTGACTGCGAATATGATGTCCTGATCCTCTGTGAGGACCCCCATGAAAAGATCGTACAGAGTACCACTGGGCAAGCTTGAATTGCTCAGTTTCATGGAGAGGTAATTCGATAGAGCGCTCTCCATGGAATCATGAGACAAGATCGAATTGAAATAATAATTGGATAGAATGGGTTCGTGGTCGACATCTGACCTGGCTTCGTCCTTCATCCGCAGCCATAAGTCGTCGGCCCTCTTTGACAAATTAGGGTTTACATTATTAGGGTTTTTCTCGGATATCGGGGCGCAGGCAACGGAATCGGGCGGATTAGGTCTGCAAAACCTAACGTAATTGTCGAAGACGTGGACGTGATGGTCGTCGATGTTTGTATTGGTTTTTTGGGGAGGGGTTTTAGTGCCAGAGGAGTGTACGCAAGTCGCCATGGCTGGAGCTGAGCTGCTGAGAAGGGGTTTTTGGTGGAGTAGAAATGGTGATCCCAAAAATTTTGTGTACATGGGAATGAGAGGTGCGAGAGAATGTGAGGCGGAGTGGAGAGAGATAAATAGAGAGAGAGGGTATGATTGAATTTTTTTAGTTTTTTTATTTTAATATATTCAGAGGAAAATTGATGAGAGTTTTTTTCTTTTCTTTTCTTGTTTCTTTTTTTCTGAGAATCTGAGCGAAGGTGACGGAGATAATGACGAAGAATTTGAAAAGCGTGTCGAGAAGCGAATGGTATAAATAACTATAATCACTTCGCAGCCTTTGTTTTCTTTCACTCACTCACGCTATCTATGGTCTT
Source organism: Phtheirospermum japonicum (assembly GCA_014905375.1). NCBI lineage: Eukaryota > Viridiplantae > Streptophyta > Magnoliopsida > Lamiales > Orobanchaceae > Phtheirospermum > Phtheirospermum japonicum. The sequence goes on from BMAC01000067.1 coordinate 1,716,601, forward strand.
TTTCAATGATTAATTCCGTTTGATTTTGTTTTTTAAATCCTAACACCGTTGAAACCCCCAGTTAGGATCTAGCCATTTTTTAAATGCAAATGTGATGAAAATCCCAAATATATTTGGATGGGTGTGAATTAGTAAGTTGATAATAATTGTCTCCGCATGATTTATATTCTCTCTATTTTATAATATAATTCGTTTTGGAAAAAACACACTTATTAAAAAATTTAGATAAATGAGTAAATATTTAATTTTTTATTTTCATAAACTACCCAACTTCTTTTTATTTTACCCTCTCTTCTCAAATATCTCAATTCTCAATTCACTTTTACCTTTTTCTTTCTCTCTCTCCTCAAATATTTCAATTCCCAATTCACTTTTTACCTTTTTCTTTCTATCTCTTCTCCTAAATTTGTGTGTGAAAAAAGCAGAACGACTTATATTGTGAAACAAGAATCTTACTTTAAAACGACTTATATTGAGAAACGCAGGGAGTATAATTGAGGAATTAGAATTAAAATCTTTTTCTTAATTATTTTGTGGACTTTTGAATTGTATCTGGTTTCCATTTTTTCTACTGTACAAGTTTTGGAATTCGAATTAGGCAAAGATTTGCGTCAGGCCAGATTGACGGGTCATGGCCCGTTAGGTTATCTGACCCGATAATATAATGTATTGGTTTTTGAACTATGATATATTGATTTTTGTACTCAAAGTATTGATTTTTCATAAATATCTGACCCGTGTTATGATGTATTATTATTATAACTAGTATTGTACCTGTGCGTTGCACGATAAATTTTTATTTTATTTTATTTAAAATAAAAAAAATTATTTTAAATATATTAAAATATTTAAATAAGTAATTGTATATACGAATACTAAATTATATACATATCTGTGTGTGTGTATTTCGATAAGAACCATCACTGGTTCTCACACCAGAGATGATTTTACCATAACCGCTCCCTATATATAAATCAAATAAATATTATTTAAAAATCGAATAGTATTCAAAATGATATAAAGGATTGTTATTAAACTAAATGTACTTTACAAATTATGAAAAAATTTCTTATACACAACATTTGTAGTTATGTTAGTATGTTTATTCTCATCATTGTCGATCAATATTTTTAAACCCTTACGATTGGTCACCTTTGATATAGCAACGTATAACTGACCATGATTGAAAACTGGCTTCTTTAGGAAAAGTCCAATGTGAGAGAGACATTGTCGTTCAGTTTTGTTGATCATCATAGCATATGACTCAATCAGAGAAAATTTTCATCGTTGGAACTTGAAAGACAACTTTGAGTTGGATGGTGTGACAGTCATTATAGGGATTAACAACAATTTACCTACATTACTTTCTTGAGAAATATTAGCCTATACAATATGATCGTCAAGTTAACAACCAATATTACACAATAAAAGAGAATGATCGATATTTCTTAACAACATGAGTAAAATTCTAATTTTTAGTTTTAGTTCATAGTTCGGCAATCCATAATATTTAATGGTATTTAGAAACTTTGGTGAGTGGACGTCCTATAATATGTCAATGTTTGAATTGAATTTGAATGCATCATCAGAGCTAAGATATACTTTACACTCTCCATCATTTTATGACATCATATCGACAACATCAAGTGGTAGGAAAAGAATAGCACGACCCTCCAAATAAGAGGAGCAATCAGTAATTTTTTCAAATTGTGGATATGTACTCGCCACAATTGACGGAATATGTTAATCATCATCTTTCAATAATAGACAACCTGGATTTCAATTTGATTGATACCATCATTTGGTCCTCCAACTATTACATCTCCGATACTACTTATCGAGTTGACGAATTTCTTTAACTTGACACCATTGGGATTTCAATTGTGATTTTGCAGCACCACATTCTTGGTTTACTTTAAATCTATGTAATGAGTTCATAAATACAAAGATTTGATCACTGTGTGAATTATGTTTGGTCTAGTGTCTTTTGGAACAATCGGTAAAATTTGATGAAAATCTCCACCAAGAATTACTATTTTGTTACCAAATTGAAGCTGCATATCAGAATTATTTTGCGATCTCATCACATCTTCCAATATTTTGTCTAGAGTTTCAAAATAATGGCTATGCATAAAATGGAGTTTCGTCCCAAATAATGAGATGCGCATCCACCATAAATTCTGCAAGTAGAGTACCAGTAATGATCGAAATCTTGGTGGATATTAAAAGTAGCCCTAAATCTAGAATGCCTAGTTCTTCCTTTCGAAAGAAGAGAAGTTATGTCGTTAGATATTATATTAAGAACAATTCCACTATTAGATTTAACAGTTGTAGAAAACGTCCTCCGTATCTATAGATGAGAAATACACCACCGTTGGTTAAATGTACTGCATCCACGACTTTATCAATTTTGGCGGAATATAGTAAATTCGTACTAATGAAAACAAATCTAGTTTCCTAGGTGTCCATTTTTTTTAGGAAACTCAACATAAGGCAAACTCCGTGTTCCCAAATTTTTCTTATTTGCCTTGAACCAACCTAAAATATGCTACGGTGTTTTTTACTTGCGTTTCATTGCGTTTAACTGATCATTATAATTATACAATACATTATTCTCTTCTGGAAGATGAAAAATCAAGCACATGATAGGTGGAGTTTTATACCGAATTTATAAACTAATATTCTCCATGTCGCTTCGCATGGAAAAATGTAATGATAATCATAATACATGTTGATCTCATCAATATACTTATCCTCTGCATCCTCACATTTGTTCTGATAGAATGTTATAAGAAACCTATAGTTACATTTATTGACATATTTGAACAAACACTTGATAGATCTATATTGGTTACACTATTTAACATTTAAATGAGCTACATAATTTAGTAATAGATAAAAATTATGTAAAACGACCCTTTAGAGAACTGCTAGTAAATGTCACGGGCAAGACAACATGAATACCAACACTTGAGCCATCTGTTTCACCTCATAACACTACATCAACAATCTCACTGTACATCTCACTTCATAATTTTTTGATGAGTTCTTGCGTACCACAATTTTGAAGATTCAATAATCATATTTGCATCAATTATGAATTGTTGTGTGAGTCGTCGACTATATAGAATAGTGGGTTCCTCCATGTTTCTTTCATGCAATCGGTGAGAAAAGAACTCCATCTAACTCATATATTGTTTACCCTTTGCCTTTAGGTTTTCAAGATTTAGAAAAATATATGTCTTCCCTGTGGTTGTCTTCACCACATGGAAATAGTAATGGATAATGTAGAGAAACGATGAAGGATGCAACTTGTTGATACGTTTCAAATTAGAAGATCTCTTTTCTACTGCAATTCTCTTGCTACCACTTTGTGGATCAATATCACCAACAACTAATAGACAATTAGTTAATCTTTTTACGAATCTATTATAGTTGATGGCACATTGTTTATTTTACTCGATGCTGGTTTCGTAAATGTATTGTTTTGCATGATTACTGAGAAAGTAACAAAATACTACATTGTATTGCATTGCTTATTTTAATTAAAAAAGTGGTAAAATTATTTTTGAAAAAAAGAAATAAATTGATATTGTTGTACTCACAATAAAAAACAAATTAACACACACACACACACACACACACACACACACACACACACATATATATATATCATACCTTAACAGGAATAAATTCCGATTTGAAACTTCAATTGAAATTAAGTATGACAATGAATGCTTTCAAAATTATTGTGTGTTTAGCAACATATCATAATTATGTTTAATAAAATTCCTACAATAACTAAAAAAAGAAAATAATCCTACATGGCATTTACGTGGCATTCTACTCATCTTTTTTGCTCCTCTCACAGACCTATCCTTTAATATATATATAGATATATATATAGATATAGATAGATAGATTGTGCACTTTTGTATAATTTAATTAAACAGAGTGATCAAATTATTTTTGAGAAAAAATGACAAATTTGATATTGTTGGACTTGGAATGAAAAAAAAATAAAAAAAGTAAAAGAAAAAAAACTCATAATAAAAATTAAAATAACATATAAGTGATTATATATATATATAATATATTATTTATATATATATATATAATATATATATAATATATA
>BMAC01000067.1:1721247-1736063 GCA_014905375.1 Phtheirospermum japonicum
ATATATATATATGTATATATGTATATATGTATATATATTCAAATGATATATATATATATATAAAATATTAATTCTTATTTTTATAATGTTAATTATATATATATAATATTATTTTTTATTATAATATTAATTAGAATATCTATCCTAATTATGTTAAGAAGATTCCTACATAATTAAAAAAAACTAATCCTAGGTGAATCAAATCATCATTAATATTAATTATGGTATCTATCATAATTATGTTAATAAAATTCCTACACAACTAAAAAAAGAAAATAATCCTACATGGCATTTACGTGGCATTCCATTCATATTTTTTTCTCTCTCCAGACCTCTGCTTTAATATAGATATATATAGATATATAGATGTATTGATTTTTTACTATAATGTATTAGTTTTTATACTATAATGTAGCGGTATGAAAGTCTGGTCTAACGGATAATCCGTTAATCCGACCTCACAAGAGTGTAGCCCTTGGAATTAAGTAATAAAGATTATTGTATATCCAACTGATTTTGTATTACTACTAATTCATACCCATTTTTTGATTGTACGAACTTAGTTAACTTTCATATATTACGCCAATTTCTATATAACTTTCAAGTTATATAAGTATTATTTATGGTATATCCAATTAAAAATATTTTTTTAAAAATAAATTAAAGCCTATTTTTAAATTCATGCGTTGAGTTTTATAATTCTTAGAAGTGTTTGAAGCTATAGACTCTAAAGTTGACATGCTGATTAATTATTCAATCAAGCAAATTTGGTAAAAGAGTTTCTTAAGCTAATATAGTAAAATTGAATTAATGAAAAAATATTTATTGTTGATTAAACTACTAGGTTAAAGATCTAGAAAAAATTATTATGGTGCAATATGCATGCCTCAAGATTTTTTATTGTTGATTATGTATGCCTCAAATCTTTTTATTAATGTGTTAGATTTGGTTTGATCTATACGATTGGTATATATAGTCACTATTTAATGCATCATATAAATTATGAGTGAGTCTCCTGTGAGTAGGAGTGTAATCGAGTCGAGTCGATCATTGTCAGGCTCAAACTCGAATGACTTCAATTTTCTCAAACTCGAGCTCGGCTCATTTGAAAACTCGGCAAACTCGAGCTTAACTCGACTCACCTCGAGTTATATAATATTAATAAAAAAAAACCTAAAAAGCATAAAATAAAATACTTAATATTAATTTTTATTATATGTTTAGGGTATATATGTAAATAAGTAAGTATAATAAGGATAAAATAGTAAATTTGACAAATCTCGATTAGACTCGCAAGCCTATCGAGTCGAGTATCATTGAGCTCGAGTTCGAGCTCGATACATACTCGGATAGCTCAAGCTCAATATCGGCTTGATTGACCTCAAGTCGATTTCGAGTCGATCCCGAGTAGCTTACGAGCCGGCTCGGCTCACTTACACCCCTACCTGTGAGACCAGTCTCATAATATAAGACCACTTTTTACCCACCCAAATTAAATGACCCATCCACTTACACCCATTCGATCCGCTTTATTTCCAAAAGTGAGAAGTTTACATAAAATCCTTACTCTCGAATTGGCAGCATAACCCATAGAAGGGCATTGCAGTGAAAATTTATGTTGCCGTTGAGAACGGCTTTCCAGCTTCAAAAACTTGTCGGAAACTACCAACCAATATCTACAACCGAAAATGGCAATAAAGATGAAGACGAAGAGAGATCTCTTTGATTAAGATCTTATTCATCATTTCCATCATCTTCCGAACAAGCGACTGCGACGACGATGAAGAGGAAGAGGCAGTGGAGACCTAATTGGAGGGGGCGATAAATTTATTTTAAAGAGTTTTGTGGAGTTCTTAGGGTTGTTTAATCTCTCGGGTAATTAGCATATCAATTATGTAATAATAACTAATTAATTACAAATCCATTATGTTTTTATTAGAATTTTGACTAAATAGATGTTTGAGCTAATTCTTGATGAATTGTGGTGAATCTCAGGTTCTTGATTTTACTTCTCTACTGGAGCTAACTATGGGTTCCGATTTAACCTTTTAACATTTTTTTGGGCTAGATTCATATCAAGTGGAATGCAGACTATAAATGGCTTCTTACGAACAAAGTAAAAAGAAAGAGGGATAGTAGAACTAATTCACAAGACAGTTGCTCAGACATCTTATCAAGGTTGTTTTAACAATTAATTTTGCTAAAATATTCTATCTAATAATTAACCTCAAATTTCTATGCAAATTTTTAATGATATATTTACTTATATTTATGATGGTGTTAATGATATTACTGAAACTTAGGGGGGAATTCCATAAGAGAGCCCGATTTAACGAAATAGTGTCATAATAAGGCCTGAATTTTAAGTTCTCTCAATTGAAGGCTCTAATTTTCAAAAAGTTTCAATTGAGGGCTCATATTTACATTTAAATTCTCACTTGAAGGCCTGATTTTAAAAATGTTTCAATTGAAGGCTCATATTTACATTTTGATTCCCACTTGAAAGCCTCTGTTAACATTGGTTAAGTAAAATGATGATGGCACAACTAGTCCCAAAAGCTTGCAACTTTTATCTTCTTTTTTTTTTCATGGACTTCATATTTTCCAAATACCATCAATAAATAAATTTAAAAAAATTAATTTAACCTTGGTTTGGGATTAATTGACACGTCAACACACTTACATAACTATGGTTTAGCTCGTATTCATAGCAACTAGTTTAATGGAGTCCTTTTTAGATTTATTTATTTATTTATTGATGGTATTTGGCAAATATAAAAGTACATGAAAAGAAAAAGATAAATATTGCAGGCTTTTGGGATTAATTGTGTCATCACCTTTTTACTTAACCAAGGTTAACAGAGGTCTTCAAGTGGGAATCAAAATGTAAATATGAGCCCTCAATTGAAATATTTTTAAAATTAGGCTTTCAAGTGGGAATTTAAATGTAAATATGAGCCCTCAATTGAAACTTTTTGAAAATTAAAGCCTTCAATTGAGAGAACTTAAAATTCAGGCCTTATTATGACACAATTTCGTTAAATCGGGCCCTCTTATGGAATTTCCCCAAAACTGAATGTCATAAATAAGGTGTTACAGATGATATTCACATCTCAACTACTTGAATGAAACTAAGCTATGTAGTATAAAGGAATACATGGCTGGTGGTTTTGTTACTGTTCTTCATAGCATCAAACACAATGATCACCTTTTCTTCGTTTTTCTTACCACTACCATATGAAATAATTATATTCCGTGAATATTAACATTTCTTTCCTAGAATTATATACAGTATAAAAGTCATATCAAAAGCCCCTTATTTAGCTACAAATAAGGTAACTAAATATATATCAAGCTAATCTAGGCTATAATAAGGTAACCGAATATCTACCAAGATCAAGAATATATTATTTACAAATATAGCTTAACACCCCCCCGCAGTCGAAGCGGGAGGCTGGCGGATGCTGAGTCTGTCCCGGAAATCATCGAACAAAAAACGTAGGAGCCCTTTGGTGAAAATATCTGCGATTTGATATTGGGATGGCACATGAGGAACACGGACTTGTCCGCGGGCAACCTTCTCTCGGACAAAATGGATATCCATTTCAATATATTTGGTACGCTGATGTTGACCTGGATTACCCGACAAATAAATAACACTCACATTGTCGCAATAAACTAGCGTAGCCTTTGTAATAGGACAATGCAACTCCAAGGGAAGATTTCAGAGCCAACATGATTTGGAGACAACATTTGCGACACCCCGATACTCAGCCTCGACACTAGAACGAGATAGGGTAGGTTGACGTTTGGACGACCATGAGACCAAATTATCACCAAAAAACACACAGTAGCCAGATGTTGAACATCTTTTGTCAGGGCATCCACCCCAGTCTGCATCAGTATATGAGACCAGAGTAGAAAAAGAGGAAGGATACAAGTGTAGACCATGATCTATTGTACCTTTAACATACCGAATAACCCTTTTTAGGGCAGACATATGATCAACTCTCGGATCATGCATATGTAAACACACCTGTTGGACGACATAAGAGATACACAGCCTCGTGAAAGTGAGATATTGCAGTGCACCTGCAAGGCTATGATACAAATTTAGATTATCAAAAGTAGTACTAGACTTAGCACTAACTTTTAAATTAGTGTCAACCGGAGTAGGATACGACTTACAAGAAGACATGCCGGCACGCTCAATTATATCTTCGGCATATCTCCGCTGAGACAAGAACATACCATCCTTATGGCGGGTGACAGCAATACCGATAAAATAGTTTAGAGGACCAAGATCCTTCATAGCAAGCTCAGAACTAAGACGATCCATGATAAAACATCTAAGAGCATCAAAAGTAGCGGTGAGAATAATATCATCAACATACAATAAAATGTACGCCATATTTGACCCCCTGCTGTAAATGAATAGTGAGTTGTCACACTTGCTATTAGTAAAGCTAGGAGACAAGACAAAATCAGCAAAACGCTTATACCAAGCTCAGGGTGCCTGCTTAAGCCATACAAGGACTTACGCAAAAGCCACACATAGTCAGGATGAACACGATCCTTGTACCCCAATGGCTGATGCATATAAACTGTCTCTTGAACATGTAGAAAGGCATTTTTGACATTCAACTGATGAATTGGCCATTCCTTTGAGAGAGAAACACTGAGAACAGTACGGATGGTAGCCGGCTTCACAATTGGACTAAAGGTCTCCCCATAATTAATGCCAACCTGTTGAGTTTTCTCATCACCTACAAGACGGGCTTTATGCCTCTAAAAAACACCATTAGACTTGACTTTATCAGTGTAAATCCACGTAGATCGAATGACATTAACATTAGGTGGACGGGGCACCAACTCCCATGTCTTATTTTTAATAAGGGCATTATATTCATCATCCATGGCCATTTTCCAATGGGGATAACGAAGAGCCTCAACCGGATTACGAGGTAAAGGAGACCTTGTTGTTGCGGTGTGCACGGAGAATTCTGGGTTGGGTTTGAAAATTCCATTTCAGCTTCTTGTGACAATAGTGGGCTGTTGGAGAGGAACAGTAGAGGGAGGATCTGAACTAGACTGTGTGTGGGATGGTGTTTGGCTTGGCGCTGGGCTAGAAGAGAGAGGATCCGGGGAAGCAGGGCGAGCGGGGAGTGCACGAGGCTGAGACGAAGCATCCGGTCAGATTGGCATGTTATCTGGTCGGATGGGAGGACAGTTTGTTTTATCCGGTCGGATTGGCATGTTATCCGGTCGGATGGGAGGACATTTTGTTTTATTCGGTCGGATTGGCATGTTATAAGGTCGGATGGGAGGACAGTTTGTTTTATCTGATCGGATTTCCTCACTGATCCGACCGGATGATTGGATCACAGTTTGAGGTGACACATAAGCAGAAAGGTGATGAAGAATATATGGAGATAAACCATCATCAAGAAAATCATAAGCATTTAATTGAGAGACATAGAGTTTATCAAAAGGGAAAACTTTCTCATCAAACACAACATGGCGACAAGTAATAATTATTAGATACTAAATCGAAACATTTATAGCCACTATGGTTTGCCAGATACCCCAAAAAGAACACGGTGTGGACCGAGGTTGCAACTTATTAATAGTTGTAGAAGGGATAAGAGGGTAGCATAACACCCAAAGACACGCAAATGAGAATAAGACGGAACCCTTTTGTAAAGAACCTCAAGAGGAGATTTTTTACCCAACAACTTACTTGGGAGAATATTAAGAAGATAGCTAGCCATTTGTAATGCATGATGCCAAAAGGTAGGGGGAAGAGAGGCATGAGTAAGTAATGTGCGGGTGATATTATTAATGGATTGTATTTTTTGTTCGGCTTTCCCATTTTGAGAAGAGGTATGAGGACAAGATAGACCAAAGGACATCCCATGAGTCTTACAAAAATCCCCAAAGGACCATTGTCAAATTCCCTACCATTATCACATTGGACATTTTTAATATTACGTTCGAACTGGGTGAGAATATGTGATTTAAAAGCCAAGAAAGTGTCAAACACAGTCGATTTTTCAGCTAACGGAAAAGTCCACAAAAAATTAGAAAAATCATCCAATAACAAAATATAATATTTATGTCCTGAAGAGCTTAAAATAGGAGAAGTCCAAAGATCACTATCAATAATATCAAAAGGCATAGTAATACTTGATGAAGAGGAAACAAATGGCAATTTAATATGTCTTCCGAGTACACACGAACCACAAAGGCTAGAACTAGAAAAATTACTACAATCAATGTATTTATTGCGCCTAAGAGCATCTAAGATAGGAGCACCCGGATGACCCAAACGAACATGCCAAAGTTTAGGAGAGATGGATGCAAAGGTAGAGGAAGTAGCTTGATTGTTAAGAGTGGTGGTGATAGGATAAAGGTCCCTTTGACTATAACACCTCATTATTGTCATTCCCGTCTAAAAATCCTTCACAGAAAACCAAACGGATCAAACTCAACAAACACAGAATTATCAGCTGTAAACTTTTGAACAGAAATGAGATTTTTGATTAGTTTGGGAGCATGGAGAATATTGTTCAAGGAAAGGAGAGAAACAGGGGAAGGCAAACTAGAATGACCATAGCCAATAATCGGAATAGTGTGACCACTACCAACCACAATGCCATTATTAGGATGATTGCTCAAATCAAAATAAGACGAAAGATTACCAGAGGAAGATGTCATGTGTGATGTTGCACCGGCATCCATGTACCATGACGGGCCCGGTGGAGAAAGCGTCATTGTGTGCATTGCTGCCTCAAGGTCAGTTGGAGTGGATGAAGTTGCATAGGCTTGTTGCTGATTTGCTTGTCTTGGACCTAAAATACCAGGAGCCTTGTGCTGCTGAGCCCTGGCCCAACCTCGAGTAGGAAAAGGACAAGGAGTAACGGGCCAGCCTCCATTCATAAATACCCAAGGTTGGTATTGTTGCTGCCAATAATTAGAAGCCGCATTCGAGGATTGAGCAGGACCCGAAATACGCCCCCCCTATGTCTGACCCTTATTGCCACCGATCTTGCCACCATCGGAACCACGACCACCACCTGAGTGACGCTGACCACCATCAGGAAGGCGACGACCAGAAATTTGGCCACCTGAATTCTTTGCTTTCAAACCACCCGAACTACCAGAATTCTGTGGGGAATCGACATGAGAGGCTACCATCATTGTGGATTTGGAGACCTCCTCCTTCGCTAGTCCTGCTTCTTCTAGAATAAGCATGGAACGAGCCTTATAGAAGGGGGGAAGCGGGTTACTTTGCCGGATCACCGTACCCACACCACGATACGATTTTGTAAGGCCACCAACCAATTGCAAAACCATTATACTATCAGACACCGGAGCCCCAACATTCTTCAATTGATCGGCAAGAGACTTGCATTGACAGTAGGCAGAGGCATTAGGAAAGTCCTCCATTGAATTATTAGAGAAATCTTGTTCAAGGGCTACGGCACGAGAATATTCATTGTCTTGGAATACATCACACAATCTACCCCAAGCTTTCATTGCCGTAGAATCGGGCTCAATAATGGTGTGAAAAAGATCATTTGAAATGGTAGCGTGAATCTATGAAAGAACCGTGGCATCCAAAGTCGACCATAGTTCCTTTTCCTCATCGGTAGTTGGAAATTTCTCTGTGCCCTTGGCCGGAGGAATAATATGATGCAAAACTTTGTGAGTTCGTGCGTGAATCTTGAAGAGTTCCGCCCAAGTAGAATATTGGACATTCTCCATTCAAGAATAATAGGAACATGATTCTTAATGTTAGAGACGGCAAGAGCCGGATGAAAGAAATATTTAGAGTCAGACATCGTGAGATTGCTGGAAGAAGGAAAAAAAATGACGGAACTCGGCTATGTTACAAGCGGAAGACGGAGAGGTTTGAACTGTAAACTCTTGATACCATGAAAGAATTATATTCCGTGAATATTAACATTGCTTTCCTAGAATTGTATAAAGTATACAAGTCATATCAAAAGCCCTTTATTTAGATACAAATAAGGTAACTAAATATATAACAAGCTAATCTAGGCTATAATAAAAGTAACCGAATATCTACCAAGATCAAGAATATATTATTTACAAATATAGTTTAACACCATATATATTTGTTGCATGTCTTTGAGTTTAATTAATCATAAGTACTTTTAATTTATAGTTCGAGGAAAACATTTGATTTGATTTGATTATTACATAATATACGGAAAATTTTGCTCATATTGATGCACACACAACATTTTTATTATTCTTTGATAGATTTACTATAATTTACGATACGTTTGCTAGTATTTGTGATACTATCCACTACAGTGGTCTATGGCCTGAGGTAGAAATAAGATAACATGTTATTATGTGATACATTTACTTGCATTTGGGATACTTTTACTATTAATTGCTGTAAAATTAGAAGGTCTATGGATATACGAATAATTCTCAGATTCACGATGTTGTTAATCAATGTTACCAACATCAGTTAACAACATCGACCAGAGTAAATTTAAACTTATGCAGCGGAAATTAAAATATGAGAACACGATTAAACAAATTCAGCTCACAAGTAAAAATACTTGTGCACTTGGGTGTACAAACCCGAAAATCATATTACTTTCTTTTTAAGTTCAATACAAAATATAAAGTAATATATGAAAACTAAATATCAAGAAACTTGATACTAAATACTTGTTGCCGGAATGGCAAGATCTCTTCCGTCGGTCACGCAACTTCAAAGATCTTGTTTCTCACGAACGTTGGCTCCAAGTAGTTTTCTTCTTCGTGTTCTTCTTCTCTTGTGCGTCATCTTGCGTCGTGCCTTGCGCCTTCAAGAGATCCGTGCATCAATCCTCTAAAAACCGTAAGTCCAAGCTTTAGGATTTCTAATGTCTTAAATAGACAATTCTAAGATCCTAAACTTGGTAAATACCTAAAAACAAATCCTAAACACAATCTAGAAATAATTAAAGTCTTGTGCATAAACTTGGAAACATAATATTGTCCTATATCTAGTTTCCTAACTTATTTTGTGCCCAAGAAAGGCAAATAACAAAATAGGAATTATTGCCAAGAATAAATTTCTCAAAAATCTCCCCCTTTTGCCTTTCTGGACAAAACACTAAGATGCAAACACAAATGAAAATAAAAATACTAACTCCCCCTAAGATAGAAAACTCCCCCTAAACAACACACCCAATGTTGTTAATACTCAAACCAACATTACAAACCAACATTGATCAAAATAACCAGCACTTCACAAAACAAACAGAGTAAAGGAACTTAATGACTTCGAATCCTCTTTGACCGTCGAGGAGATGTCGAAGTTCCTTCACCACTCTTCTTCCTCTTCTTCTTCTCCCTCAGTTTCATCATCTTCTTCAAAGCCTTGTTGCGCGCTCGAATTCGCTTACGCCTCTTTTCTTGAGCAAGGCTTGCCAAGGCTTCGGCAGCAACAGCATCTTCAGCAGCAGCAGTATCATCTCCATCGGCAACATCTTCTGCATCAATATTTTCTCCCCCTATGTCCGCGTCAACGTCCGCGTCAACGTCCTCTCCCCCTTTTTGACCAGAAAGGGAAAGGGCCTCCAACAGTGAGCAACGAAGTGCCTGCAGCTTAGAAATCTGCAAGTCAATGGAAGCAACATGCGCACGCAGAAGCTGCGCAAAAATACGGACCATGTTGGGATCGTCCTTCCCAACATCACTATCAACATCAGCAGGAACTGGAGCCTGCCAAGGCAAATCAATCACCCTAGCACCAGTAGTGTGTTGGCCTCGAAAAGCAAACCAATCCGCATCACCAGTGAGCACATCATCTGGGAGAAGCGTCAGACCTTGGTTCTTCAATAAGCTGAAAATAAGAGAGGGAAAACACAACGAGGCAGCAGACCTTGATGTGGCAAACTTAGTCACAATATCAAAAACATGGTGCCCGAAACTGAACTTTACACCCTTCCCAAGTTTAAATAAAAGCTGGGCCTGAGGCCGAGTAACAACCGTAGTGTTCTTGGAAGGGACCCAGTTGCAAAGAGCCACTTTGTGCATAATAGAATACAAAGACGAAAGTCTAGTGCTCGGCAGTTGCTCAAACCAAGAATGCACCATACCACCAGATAAAAAAGACACAACCTCATCCATATCATCCACAGCAAAACTACCCCGATGTGAAGTGGTGCCAAATAAATCATCAATTAAGTCAGGGGTGAAGGCAAACACTTTACCACGCAGAAAAACCTTCCCATAGTTCACAGAGCCTAGATCAACAATCGAGGGCAGCATATTTGCATAGAACTCAAGAACTATGTCTCTAACAAATGGAACGGCGGTAGAGACTGTGGAATACATACCATGAAATCGGAGGTAGGCTATCAGGTTGTGGCGCTCAAACAAATCAATAGGCACTTTTCTCTCAGCAATCATATGGCGATTTTGATAAATATCAAACAACTCAGCAGCCTCAGCGGTTAAAAATCTCTCTGAAAAGGGCTCCATATCCTCAATCTCGGGTGTAGGAGTAGCAGTGCCAGATGAGGACTGAGAGTGATCACAGGCAGCCGAGGAGGACTGCGTGGAAGTATGTGATGGAATGGGAACAGATGCAGTGCGGGAGGACGAGGCAGGCTTTGAGCCACTCAATGTTGGTAAGGGGCTACCAACATGACTAACAACATCATCCTTTGCAGCTGCCTTCTTTTTCTTCTTGTCATTTTTGAATGCAGCAAGAATATCTTTCAAGGGCATATCCATTGAAGAGTCAGGGGAATGTTCAAAAAGACCTGTATCGAACTCAGGTGATGCAGCACGAATTGGAGACGGTGGGGGAACATCAGCAGGCGACTTGGCGGAACTAGTAACTTCGCCGGTGATAAAATCCAGCACAGTATATGGAGGCGAAGAGTACTCAGTAGCAGATGACTTGGGAGAGACTTTGACCTTTGCCTAGCTGGGAGAGACACTGTCTTTCGTCAGGCCGGGTCTCCTGTCGGCTCTACGTACAAGCTGCTTCCGGTGAGTAAACCCCTTCTTCTCCGGCAAACTGGGAGCAGAAGCAGACGGTGGCACATCTCCGGCAATCGGAGCAGTAGGCTCAAAATCATGATCATCGGGATCAGAATCCACAACAACATCCTCCTGGAGGTGCATGTGTTTGATCGGCACGTGGCAACACGGACCTGCCTTACTCTTTGGGACTGCGGGCGGCACAACGCCGGGCGGTATGTTGCTCAAACGCCTGGACCGCTTCAAGGTAGGATTCCCTACGCGGCCAAAGGTCTCATCCACAAAAGCTAAATTGGGGGGGTTATCGACGTCAATTTCATTCCCGGGCTGTCCAGGGAACACTTGAGCCACCGGCGTAGCATCGACCGGCGATGGAACAGGCACGACAGCGAGAGAATCAGGTGCATGCAATTGAGGCGGCGATGTTGATAGTGGTGGGTTGGATGAACTACCACCACCAATCTCTTCGCGTATATCGAGGCCACCCATCTTTGGATATGGCAACGGAATCCATTTACCGGATCGGTGAACCTCTTCAGGCAGTTCTGGGACAGACGAGGATGGCAGTGGCGAATTGGTCATCCTGCACAAACTCACAAAAACACACAGCCAAGAACCAAAATAATCGAGGAGAGGGATAAGGATTCTAGGAGTTGTAATCTGAAAGGGTTTGCAATTGTGAGCCAACGGTAAAAAGCAAATCAGCTTTTTATCCTTCCAAAAGATGACCGTTGCCCACAAGGAGAGAGAAGGTAAATATATGGAAAAACCCCAAAAAAAAATCACCGGCCGATTTTGTCTTTTTAAAACACGATTTTTGTTTCCAAAAAAAATAAAGCCACTCCTCCTAGAATTAGGCTACGTGATCACACAAGTTAACCCACTAACTCTTTCCATAAACTCTCTTTCCTATATATATATTTTATATAAAAAAAATTGCACAACTTAATCTACAAAATAGGCCGAAAGTACAAAGCTGATTTTAATAAACCATCAGCACAGTTGTACCTATCTTGTGCAATGTTAATTTTCACTCACCAAATTCACCTCATTATTACCTGTCCAGCCGTCCGATTATAACTCCACTGAAACACTTGGTTAGCTCAATTCAAAACAAAATTAAGAGATTTCAAGCAAGACAAAAACACAAAAAAAATAACGCACAGTAAGATGGCATCTTCACAAAGTATGAATGTCCTACGGGATGCCTAAAAATTATGACCTAAAAGGTTAAAACAGAACACATTATGATTTTAGTGTTTTGATCCAATGTTGCTTTTTATTACTAACAACATTATAAACCAACATTGCCCCAGGTGAAGTCAATGAAAACTTACCCCTTAACCCAAGTTAATGACTACGTCAAAATCTCTCAAGAAGGCGAATTTTAAAGATTGGAGCATTTTGAGTCCAGATTTTCTTCATCCTTGAAGGGATTTAAATCTTTTAATCTTCAGCAATTGTTATTAAACGCCTCTTGTTTTTGGACCTGGGAGAAAACCAGTTTCTGCGGGCAAGTCCCACAATCACCTAATTTTGAAGAGGTTGGTTCTTTTTGTCATTACTTTCATTGCAACAGAGGACCTTATTGCACTTTCAACCAAACTCAATGCATTAGTAAAATGTATGAAAAGAAAGATAAAAATGTATGCAAAATAGTACAGATGTTGTGACTGATGTTGATAAGTAGTGTCAAAACATCACAAACCAACATTGGTTAGACAATGCACATACCGAGATCTCTTCTCAAACGAGAGAAGGTGTCGTAATCTAATGCCTTCGTGAAGATGTCAGCCAGCTGATTATCAGTTACAATATGTTCAAGGCTAACAATCTTCCTCTCAACTAGGTCTCGAATAAAGTGGTATCTGATGTCAATATGTTTGATTCGAGAGTGCTGGACTGGATTTTTGGAGATGTCAATGGCACTGGAATTGTCACACAACACCGTCAAGATACTACTGTGCAGACCGTAGTCTTCAATCATTTGGTTCATCCACAGTAATTGTGTGCACGCACTTCCAGCTGCAATGTACTCGGCTTCAGCTGTAGAAAGAGAAATACAATTTTGCTTTTTACTGTACCAAGAAATTAGATTATTACCCAAAAAAAAAACATCCTCCAGTAGTACTCTTCCTATCTACTACATCCCCAGCCCAACCCGAATTAGTGAATCCTAAAAGTTCAGTACCAGTATCTTTCGTGTACCACACACCTAGTTCAGTTGTACCAGCAATGTACCTAATAATTCTTTTTACCGCTTTCAAGTGTGACTCTTTTGGATTAGACTGATATCTAGCACATAAGCACACACTATACATAATATCTGGTCTACTTGCTGTCAAATACAACAAACTTCCTATCATACTCCTGTACATGGTGTTATCAACACCCTTACCAACATCGTCTCTGGTCAACTTTAGAGTTTTGCCCAGCGGCGTTTTCTTAACAGTTTCACCCTCTAACCCAAACTTTTTGACTAGGTTCTTAGCATATTTAGTCTGGGAAAGGAAAATACCGTCATCAAGCTGTTTAATTTGTAAACCAAGGAAGTACGAGAGGTTACCTTCCATGCTCATTTCAAACGTATCAGACATTTGAGTGACAAACTCCTTGACCATCTGCTCGTTAGTGGATCCAAAAATAATATCGTCTACATAAATTTGTACAATTAAGATGTGCTTGTTGGATTTAAGAAGAAACAAAGTTTTATCAACTTCCCCTCGTCTAAAGTTCAAATAAAGCAAATGTTGAGTTAGCCTTTCATACCAAGCTCTAAGATCTTGTTTTAAACCATAAAGTGCCTTTTTCAATTTTAAAACAAATCGGGTTTTTGAGGGTCCACAAATCCTTTTGGCTGCTCAACATATACTTCTTCACTTAAGACCCCATTCAAAAACGCAATCTTAATGTCCATTTGATGTAACGGAATTTTCATATGACAAGCAACAGAAAGSAAAAGTCTTACCGACTCAATTCGAGCAACAGGGGCAAAAGTCTCATCAAAATCAATACCTTAAATTTGCGTATACCCTTGTGCGACAAGTCGAGCTTTATTCCTCACAATGTTGCCTGCTTCATCAGTCTTGTTTTTGAATATCCACTTGGTCCCCGTCACGTGAGCATTTTCTGGCCGTGGAACAAGATCCCAAACATCATTCTTGGTGAATTGATCCAGCTCCTCTTGCATAGCCCGAATCCAGAACTCATCCTTGAGTGCATCCTCCACGCGCTTGGGCTTTATTTCATAAAGGTACAAGGACTCACGTATTTTAGAAAAATTAGTAGACAAAAATACATACCTGACCATTTCCTTGAAATTTATTTGTCGACGTCTTGTACTTCTTTCATTCATATCAACAATGATTTGGCCCACGGGGTGGTTTTTCTGGATTCTGGATGGAATATCCCTCTGATGAAGATCAATGGGATCTGCTGGATCTTCTTCCTCTGAATCAGAATCAGATTCTGCAGTTTGACTCGATGTTGGTACTGATGTTGGTATCCCAGTATCAACATGGTTATCAACATCACTTAAATCTCTGAGTTCAGCAGCTTCATCTTTGTTCTCAATACCTGCACCATCAACTGAAGTAGGAGTAACACTGCCCTGAGGGTTTTAATCATAAACCAGATCATCATCCTCGACAGGCTTGACTCCACTTGTTAGATCATCAAACTTGACATTTACTGATTCAAACATACTTCGAGTTCGAAGGTTAAACAACCTATATGCATGACTATTTTGAGAATAGCCCATAAAGATGCACTTATCACTCTTTGAGTCAAGTTTA
>BMAC01000067.1:1738574-1779209 GCA_014905375.1 Phtheirospermum japonicum
GCAAAAAACGGGCTGGCCCGCGCCCGCCCCGTTTTTGGGGCAGCCCGCGACGGGCCAGAGGCGGGCCGGGACGGCTGGCCCGTTTGACAGTACTAAATTGCCCACCACCTTCATGATATAGTTCTTCGTAATGGATCTTAGCAATTTTCCTACAAGACGGGAATTAGTTATGGGTTCACCCATCTCTCTGCACTCCTCTGTTATTTCCGCCAATCTCACAGAGTAGTCCATGATAGATTTTTTCTCATTCATTCTCATAGCCTCGAATGTGGACAAGAGCATTCTTAGTCTGGATTTCTTCACGCTTGCTGTTCCTTCACACACCCTTTGGAGTGCGTCCCATGCATCCTTTGCTGACTCACAATTTTTGATGATTCGATAGTAGCTTGCATCTACATAGCCACACAAGGCGTTGATGCATTTAGAGTTCCAATTTGCAGCAGCTGTTTCGTCAGCAGTCCAATCTTCCTCTTTCTTGGGAATGTCATCGCCCTCGCCATCCGTGGCACGTGGCTTTTTCCATCCAACAAGGACGGTCTTCCAAACACGTTCATCCATGCTCTTCAAGTGCCACCTCATCCTCTGTTTCCAGAGAGAGTAATTCTCCCCGTTAAGGATTAAAGGCCTCGAGTTGCCTTGAGCATCTATAGCACCTAAAAAATAAGGATCAATACTTAAAAGGTTAAGTAACCCGCTCTAGATGCCAATTGTAAAATTAGAAGGTCTATGGATATACGAATAATTCTCATATTCACGATGTTGTTAATCAATGTTACCAACATCAGTTAACAACATCGACCAGAGTAAATTTAAACTTATGCAGCGAAAATTAAAATATGAGAACACGATTAAACAAATTCAGTTCACAAGTAAAAGTACTTGTGAACTTGGGTGTACAAACCCGAAAACCATATTACTTTCTTTTTAAGTTCAATACAAAATATAAAGTAATACATGAAAACTAAATATCAAGAAACTTGATACTTAATACTTGTTGCCGGAATGGCAAGATCTCTTTCGTCGGTCACGCAACTTCAAAGATCTTGTTTCTCACGAACGTTGGCTCCAAGTAGTTTTCTTCTTCGTGTTCTTCTTCTCTTGTGCGTCGTCTTGCGTCGTGCCTTGAGCCTTCAAGAGATCCGTGCGTCAATCCTCTAAAAACCATAAGTCCAAGTTTTAGAATTTCTAATGTCTTAAATAGACAATTCTAAGATCCTAAACTTGGTAAATACCTAAAAACAAATCCTAAACACAATCTAGAAATAATTAAAGTCTTGTGCATAAACATGGAAACATAATATTGTCCTATATCTAGTTTCCTAACTTATTTTGTGCCCAAGAAAGGCAAATAACAAAATAGGAATTATTGCCAAGAATAAATTCCTTAACAATTGCGATACTTTTAATAACAATTATTTTATAAAATCTGAATATCACATTATCATTGTGTGATACTTTTATTTATATTTATAATACTTTTAGTACTATATGTGATACTTCTTTAAAGTAAGGTCCCCAAACTCCAATTACAATCATATGTTTTTCAATTTTTTTTTTATTTTCGTTTCCAAGTTAATTTAGGTTTTCAGTGTAATTTGATTTTTCTTTGAATCCCCTGTCATTAAGGTAGCAAGGGAATGGTCAATAATATAAAAATAATTATTGTGTTTTTTCTTCTTTACTCTCTTTGGAAGGTGAAAGAGATGAGAGTGAAGCAGATTATAGTAAACGAGGTGTGATGACCAACTTGTGTTGCGAGACGACAACCAGAGATTCTCAACGGATGAAACAACAACCTCATCGTCAAGTTGCACGAAGACATTATGAAAAACTTGACTTATGGCTTTCTTATCTAATTGATTGTAATAGGCAGATGCAGTTTCCAAATCAGGAGTTTGTGTTTGAATTGGGAGGTTCTCAACCCGATCATCGCCAATGTGTTCATGATTGTCTAAAACCTTTGGGGATAAGTTTAATTAAGATTAAATCCATCATAATTGTTCTTGAAATTATGTCTTTTTTTACTTCAAAATGGCTTGCGACATTTTTTGACAAAGTTTATGTAATTTCGATGTGTCAGTAGTTTTTAGTGATACTTTTAACATTTATTGTGATACAATAAATTACTTTTGCGATACTTTTATTGAAAATAATTTAAAATATAAATTTACACTTGAAATAAATCTTTGTTATACTGTTAATAGAGATTATGATATTTTAAGTTGATATTGTGATACTTAATTGAAAATAGTGTAATTTACAAATAAAATACAAATATACACTTGAAAAAAATATTTTATGATACTTTTAATGGGGCTTGTTATACTTTAAGTTGATATTGTGATACATTTATTGAAAATAGTGTAAAATACAAATTTACACTTGAAAACAAATCTATTATGATACTTTTAATAGAGCTTGTGATACTTTAAGTTGATATTGTGATACTTTTATTGAAAATAATGTAATTTACTAATAAGATAATTTTAGCAGGACATGTGATATGTTAATTCGTTTTTGTGATACTAGTGAATTCCATTTGTAAGAATACATATTATAAATCTTACTTGTATATAGATTGTAACCAAGTAGAAGTCCAAGAAGCATACATGTGATACTGTAACAATCTTTTGTAATACTTTAGCAACCATTTGTGATACTTTAATTGTCAATTGTTAAAAAAATTATATTAATAAAAGATTATAAACGTGAAAATAGAAATGAGATATAAGAAATGAGTGATACTTTAATTATATTTTGTGATACATTAAAAACCTTTTGCGATTATTTAATAATAGAAATTAAGAACATGTGATACTTAAAAGAGCAGGGTTCATCATCGACTATAACATTCTCTTATCATTATCTTCTACAACTATATATTATACAAAGTAATACAAAAACACGATGTACATTAGTAGTATAATTTATACATTCGTTCACAATTTGAGATTTTCCTTGTCTAATCATCATGGATTACTTATTGCTGACATAAACTACACTTTCTCAAAAAAAAAAAAAAAAAGAGTTCATCAACCATATAAAGAACAGGTAAACAACTAAGAAAAAATCACACAACAACACGGGAACAAAATACAAATTACACAAAGATACAAAAGGTAGCAATAAGTAATATCATGAGCAACACTACAAATATAAGTATGAAAAATACACCATACTGTTTTGCATGTAATTGTTGTGTTTTTCCTAGTATTTTTAGTTAGAGTTTCGTGTTGTTTTAAGTCAGTTTGAGTCGTTTATTCTAGTTCTTAGGTGATTTTCTTATGTATTTGCTTCTAGTCTTAAAATGTACAAAGTGTGAGGTATTTTTGCTATTTTTGCTATTTTAAGTTTGAATTCTTGTTTGGTAGGTGGATAAAAGGATTATATTCACTCGGCGGATGTTTTGGAACGAAAAATGAGAAATTCGAGCTGAAAGCATGCAGGATCGACTGAAAATCTCCAAATCGTCTGCCAAATCGACTGGCGGTCGATCGACTGGACACGGATCGACTGAAAGAGATCCAGATCGACTGCCGGGCAGTAGCCAACATCTTGCGGGCAGAGCAGTCGATCGACTGCCTTGTAGTTGATCGACTGGCAGTCGATCGACTGCAATGCTGAGGGCTGCGAGAATTTTGGCATTTTTGACAATTTTGCCCCTACAAACAACTATAAAAAGCTTACATCTTGCACCTATGAAGGGATAACTACCTTACCAACCCTAACTTGGGTTTGGGTATCAAATTAATCTCGAGCTCTTGGATAATTCTTTTTTTCCTTAGGTTTTAGATTTAATTTCAAGTTTTGATGTAATTTCTTTTCTAGATTTAGATTTTTTTTCATGCTTGGCCTTGGTTTTATAAGCCTAAGAAGAATCCAAATACTCATTTGGATTGTTACTTTTGATGCAATTACATTCAAGCTTTGTTTCCTTTCTTAATTCAAGTAAGTTTCCTTTTAATTTTATGTTTTGTGCTTTAATTCTATGCTTGTTCTTCATTTTCATGCTTTGTTCTTCATGTTTTGCCTTTTGCCTTAGCACCTTGACTTCTTGTTAGATCTTAAGAACTGGATATGGAATTTATATGAGTGACACATCTATATCATAGATCAAGTCTTAGATCATCTTAATTTTGAGTTGTTCTTGTGCTTTATTTACAATTTAATTTTCATGAGTTTTAGTTTAAATCTTAGATCTACTATTTGTTGCTTGTTATTTCCCTTAAAGTTTTAAACTTTCACGTTAGATTTTCTTGCTCTTTCCATTCATGCTTTCAATTCATGTTAATTTGCATTATTTAAGTTTTTATGCATAGTTGTACCTTGTGCATGCATGCTTGTACTTGGTGAAATATTGCATTTTCTTGCTTGTTTTCATTATTTCTTTGCATTTTCTATTTGAGGCATACGACGAGGCATTCTACCAACTTGTTATTTTAATTTCTAAGGATAGTTTAGTTAGTTTAATTACTTTATTTGCATTTTCCTTTATTTTTCCAATCTTGAAACACATTGAATCTTACATTTGAATTGAAATCCGATAATACCGAGCCAAGAACCCGTTGATATATTTCAACACCACTAAAACTCTTCTAAAAAAATGGCGCCGTTGTGACACGGCTTGGTTAAGGCCTTCGATTTGATTGTAGATTCTTTGCGTTTCTAGCTTTTATTTTTATTTGACGTTTTCTTTAAGTATGCAAGGTCCCTATTACAATGGAGGGTACATTCCCGACATGGGAGGGCATGCTGCAAACCATGTCGGGAATGGGACGATGTATAATGGCCTTGGCAACGTGGGAGGGCATGGTGAAAACCACGTTGCCAATTGTGGTTTTGGTTATGGGCAACCCGACATGGGAGGGCATGGTGCAAACTATTTCGGGTTTGATAGTTTCTCAGGCGTGAAGGGTTATGGAGCTCCAATTTCCTATCTGAACGTGCAAGCTCCATATTCATATCCGAACGTGCAACCCCCGACTTCTGGCTCGTATGGCTATGATGCTCCACAAAATATTCCGAATATGCCGAGCCCGAATCCCGGCCCATATGGACCCACCCGACTATAATTTCAATCCGATGACGAATATGGCTCCGGGTGGACATGTGAGTGGTGGAAATTTGAGTTCCGGCCCGTATGGCGATTCTCGTCTTCTCGATGATTATGACTACTTTGGAGGTTTGATCTCCGATGCTCCTCCCTTCCGTACTAAGGGAGACTTTAATAGACCTTTTGTGGGGACGTTTCATCCTCCCGAGCCAATATCTTCTCCACCGGCGTATTCTACGGCATACACGGCTTTATCCTCTTATGATCTCAAGGCTTATGAGTTGTTTGGAGGTTCGAGCTCCAATTTAGAAAGTGGCCCCCCCATCCGCACTATGAGGGATATTAATCGACCTTTGGTAGGATGTGCATGGTGTGGAACGTGTGGTCATGATACCGAGTCTTGCCTTTCCCTTACCTCATCCAACTTGTCGATGCCTCATTCGGAGGACGTGTATGGGGGTCATGGATATCAAGCGGGACCCGCTTGTGCTATACCTTCTTTTGCTCCACCGCCGACTCATAATTCTCTTGTTACTCCTCACGTGGGCCCCCTTATCCTGGTGAATGATCCTACCCCACCGTCCGATCCGACCCTCATGCTCGCTATGTAATCTTTTTCCGTAGCGTCGGACTCACTTGATACTATCCTAGATAAGTGTGGGGTGGTTGATAACAATGTCATCTCGCCATCGGAGGAGGAGTTGTTTTCAATTCCTAGTGTTCTTACTCCTCTTGATTCCACCTCCGTGGACCTCACTTTGCTTTCTCTTTCAAAAAATTCTATTTTCGATCGGATATATATATGGACATGATCGAAGGTATAGCCGAGCGAGCTTATATGGAGGAAAAGACCAATGAGTAGGTGGTTAGCCCGAACATTGATATTGAGGGATGTCGTGAGGATGAGCCCCTTGTTCTTAACGATGAGTCCATTGTGCCTCTATGTGCCCCCAGTTTATGTGTAGACGATTCTCGATGTGTCGTTGAGGGAAACGATGACTTTTTAGAGGGGGAGGTGGGGGTTATTGGTGATAGGAATGGAGAATTTGAAGATTCGCTTGGGGTGGAGATTGTTGATGATGGGTTGGGATTCGATTCCATTGAGAAGCTTGAATATTTTCTTGGGGTGGAGGTTGTTGATGATGGGATTGGATAACTTGATGATTATCTTGAGGAGGAAGAGGTGAGCAAGCCAATTATCATCTTTGAAAATTCGGATCGAGAGGAGGAAGAGAGGTCGGTTGACGTGCTTAAAATTCTTAAGGGGGATATTGGTTGGAGACCGGGAGTTAGCCCCCGTATGGAGATAGTGAAAATTGGGAATTGGAGGTTGTTGTGGGAAGGATTGGTGTTTGTGATCGATAAAAGTGAGTGTGTGAATACCATTGACTTGGTACCAAAGACGAGCGGCGTTTTCGTTTTTGAGGAAGGAAAAGGAGAGTTGTTGTCCACGAGGGCTACAATGGGTGGGAGGAGGTTAATCAATTTTAAGAAGTTAAATGTGGCTACAAAGAGAGATCATTTCCCTTCCCCGTTTGTCGATCAAATGTTGAACAAGCTTGCCGACCAATATTCCTTTTGTTTTCTCGATGAGTTATCGGGGCACTTCAAAACCACCATTCCACCTGAAGACCGAGCCAAGATGAGCTTCAATTACCTATTTGGAACGTTTGCTTTTTGGCGGATCTTATATGAGATATTCAATGCGCCAAGGACGTTCCAAAGAGTGAATCCTCCCGACAAGGAGGAGATTGTTTTGGTGGACCCTCCCGTGATCTTTTCACCTTGACCAAAAGGGAGTACGTTAAACTAGTGACGTAAAACAAGCGCTTCTTGGGAGGCAACCCAAGTTCTTTTCATTTATTTCTTTTATTTTCTTCTTAAAATGAAAATCCAAAAAAACATTAGAAAACTTGAAAAACAAAAAAATATTTTGTTGAGATTCGTATACATATTGTGATTTTGTAGATTTATGACTTAGAAAAATGATGTTAGGTTTCGTGATAAACGTCACCAGGCCTAACATCAACTGAATCTCAGAAATAGCAGCGGAAATAAACACAATAAATTAATTTCAGTTTGTAAGCAAACGTACTTACAAACTTGGGTGTACAAACCTGAAAACTATATTACTTTTCAAACGTTCAAGATCAATTACAAACTAATAAAAAGTAATATACGAAAAACAACTTGTATCAAATAATTGATACACAAAATACTCGTCGCTTCTTCTTTAGTAGAATTCCTCCGTTGGTTACGCAACGTGGAGATCTTTCTAATTTTCCAGCAAAGCTCCGAGTGCCGTACGTGTTCTGCTTCAAAGATTTGTCCGTCGTGTGTCTTTTCTTTTGCGTCTTGGTCAAATATATAACAAGACTCCATGTCTTGTTAAACAAGTTAAAAAGTATTTAGAAAACTAAATAAGATCCTAGACTCCAACTAAGAAAGAAATCTAGAGTCCTAAAATACTTTGCGTCCCAAGAAAGGCAAACTACAAACAAGGAAATTATTGTTGAAAATAAAATTTCCAACAATCTCCCCCTTTTGTCTTTCTGGACAAAACAACCATGAATCCCCCTAAATTTAACTCCCCCTAAATAAGAAATAATAAAAAGAAAAACAATTGTTCCACAAACACTAAAAAACAAACAAACTAAGGAAAGCATAAAAGGAACCTAAACACCCCGAGCCTTCTTCGCCCGTCGAGATGACGAAGATGTCCCTTCACCATCAACTTTCCTTTTCCCCAGTTTCTTCTTCATTTTCCCCAAAAACCTATTTCGGAAGCATATCTTCTTTCTCCTCTTCGCACTAGCCAAGCTTGCCAACACGGTGGCAGCCTCAGCATCAGAAACACCAACTCCAGTAGCATCTTCATCACCATCCTCGTCGTCGTCATGCCTATCTCCCCCTTTTTGTTCAGAAATCAAAAGGGCCTCAAAGAGGGAACCCCTCAACGCCAATAACTGAGCACGCTGACTATCAAGCTGGGCAATTTGGTTGTCTAGTAAGGCCACTTGAGCACGGACAACTGGAGCCATCAACTGTACCATGGTGTCACTGGTGACAGGACTCGCAGAGGTGTCACCACGGGCATCACCAACTTGAACAGGCGCACTCCAGGGAAAATCAACAACGCGGGCTCCAGAGAGGTGCTAGCTCCTCAAGGTGAACCACTCCGCCTCACCAGTGAGGGAATCATCCGCAGAAGGCGTAAAGCCTTGGTTCTCCAAAATACTGTGAATCAAAGAGGGAAAACAGAGAGATGAGGAAGAGTTAGAGGAGGCAAACCTTGTGACCATATCAAACACGAGCTGGCCGAAATTGAACTGGATCCCATTTCCAACTTTGAAAAGGAACTGAGCCTGAGGTCTGGTCAAAACAGTCGAATTCTTTGAGGGCACCCAGTTGAAAATTGCCACTTTATGCAGAACCGAGTAAAGTGATGTCAATTTCGTGCTGGGCAATTGTTCACGCCAAGTGGTGAGTAGCCCGCCAGACAAGAAACCAATAACCTCGTCCATGTCATCAACAGTGGAGTCCCCTTGAAAAGCATCAGTCCCATAAGCCGCATTTATCAAGTCAGGCGTGAAGGCGTAAATCCGTCCGCGTACAAACACTTTCCCATAGTTTGCAGACGTATCCACATCAACCGATGGAAGAAGGTTGGAATAAAACTCCATAATGACATCCCGGACAAATGGCATGGCAGTGGAGATAATTAAATTTTGGCGCTTGAACAACTCCACAGGGACTCATCTTTCATCAATCATGACGCGGGTCTTAAAAATTGAGAGAAGTGCTTCAGCCTGGGAGGAAAGAAACTTCTCAGAAAAAGAAAAAACATCCTCTATCTCCACTTCATCGGAGACCGGGGCAATGTCAGCATCCTCAACAGGAGGAGTACCTGAAGCCGGAGGAGGTAAATCACTCGCAGTGTCATACCTCGGGCTGGAGGGAGATACATCACCTAGAATGGGTGATGTTGGCTTCGGTGACAAATCACCAGTCCCATCAGCAGTCTGCTGAACATTTTCAGCTAAAGCAGCCCTGGACTTCTCCTTTCCTTTCTTCTTGGCAGCCTTCACAGAATTCACCAGGTGCACAAGAGGGATCTCATCTGATTCATCAGGAGATTGTTCAAGAGTAGTGTCAAAAGTCGGAGAAGTTGGAGGCGTAGTTAAAACAGGAGGATCGGGAACAACATGATTAGCTGAACTGGATACTTCACCGGTGAAGAAATCCACTATCTCATAGGGAGAGCTTGAATACTTAGTTTCCGTTGAGCCAGAAGAGACCTTGATAGAAGCCGGTGGGTTCTTCTTTTCCGCAAGCGAAACAGTCTGCTTTCGGCGTCCACGACCCTTTTCGGCAGCTGGAGAAGCAATTGAGGGTGCCAGAGCCGTGACAGTCGCCGGAGGCACAAACTCCTCGTCATCTGAGTCAGTGGCAATAGGAACATCATCGGTGAGATTCATGTACTCGATCGGCACATTGCGACGTGGCCCAGCTTTTCTCTTAGGGACCCCCGGCGGGACAACCCCCGGAGGAATCTTTCTCAGCCGTCGTGACCGCTTCAGGGTGGGATCACCGATGCACCTAAAAACCTCGGCGATAAACGGCAGATTAGGAGGGTTTTCGACATCAATCTCATTGCCAGGTTGGTCGGGGAGGACCTGGGCTGAAGGGGCGGCATCAATCGAGGCTGAAATCGGCGATATGACAAGAGAGCTCGCCGGAGTGGAACCACTTGGTTCTTGAACAACTGGTGATGGGTGTCGGGCAAAAGCAACACCTATCTCCTCGCGGATGTCCAGCCCACCAAATCTCGGCAAAGTCGGAGCAACCTATTCGCCGGAGCACTCAATTTCTGCCGGAAGTTCAGGAACCCTAGAGCCAGAAGGAGAATTTGACATCCTGCAAATCCCAACAATACACAAAACAGGGAGCAATAAAATCGAGAAATACTGAGAGGAACTAGAGCTTGAGAAGGAGTTCAATATCATAGGAGAGAGAATTGAGGTGGGCTGAAACGGTAAGAAAAGCTGCCTTAAAAACATAAAAAAAAACTTACCGTTGGGGAGTAGAGAGAGACCGCAGAGAATTAGGAAAAAGAATATTTACAAAAAATACCCCACTAAAAATACAACTAGGAAATATTACCCCCGGTAATATATAATTTCCTAATAAAAAGCCCATTATCCCTCAATACAAGGAGCCATATCTCAAACTTAACTTCCCAAGAATTCCACTAACACAAACCACCAAAAAGAAACCGAATATTGCTGTGGATTAAACCATCACCATGGAAATATTAAAGACACATTCCAAGTAAAAATACAAGATTCGTATCCATCTCATAGTACCCTGCCAGCATACATGATCTCAGCACCACTGGAACAACCAAATAACTACATCCTCAACAAAAAATCAAGAGACGTCAGAATACGAATTTAACAAGAGAAACAGAACACTCAGCAACGCAGGCAAATTCATAAAATATGAATGTCTTAGATTATGCCTAAAAAATATGACCTAGAAAGATAAAAATTTACAGAAAGATTTTTGGAGATTTTGATCGGTGTTGCTTTTCATGACTGATGATATTGGTCCCAACATTGCTTAAGGCGAAGTCAATGAAAACAAACCCCTTAACCCAAGTTAATGACAACATCAAAATCGCTCAATAAGGTGAAAATTAAAGATCAGACCTTTAGTCTTGATTTTCTTCATCTTTTTAAGATTTGAAGAGAATAATTATATCTTCAGCAATTGCTGTTAACACCTTCTGTTTTTGGACCTGGGAGAAAACCAGTTTCTGTGGGAGAGTTTCACAATCACCAAATCAAAAGAGGTTAGTCCTTTTGTCATCACTTTTATTACACAACACGACCTTATTTCTCTTTAAATCAGACTCAATGCATTTGAAATATGTATGGAACAGAAATTAAAAATGCATGCAAAATATACATATGTTATGACTGATGACATCTTTGGGTGTCATAACATCAAACATAATATGGACTAGACTATGCACATTCCGAGATCTCTTCTCAGACGAGAGAAGGTCTCAAGGTCTAATGCTTTTGTGAATATATCTGCGAGCTAGCTGTCTGTCCCTACATGTTCAAGACTTATTATCTTTCTCTCAACTAAGTCTCGAATGAAATGATACCTGATGTCAATGTGCTTTATACGAGATTGCTGAACTGGATTTTTTGAGATGTCAATTGCGCTCGTATTATCACATAGTACGGTCAGAATATTGCTATGGAGACCGTAGTCTTCAATCATCTGGTTCATCCAAAGAAGTTGCGTACACGCACTTCCAGCTGCGATGTATTCGGCTTCGGCTGTAGACAAGGAAATACAGTTTTGTTTCTTGCCATACCAAGAAATTAAATTATTCCCCAAAAAGAAACAATCCCCTGTAGTACTTTTCCTATCAACTACATCCCCAGCCCAATCGGAGTCCGTATAGCCTACAAATTCAGTGCATGTTTCCTTAGCGTACCATAACCCTAGATCACTAGTTCCTGCCACATATCAAATTATTCTTTTAACAGCCTTCAGATGTGACTCTTTAGGGTTAGCCTGATATCTCGCACACAAGAACACACTATACATGATGTCTGGCCTGCTGGCAGTTAAATAAAGAAGACTACCAATCATGCTTCTATAAAGGGTGTTGTCAACACCAGACCCAACATTGTCTCTCGACATTTTCTTATCCTTTCCCAGAGGCGTTCTCTTGGGTTTCTCACCTGCTAAACCAAAATTTTGAACCAGGTTCTTGGCATATTTGGTTTGTGAAAGAAAAATTCCATCATCAAGTTGTTTAATTTGTAAGCCAAGAAAATACGAAAGATCACCTTGCATACTCATTTCGAAAGTGTCTGACATTCGAACAACGAAATCCTTCACCATCTGTTCGTTAGTCGAACCAAAAATAATATCATCCACATAAATTTGGACAATAAGAATGTGTTTATGGGATTTGAGTAGAAACAAGGTCTTGTGAACCTCACCTCGTTTAAAATTTAAAAATAGTAGATGTTGAGTTAGCCTCTCATACCAAGCTCTTGGATATTGCTTTAAACCATACAAGGCCTTTTTAAGTTTTAAAACAAAATTCGATTTGTAGGGATCCACAAACCCTTTGGGTTGCTCAACATATACTTCCTCGCTCAAAACACCATTAAAAAATGCACTCTAATGTCCATTTGGTGTAGTGAAATTTTTAAATGGCAAGCAACTGCAAGAAGTAATCTTACCGATTCTATACGTGCAACCGGTGCAAATGTCTCGTCAAAGTCGATACCCTCAGTTTGAGTGTATCCTTGCGTTACCAACCTTGCCTTGTTTCGAACGATGTTTCCAGCTTCATTCATTTTGTTTTTAAATATCCACTTTGTTCCAGTGACATGAGTATTCTCTGGGAGAGGGACCAGGTCCCACACATCATTCTTTGCAAATTGGTCCAGCTCCTCTTGCATTGCTTTAATCCAAAATTCACTCTTCAATGCAACCTCCACTCGTTTTGGCTCTGTCTCAGCAAGAAACAAGGTTTCTCGAATTTTTGAACAATTAGTGGATAAACAAACATACCTTACCATCTCCTTGAAGTCTATCTGTATTTTCCTCACACTCCTCTGATTAAGATCACTAATAATCTACCCATTTGGGTGGTTCTTTTGAATTCTTGAAGGAATATCTCTTTGATAGAGATCAATTTGATTTCCCGGGTCCTCATCCTCTGAATCTGAATCAGACTCAGGAGTTACTTGGAAAGGAGTTGAGACTGGGGTCTGTTCTCCAGTTTGAATGCTGCCAGTTTCTTCCTGGGGCAGTGTTGGGTTTGGTGACATATCACCAGACCCGTCATCACCCGCAGCAGCAGCCTCTGTACCTGCATCAACATCTAAACCATCTACTACAAATTGAGGACTCTGATCATAGATCAGGTCATTGTCCTCCACAGGTTTTACTCCACTGGTTGTATCATCAAATTTCACATTTACTGACTCCATCATGCAACGTGACCTAAGATTAAAAACTCGATATGCATGACTATTTTGAGAGTACCCCATAAACACACATTTATCACTTTTTGAATCAAGTTTTGAGAGATAACCCCTATCATTCAGGACATAACACACACACCCAAACACATGAAAGTAGCTTAAGTTAGGTTTCTTGCCAAACAACAGCTCGTAAGGGGTGACATGTGATCCTGGTCTAAAGTAGACTCTATTAATTGTGTGACAAGCTGTGTTCATGGCTTCTGCCTAAAACCGTTTTGCAATACCGTTAGAAATCAGCATGGTTCTAGTCATCTCCGTAAGAAATCTGTTCTTTCGTTCAACTATACCATTTTGCTGAGGGGGTAACGGGAGAAGAGAATTCATGAGTAATTCCCCTTTTTGAGCAAAGATTTAAAAATGATTCATTTTCGAATTCATTTCCATGATCGGTTCTGATCCTACCTATATTCACTCGAAAACGCACACACAATTTCTTAGCAAGTTTTTTAAATAACTCAAATGTTTCCGATTTTACTTTTAAAAATTCGATCCATGTATATCTAGAAAAATCATCGACAATAACTAAAACATAGCTTTTACCTCCGAGACTTTCCACTTCAAGTGGTCCCATGAGGTCCATATGCATGAGTTCAAAGCAGTTTGATGTGGTAAGGATCTGGACATATGGGTGTGGAACTTTAACTTGCTTCTCTTTTTGACAAGCTTCACAAATGGGGGTGATTTTCGTGTTGAGTTTTGGCAATCCGTTCACAGCCTCTTTCTTTACAAGCCTCTCCAACATTTTATAGTTAATGTGTCCGAGTTTTTGATGCCATACCTCGGCATCACTTAGCTGGGATAACTTACAAAACACGTCTCCATTTATTTGATAGCAGTTGTCGGATGTTCTCAGGCCAATGAGAATGCAGGCACTTTCTTCATCGTAGACCTCGCATTTTTCTCTTGTGAATTTGACGTTGAAGCCTCCATCACACAACTGACTAATGCTTATCAAATTGGCAGCCAACCTTTCAACAAGTAGCACATTTTCCAGTTTGGAAATTCCTGGAACATGGAGTGTTCCTTGACCAATAATCTGTCCATTCGCTCCTCCACCATATTTGACCTTTCCTCCTTTGAATTTTACGATGTTCGACAGAAGTTCTTCGGATCCGGTCATGTGTTTGGAGCATCCACTATTAAAGTACCAAGCTCCAGGAACGTGGGAATTTAAAGAGGTGTACATCATGTTACACTTGGTCTCTCCCTTTCTTACCCAGACTCGTTTCAACTTGGTGTTGCCTTTGGTGTTGACAACTTGAGTCACATCACGAGTCTCATCATCTTGATTAATCCTCTAAAAAGGACTTTTCTTCCCAGTCCTCTTCCAGCATAAGGGACGAATGTGGCCATGATCTCCACAGTGATTGCAAATATACTGCCTTCTTCTCTTCTTATGGCGCTTGACAGATTCTTGGTTGTGGCTGACTTGATGAGGTTGTTGCTCCGGTTTGTAACCAATTCCGTGCCTTGAAGTTTCTGGGTATGACATCTCCAGAATTTCATCCAGTTTCGCCTTTCCCTTGTTGAGGTTTGAAATTTTATCTTGCACCTTCTTTAGCTCAGCCCTTACTCGTTCCAATTTTGAATCTTTTCTTGTCAGAGAGGTCTCCAACCGGGTAATGATCTTCACTTGATCATCTACCTCATGAGTCAGCTTTTCAACTTTGATCATGAGGGTTTTCACTTTCAAAACCTGATTTCCCCACTTGGAAAGTAGTTCATCATACTCTACGCACAGTTTTCTGTATTCATTGCGAGGATTTTCTACCTCTGCATTCAGACACAGGGTGTTGGAATTGATGTTGTGAACTCAAAAGTCGTCATCCCAGGCAACATGAGCAAAAAGAGCAGGTACTGACTCAGGTGAGTCAGAGTCGCTTCCATCTTCATCAAACTCCTTTGAAATGAGACTCTTCTTCCTTAACGTATTTTCACATTCGTTTTTGTAATGCCCCCAACCTTTGCACTCGTGGCATTGGATTTCGCTGAGTGGCTTGGAAGAAGTTCTAGTCTTTTATTCAGAAGATGAGGGCTGGAAGTTGGATAACTTTCTTTCAGAAGAATGATAGGCGAGAAGTTGTGCTTTATTTAATGGTTTAATTCCTATATTTTTATGTGCTTAATATTCTTATATATATATTTATTTCTCGCATATTTATTATTATGAGTAGTCGAGCACCAATTGTGTATTTCTCTCTTATTTTGCAGTAATTAGGTGCTAAATTGGTGAATTAAATATTTAAGGATGATTCATAAGATTTTCATGAGGAAATGAGAGACAAAACGAGAGAATCGGCGAAGAAAATAAAGAAAGGACGATTCTTCACTTTCTAGATGGGTTATCGCTGGGATCAACCGTTATAGAAAGTGCCACTGACTGCTGCCTACAAGAACTGATGTCGTTCGAAGCACCTGCCTACAGAGCTCTCTGTCGCGTCGACATCGCGTCAGTCGATGCGGAACCGATGTCAATCGACGCGAGCGCAGCGGAAGCGTCGACGCCGAGCCCCTGTTCGCGTCGGTCGACGCGACTGCCCAGAAAACGCGTTTTTAAGGGTTTCTTATTGCTCAAGACTTCCTAAACCTATAAATACCTCCCTTAAACATCAAAAACGGGGAGAACATTAATCCTAGGGTTCCAAGACACCAAAAAGGAGTCCAAAACACCCAATTCAACCATCCATCAAGAGCTTGAAGATTGAAGACTCAAGATTCAAGATCTAAGCTCTCTTATCCATTTCCTATCTAGAATTATGTTCTTCTTATTTATTTTTCTTCTTTATTATTCTATGAACTCCATTAGAGAGTGATTATTTTATCTAGTCCTAGGGATGTTGAAACCCTCGTGAGATTAAGTTTTAATTAATTTATGCGTATTTATTTCGTTCTTCATATGAGATTACCTATGTTATCTTGTTTACATATCGTGATTGCTTAATTCATGACATGATTGCTGAATTCTTGATTTGGATTGGCCACCTAGATTAGGGATTTGGTTATCAATTGCTAGAAAGAGGAATGCTTCCCGTGTAATTGTCGTAGTTTTGATTTCTCTGAAGCAACTAATGGTCGCGCATCATTAGGGGTAACACAACATAGGTTGAATAAATCGAGCTTATGCGTTTATTGCTTAGATTAACCTATTTGCCTAGATATTAATGCTGTTGTTGGGTTGAATCTAGAGAGCTTATTCTAGGTTATTCAATAATTAGAGTTAATTAAAGATCTTATTTTAATTAAATACACAGTAAGGGTAGATTCGAGTAGCAGAGCTTATTGTTACTTAGGGTTTTTAGTTTCATATGATGAGTGGGTTTTATATTGCAATTGGTTAGAAGAATTCAACGAGGGTGGAAACTGAACTAGGACTGGAAAGTTATTTATTATTATTTGTTATTTTCTTATTTGTTTCGTTATTTGATTTTAATTGTTTTCTTTAGTTATTTAGTTTTCTTATATTATTTAATATTCTTTACCCCTGTTTTCTTAGTTTATTTAAAATATAAGAAAATCACAAATTAATCCACACTCCTCGTGGGATCAACCCTTGCTTGCCACTGCTACTAGTTAGTAGAGGAAAGTCGAGGAACTTTATAAATATTATTTTTGACGCTTCAACGACGAGCGGTCAAATTTTGGCGTCGTTGCCAGGGAGTGGCGTGTATTAAATTGTGATTTGACGTATTTTAATATTTTTAATTGTAGTTTTTAAATTTTGTTTAATTAAAATAATATATATATATTATATATAATTAATATATATATATTATTTTCGAAATTAATTGAATTATTTATTTTCGAAATTAATTAAAAATATATATATAAAAAAAACAAAAAAAACTTATTATTTTGTAATGGCAGCGTACTCTTACCAATTTTATGCTTATGATGCTAGGTACGGAATGGAGAGACAACCTTTTGGGCATGACGGATCACGCTTTAATCATCAATTTCCACAATACTATCCCGAGCCATTGGTTGAAAGAAATTCCGGACCATCGCTAGAAGATTTGGTGAAAGCAATGAAGGCTAAGCAGGCTATGGAAAGGATCCCTCCGGTTTGACCATGCAGATTATGTCAAACATTTGATCATGTTACCGATGATTGTCTATTGCTGCGAGATAGGATTGAAGCAAATCGAAACCGGCAAAGAGAGTATGACCCTTATCCTTACGAGCCAAGATGGGGGGACTCTCCAAATTTTCAAAGGAGACAAGATTTTTCGGAACAATATGATAACCATCCCCAAACACAACAAGTGTACCCAGAGCTCATGGAGATGGTGAGAGACATAGAGATGAACGCCTTGAAGCTCCAATAGAAAATAGATGCTTTTTGGCACGTCGAGCACGACACTTGGTCATGTACAATAGAGGCTCAAGTGAGTCAAATGACAGACGACGTAAGCCAGTTAGATGTGCAGTTGGAGGACAATCACCGTTTGATCCTGAGATGAGTATGGAGGATATGAGTGCCATCACGCTGCAAGAGGAGGAAACACTCGACGCTCCGGAGTATCCAACATTTGAATTGGGGGATGATATCGAGATAGAGAAAGAAGAAATGAAGCAGAAACATGTTAATCATATTCTGCCTGAACCTACAAATGATATTCCTATTTCCATCGTTTCTCCTATTGTAGTCGAAGCTGAGCCAAAGCCATTGCCGACATGGGCCGTGCATCAGAAAATGGAAGATGAGGGGATGCCTGTCCAAGATGAAGAGAACGTGGTGACTACGATCCTTCCTTATGAGGAGGTGAGTGAACCAATTGTTGACAATTTTAATAAAGACCCACCACAAAGCCGAAAGGATCCAGTCAAACACCCAACGGAAGAGACGTACGAAGAAGTAATTTTTGAGAAGGAGGAGACCGATGAGCTTCCGTTCGTGGTGATGGATGAGAATATTCTTGCTAATGCCTATAAGAGGTCACCACAAATTCGGAAGGATCCGGTTAAGCACCCAACGTCAAAACGGATGCGAATTATGGAGGATGAGGTCGTTGGCACTCCATGCACTTTGAGACCTCCACCAAAATCCCTATGGAGTTGAGGGGTACCGTGTCGAGCCGACGACATTAAGAAAAGGCGCTTGTTGGGAGGAAACCCAATGTTTACATTATTTTTATTTTTATTTTGCAGTTGAAGGGATAAAAAGCCTTGTTGTTTTGGATGATTGGGCCATCATATGAAGAAAAATCGTCATTTGAACCGAGACCCCCTCGATGTTTACCCCGGTGATTTCTTTTCCCTTACTCTTCCCTTATGATTTATTATTTGCTTGTTCTTGCTTCATGCTTGAGGACAAGATAAAGTTTAAGTTTGGGGGAGTGGGTTATTGAGATTAATATTGTGCTGAAAATTGCTCAATTTTGAAATTTTTGCAATTAAATTCTGGGAATTGAAAAGAAAAAGGTTAAAAGTACTTGCTTGAATTGCTTTGATGAGTTATGTTTCGGTTAAATTTTTAGTCATCATTTGATTTAGAGGTCAAGGGTACGCATGTTAGTGCTTTTGTGATTCATTTGTGGGGCGCCAGTTCTAGATTATTGCGTTGTTGATATGTATTTGTGGTTGTCGTACTCAATATGAGTTGTGTGGGGCCTTGAAGTTGGCGGTTGTGTGAAAATATCTCGTTAGTCTAAACAGAAGTCAAATAAAGTCCGATTGGGGTATACCGGCATGGTGTTAGTTGAAAATTGAAAATGAAAAAAAAAGAATGAGAAAAATAATTGAGGTGCCGAAACAGCTGCCTATCCGTGTACCAACTGCAATTCGCTTACAAATTCTAAGGGCGAAATTCAACGAAGATGCTAGAAGCTCAACAAATTCTATGCACTTACTCAAGTGGCGCAATCTAACTACAATCTCAAACATGGCGGAGGTGAACTCAACAAATCAAATACCAAATTAAGATGATCCTCCTATCCAGCGCCAAATCATTATTAAGTCAAGTCAAGAACGGTAGTGCGGAGCTGCGGGCCTCAATTAAAAAAATAAAAATAAATAAATAAATGGGAGGAACGAGATATTGAATTACAACCAACCATGGATAGAGTAGAACCATTGATTAGCGAGGGGGAATCATAGTACATTGATGTGACGTATATGAAAAAGGGTTGCCTAACTGCTGGGGTCACCTAGGTCAATACATGAAACGCTTGCGATTTCTAGAAATATAGTGGTGTCTAGAGTTCGGATGAGTTCATTTGATCAATTTGAGTGACTTACTTATCTTATATTTATCTTGTGCTTAAATTCTATATGTTGCTTGAGGACAAGCAAGGTTTAAGTTTGGGGGAATTTGATAGGCGAGAAATTGTGCTTTATTTAATGGTTTAATTCCTATATTTTTATGTGCTTAATATTCTTATATATATATTTATTTCTCACATATTTATTATTATGAGTACTCGAGCACCAATTGTGTATTTCTCTCTTACTTTGCAGTAATTAGGTGCTAAATTGGTGAATTAAACATTTAAGGATGATTCATAAGAGTTTCACGAGGGAACGAGAGACAAAACAAGAGAATCGGCGAAGAAAATAAAGCAAGGACGATTCTGCACTTTCTAGATGGGTTATCGCTAAGATCAACCGTTATAGAAAGTGCCACTGACTGCTGCCTACAAGAACTGATGTCGTTCGATGCACCTGCCTACAGAGCTCTCTGTCGCGTCGACATCGCGTCAGTCGACGCGGAACCGATGTCGATCGATGCGAGCGCAGCGGAAGCGTCGACGCCAAGCCCCTGTTTGCGTCGGTCGACGCTCGGTCGACGCGACTGTCAAGAAAATGCGTTTTTAAGGGTTTCTTATTGCTCAAGACTTTCTAAACCTATAAATACCTCCCTTAAACATCAAAAACGGGGAGAACATTAATCCCAGGGTTCCAAGACACCAAAAAGGAGTCCAAAACACCCAATTCAACCATCCATCAAGAGCTTGAAGATTGAAGACTCAAGATTCAAGATCTAAGCTCTCTTATCCCTTTCTTATCTAGAGTTATGATCTTCTTATTTATTTTTCTTCTTTATTATTCTATGAACTCCATTAGAGAGTGATTTTTTTATCTAGTCCTAGGGATGTTGAAACCCTCGTGATATTAAGTTTTAATTAATTTATGCGTATTTATTTCGTTCTTCATATGAGATTGCTTGTGTTATCTTGTTTACATATCGTGATTGCTTAATTTATGACATGATTGCTGAATTCTTGATTTGGATTGGCCACCTAGATTAGGGATTTGATTATCAATTGCTAGAAAGAGGACTGCTTCCCGTGTAATTGTCGTAGTTTTGATTTCTCTGAAGCAACTAATGGTCGCGCATCATTAGGGGTAACACAACATAGGTTGAATAAACCGAGCTTATGCATTTATTGCTTAGACTAACCTATTTGCCTAGATATTAATACTGTTGTTGGGTTGAATCTAGAGAGCTTATTCTAGGTTATTCAATAATTAGAGTTAATTAAAGAGCTTATTTTAATTAAATACACAGTAAGGGTAAATTCGAGTAGCAGAGCTTATTGTTACTTAGGGTTTTTAGTTTCATATGATGAGTGGATTTAATATTGCAATTGGTTAGATGAATTGAACGAGGGTGGAAACTGAACTAGGATTGGAAAGTTATTTATTATTATTTGTTTCGTTATTTGATTTTAATTGTTTTCTTTAGTTATTTAGTTTTTTTAGATTAATTAATATTCTTTACCCCTGTTTTCCTAGTTTATTTAAAATACAAGAAAATCAAAAATTAATCCACACTCCCCGTGGGATCGACCCTTGCTTGCCATTGCTAGTAGTTAGTAGACGAAAGTCGAGGAACTTTATAAATATTATTTTTGACGCTTCAACGACGAGCGGTCAAAGACTTTGGAGGTGGTGTCTCCATCAAGGAACTTGATGCTTTCCCTCCAATGTTGTTCTTTTTCCTCAAGTAGCGATTGAATTTTTGAGTAATAAGTGACACATCTTCCTCTCCAAGTGTGGTTCTTTCAAATTTGTCAAAGAGCTCTCTCCAGTTAGAATCTTCATCTGCATCTTTTGAGTTAACATCAGAGGTGAGAGCAACATTCTTCTCCTTCGAATGAAAGTCTATATGCTCCATCTCATATGTTCTGAGTGCACCGACCAAATCATCATAGACTAGTCTGTCAGTATCTTTGGATTCCTCAATGGAAACTACTTTCATACTAAACTTTTTTGAAATAGATTTGAGAAGTTTTCCCACAAGGCGTGCAATGGACATGGGCTCGCCAAGGTTTCTAATTTCACTTGCTATGACGGAAAGTCCCATGGAATACTCCACAACCGACTCTTTTCCATCCATTCTCATGGATTCAAACGTTGTGGTGAGCATTCTCAGGCGAGATTTTTTCACACTTGCTGTCCCTTCGCATACCCTTTGAAGGGCATCCCATGCTTCTTTCGCAGACTCAAAATTCTTGATCACTTTGTAGTAATTTGTATCAACATAGATGCATAGGGTATTAATGGTCTTAGAGTTCCAATTTGAAATGGCAACTTCATTGTCCGTCCAGTATTCTTCTCTCTTGAATACGGAGTCACCGTCACCATCAGCAACAACACGAGGTTTCTCCCATCAAACAAGGATGGATCTCCAAGCTCGTTCATCGATGTTTTTGATGTGCCACCGCATCCTTTACTTCCAGAGAGAGTAGTTCTCTCCATTTAGGATTGGGGGTCTTGGATTACCTTGAGCGTCCATAACGTTAAATCTACAAAACAAGGATCAAAATACTTAAAGTTAAGTATCCTGCTCTGATACCAATTGTGATTTTGTAGATTTATGACTTAGAAAAATGATGTTAGGTTTCGTGATAAACGTCACCAGACCTAACATCAACTGAATTTCAGAAATAGCAGCGGAAATAAACACAATAAATTAATTTCAGTTTGTAAGCAAACGTGCTTACAAACTTGGGTGTACAAACCCGAAAACTATATTACTTTTCAAACGTTCAAGATCAATTACAAACTAATAAAAAGTAATATACGAAAAACAACTTGTATCAAACAATTGATACACAAAATACTCGTCGCTTCTTCTTTAGTAGAATTCCTCCGTTGGTTACGCAACGTGGAGATCCTTCAAATTTTCCAGCAAAGCACCGAGTGTCGTATGCGTTCTGCTTCAAAGATGCGTCCGTCGTGTGTCTTTTCTTTTGCGTCTTGGTCAAATATATAACAAGACTCCAAGTCTTGTTAAACAAGTTAAAAAGTATTTAGGAAACTAAATAAAATCCTAGACTCCAACTAAGAAAGAAGTCTAGAGTCCTAAAATACTTTGCGTCTTAAGAAAGGCAAACTACAAATAATGAAATTAATGTTGAAAATAAAACTCCCAACACATATTTTCTTGAGTTTCTAATTTCGTGTGACTTTCTTGTATAGTGTGTTGTTTTCCGACTTCAACCTTGGGTGATTGGATAAGTGAGTAGTATTCATGAAGCCGGGAGATACTAGTCATGCTTGATTTTTGCTTGGATTTCTTAGATTCCTAGGTGGACCCCACCGAGCTCGACCAAAAATCGCTCTATTAAGGAAGTTTCTATTCCCCCTCCTTTTACTTGGTTTTCATTAAAATGCAGATATTGCATGGTTTAAGTGTCGGGTGGGTAGGTGATTAGGGTCCGGGTGTCGAAAAGCATGATTCTTCTTTTTTTAACTCGAGCCTTGGCGAAGTGACGCTTACTATTTGC
Organism: Phtheirospermum japonicum; assembly: GCA_014905375.1. Taxonomy (NCBI): domain Eukaryota; kingdom Viridiplantae; phylum Streptophyta; class Magnoliopsida; order Lamiales; family Orobanchaceae; genus Phtheirospermum; species Phtheirospermum japonicum. Next base: position 1,761,443 of record BMAC01000067.1, read on the forward strand.
GCATTTATATGGTTGAGTAAATTTTTGTGTCTTTTGAGTCGTTATTACATTGTGAACAACTCCACATGCTTGGAAGTTTGAATAGCTTACTTGTCGGGTTTTTGCATGTATATATCCTCTTGTGTAAGGAGTTGAATTTTTGTGCTTCGTTCAAAATTGCCTATATATATATATAATCAACATTTTACTCGTGAAAAGATGGCAACACTCTAAAAACCCTTTGGATTTTGCTCCCAAATTTGGTGCAACAACAAAGTCAGCGACTACCCTAGTCGACTGGTAAGAAGAAGCAGACTGGGACTCATTCTTTAAATAGAATGATTGGTGGCACATCCCGACCGAGACAATCTGAATAATCGAAAGGAAAGTAAGCTATCTCAGAATGAAGACAAAGCCTGAGGAAAGCATAATGAGCGGTACGTTTCATTTCTTTTTGATTTTCCTATTCGCCGCTGTTCCCATTTTTTGCGAATCAATGCTCCGGACCGAATAGAGCTTAGTAATGGTTCTTGTGTATTCCGGGGAAGCTTAAGAGTAGCCTTGTATGATTTATCGGCTTGCTTGCATTTTTATGGAAATTACATTGAGGAGGTTTGATTTTGCTCGTACATGACTGAATTCGAAAATGACCTTGAGGCACATATATCACCCTAGTTCCGGACATATCCATATACTTAAGCTACTTTAAAAATCCCAAACGAGCCCCCTTGAGCCTATGTCCCATTTCTTGTTAGCCGAGCTTAATTTTAGCTCTTATATCTTCATATATTGTGAGGTGAGAGAGTATATTGTTAGTTACGAGAAATGTGAAGGAAATCGATTGTGGGTTTTGGGTTTTTAGTTGCTTATATAAAAAAAAAAGAATAATACTCCAACACAAACCACGAAAAGTGATAAAGCGTGCGTTCATGTGTAAAGCCTAATTTAAAGGCTAAGTTTAGTGAAAAGAAGCAAATTCAAAAGGCTTCTAAGTGTTTTGAAATAAAAGTCAGGAAAGAGTGTGTAAGAAGAAATGGTTTCGAATGAAATTTTGGTAAATCGGGGAAGGTGAAGCGATTATAAGCTTCGGGTTTTAAAAGTTAGGGTTTTTGTGTGTTATTGATCACGTTTGATCGTGTGTTAGCCACTATATCCAAATGTTCCAAACCTTACCAAAGAGCCAACATTACAACCATAATAAAGACCTCTTTCGATTCTTATTTGGTCATGTACTATGAGCAATTTTGAGCGTTCGATTTTGAAATCTTGACAAGGTGCATGTATTGAACGATTTGAGCGTAAACACGTCCTATATACTAAACACTTGAGCGACTTGAGCGAACACCCTCAAAGTTCCATTTGTGAGGAAGTCATCAATTTGGCTTGCATTTGAGAAAGAGTAATACGAGCAATGCTTGACGATAGAGAGTTTATGTTGATACTTCCATCATATTAATAAGGATAAGCACAAGGATTTTTTCCTCTTACATAATGTTCATTGCATGTACACTCTCGATTCTTTTTGTTGTTCGAGGACGAACAAATCGATAAGTGTGGGGTAGTTGTTTTGCATGTATTGTTGTGTTTTTCCTAGTATTTTTAGTTAGAGTTTCGTGTTGTTTTAAGTCGTTTTGAGTTGTTTATTCTAGTTCTTAGGTAATTTTCTTGTGTATTTGCTTCTAGTCTTAAAATGTACGAAGTGTGAGGTGTTTGTGCTATTTTGGTTTTTTAAGTTTGAATTCTTGTTTGGTAGGTGGCTAAAAGTATTATATTCGCTCGGCTAACGTTTTGGAACAAAAAATGAGAAATTCGAGCCAAAAGCATCCAGGATCGACAGAAAAGCTCCAAATCGACTGGTGGTCGATCGATTGGACACGGATCGACTGTCGGGCAGTAGCCAACATCTTGCGAGCAGAGCAGTCGATCGACACCCCCTGCAGTCGATCGACTTCAACGCTTAGGGCTGTGGGAATTTTGGCATTTTTGACAATTTTGCCCCCACAAACAATTATAAAAAGCCTACATCTTGCACCTATGAAGGGATAACTCCTTTCCCAACCCTAACTTGGGTTTGGGGATCAAATTACTCTTAAGATCTTGGATAATTCTTTTTTTCCTTAGGTTTTAAATTCAATTTCAAGCTTTGATGTAATTTCTTTTCTAGATTTTGATTTACTTTCATGCTTGGCCTTGGGTTTGTAATCTTAAGAAGAATCCAAATACTCCTTTGGATTGTTACTTTTGATGCAATTACATTCAATCTTTGTTTCCTTTCTTAATTCAAGTAAGTTTCCTTTTAATTTCATGTTTTGTGCTTTAATTCTATGTTTGTTCTTCATTTCCATGCTTTGTTCTACATGTTATGACTTTTGCCTTAGCACCTTGATTTCTTGTTAGATCTTAAGAATTGGATATGGAATCTAGATGAGTGACACATCTTGATCATAGATCAAGTCTTAGATCATCTTGATTTTGAGTTGTTCTTGTGCTTTATTTGCAATTTAATTTTCATGCATAGTTTTAGTTTAAATCTTAGATCTACTCTTTGTTACTTGTTGTTTTCCTTAAAGTTTTAAACTTTCACGTTAAGTTTTCCTGCTCTTTCCATTCATGCTCTCAATTCATGTTAATTTGCATTATTTGAGTTTTTATGCATAGTTGTATTTTGAGCATGCATGCTTGTACTTGGTGAAACATTACATTTTCTTGCTTGTTTTCATTATTGCTTTACATTTTCTATTTGAGGCATACGACGAGGCATTCTACAAACTTTTTATTTCAATTTCTATGATAGTTTAGTTAGTTTAATTGCTTTATTTGTATTTTCCTTTATTTTTCCAAGCTTGAAACACATTGAGTCTTACATTTGAATCGAAAATCCGATAATACCGAGCCAAGAACCCGTTGATATATTTCAACACCACTAAAACTCTTCTAACATATACACATCAACCTAATCATTGTTATTCTAAACACACACATGAATCCAGTATATACTTCAGCATAAGTTATTTCATATGGAGCAGACATGTCGGATAAACTAAACTACAACGACATCTCAACCACTTCAATAGAAAATCTTTTCATTCTACCAACCATGGCACACCGGAATCGTCGAGTGCCTTTTTAAGGAGCAACTATCACGAAAAGCCGTATGTTTGCCCTTACGTGGATTTGAGGACACAGGATCAGCACCATATGAACAAATATAGTACAAAGGATGAATCGTAGGAATGAGAAGCGAATAATATTTACTACTACTACTACTACTATTACTACTACTACTACCCATCATATGAGGTGATATTTCATCCAAAGGATGATGATGATGATGATTTTTGTCAACAGGATCACGGTTCAAGTAGCCTTAAACAAATTTGATGATGGTCTTATTTTGTTCCATCTTTTATAACCCTCCCAGGTTGTTTTTTTGTAAAATAATAAATATTTTTAACTCAATTTGTAATGAGAATATATAGAGGCAATTGAAGCTATTCAATATAGTAAAAAAAAAAACAAAAAAAAAACTTATTGCCGATGAAATTCTCAAAGCGGCGCCCATTATTCCACATGAATTATTTGATAATGGGTTCAAATCTTTCATGAGGGCCCTAAGGGCCGGACTCGTGATTGACTAGGAAGATTTATAGTCAAGACCATCCCCCACGGGCTGCCTTGTTTGATAATGATGCAGCACAACATATTCCCACATCACCACCACCCTCCGCCACCATCATGTGCTCCGGCGCGGAACAACGTCGATATAACTATGGCACCAATTTTAGAAATTAAGACATTTATCTTGTACATGACGATAATATGAGATGAATGGTGGTGGTCGATCGAAGTTTAGTGTAACGAGTCGCCATAGATCTTACATCAAAGTTGACAAATTAATAGATTTCATTAGAGATTTAACATCGATCGAGAGGTTAGATCATGAGCTTGAATTTAGACTTAGAGCGAGCGCGACATGGCAGTTCAAATGATATAGAGGTTGTTAAGTTACGCCTCCAGGGAAAGGTGGCTGACGGGCGATGAATGGAGTTATTGTGAGAGAGAACGAGAATAAGAGAGGCAGATTAATTTGGGGGCTTTCTTGCTTATTAATTAAATGGGTTGTTTGGGTCTTGACAGCGGGCTGGCTGGGCTAATGGGTTTGGGTTAAAAGTGGTCTCATTGTATGAGAATGGACTTACACAAGTATTTGCCATAAATTATTTATACAACACTTTTATGTGGTAATTTCTACATATCAATAGATTTGTATAAGCTTTGTGGAATTATAGACTTTATCATTTTGATATTTGTTACCGACTGTTAGATTATTCTTTAGGATTAATTTTCTTATTGATTTCTTTTAAAAAAAAGAGTAATTCTCAAAATAAAATATAATTTTTTAAACTATAATTAATTCTCATTGGATTATTGCATATGTATATAGATACTTAGGGTTTGATTGATAGGCCTATTTAAATAGTTGATAGATGATGACTAATAGTTGGTAGCTGAGAACTAATAATTGATAATTGATTTGAAGTTAATGCTTTGTAAGTTAGTTGATTAAAGTAGCTGATTGAAAATTGATTTACCAATATAGTCATGATTGAAAAATATAAAATATTGCATAAAAAATTAAAAAATATAAAAAATTAAAGAAATAAAATTATAATAATAAATAGAACTTCCCAAGATATTTTTTTAAAAAGTAAGAAAAATACATGAATAATAATAATAATAATAATAATAATAATAATAATAATAATAATAATAATAAAACTTTACTTGTGACTAATAAAAATATTTTCCTAAAATATAAAGTAATATATTAATTTATAAATAATATATTTATTACAATATAAAAGGATAAAAAAAGTATTTTTCCCAATAAGGTAGGAGTTTATTAGAAAAAATCTACGATTTGTAATTTTTTTCTTAACAAGAGCTTATAAGGCAGAATAAGCTACTGAGAGCTTATTCTTGGTTTTTACCAAACAACCTAAAAGATCTTATTGAGAGAGAATAAGATATAAGCTCAACCAAGCAAGGCTTTAGATATACATGCATTTGAATTTAATTTGTCTTTCAAAGTATATGAGCAATGAATTAAAAAGTGAGGGATTATTTGACAAAAGTGAGGGACTGTTTGACTTATAATCGGATTTATGAGTAATTAACAAATGGACCTCAAATTGGAGAATTATTTGACAATTTTTTCAATTATAATATATTAATTTACTTATTATTTGTATTGATCTATGAAATCTTGCTTTTTTTTTTTTAAAGTAGAGTTGCAAGCTAACTATATAAGGTGCAATATATTCTTGACTCAAAGATCAAATCTTTCATAATTTATACGAGCAGTCAAATTAATTGGTAAAATCAAAATCATCACGCTACATCAACCTTTTGTTTTTCTAGTTTTGGATGACTTCTTAAATTTGTAATATTTACTAACATTCCTCCACTTAACTTTTTGTATTCGGCAAAATAGAGAATCACAAGAGATGTTATTTCTTTGTTGATTTTGTATCGTTACGTTCAATCACTAGATTTAGACCCGTCAACATCATCATCGTCCTACCTACACAAAAAATCTGGGTTACATAGGCTGGAGAGACATTATTATTGATAGTGGTATCAATACAGATCAATCTACGTTCTTCATCCAGAAAAACACCATCCTCAGAAAGTATTGCCTTCCATCACTGTACCTCATCTCCATTTCTTCGATCCTGTTGTAAATTTCTGGAATAGTAGGTGAAATCATGAAACGACTCTGGAGTAGACTTTGTACCCGCAGGAAGCTCAAGATAACATACGCTTTTTTTGCACCTCTTTCAACACTTTCATTCTGAGCACTGAAGAATTCCAAAATGACTTGTTCCATCTCCATGGTCCATGGGGTGAGTGCAGGATCGTAGTAATTGTTGTTTATTTTTAGAACATCTGGATGGTTTTCGTTAAAATTAGCCATTATTAGCTAGTATAGTTTATATTTCTTGGTAAGTTTGTCTGTGTGTACATTTATATAGAAGCATCTTTGCCAGCTACAATTGCTGTGCCATTGTGTTGTCTTTAGAGCTGGCAATGGGCTGGACCGGACCGGCCCCGTCACGCCAACCTACAAAATCGGGTCGTACCAGCCAAAAATTTCACCGGGCCGTGATTTTATCGGCCCAAGCCCATCGTATAAAATGTAGTGTAATTGACGAGCCAAATCGGCCCGGTCCGGTCAGCCCAAATGGGCCAAATCGGACCGGGCCAAAAATGGCCCAATTTTTTTTGGGCAAGAGCTCCTAAGGCCCAAGCCCGGCTGAAATCGGGTCGGGCCAAAAATTGACAGCTCTAGTTGTCTTGTCATTCGGTACAATTATGTCACAGAACACAAATAAATTTTTGCCCACACACACATCAATGAGATGCATCTTTGCCAGCAACAATTGTTGTGCCATTGTGTTGTCTTGTCATCCGGTACAATTATTTCACAGAACACAAATAAATTTTTGCCCACTCACACATCAATGAGATGCAGCTTTACCAGCTACAATTGTTGTGCCATTGTGTTGCCTTGTCATCCGGTACAATTATGTCACAGAACAAAAATAAATTTTTGCCTACACACACATCAATGAGATGCAGCTTTGCCAACAACAATTGTTGTGCCATTGTATTGTCTTGTCATCCATTATGCACAAAACACTCTAAAAATTACTTGAATAATCGCTCTCCTTGATATAAATACGGTGGGAACAAATAATAGACAATTCATCAACAAATACATATCAATTATTTCATATCTTATGTGAAATAAAGCTAATGTCAGATCACTTCAACGACATAGATGGTATTCCTACACTTGGGTCAAAACACTCGATTACGGGTGTGAATTCAACACTAAGTGGACACTTACCAGAGATGAACGTCTACTGGAATTCCTAATCCTTGAAAACAATATTCGAGGATGGAATCCAAATGACGGACCGTTACCAGACAACCGAGTGAAAGAAGCCAAGTGTTTATCATGGCCAAAGGATTACCGGAGGGAGGAATCGGAAAAAAGGGGGATGCTAACCCTAATCGGAATAGAAGGGCTGAGAAAGATGAGACTTTTGGAATTAAGGGGGAAAATTGTGATTTGTTGGGGCGGAACGGGTCATTATCCGGTTTGGGCGAGCTGGAGCTAAAAGGAATGGGACACGGGTCATTACCCAGTTTGGGCGAGCTGGAGCTAAATGGAACCGAGCTGGAGCTGGGCAAGCTGGAGCTAAAAGGAATGGGACACGGGTCATTACCCGGTTTGGGCGAGCTGGAGCTAAATGGAACCAAGCTGGAGCTAAAAGGAATGGGACACATTTAAGTGTTGGGCCGATCGGGTTTGAATTGGGCTGCAAACTAAATTAATTAGAGATGCTACTTTTAATTAATGAGTTAGGCCCAATCCTTAGATATTTAGTGGGCAAAATAGTAATTATTTAAGAAGTGGTCCTTCCACACTTGTTACATGTATGCTGAGGTGATGTACGAGAAAATCAACTATGCAGTTACAAATTATTCTCCTTGTCTCATCATCTTCTTCTTCCTCTCTCTCTCTACCTTTCTCCCTAAGTTCTAATTTCTATCCCTCTTATCCTCACTCAAACAATACAGAAAAATACCAGAAAAAAATCCAATAAAATTACAAATAACCCCTAAACACTACAATTGGCACCAGAGTAGTCGATCCTTGGACATGGATGAAATCACCCATTTTAAAGACCTTCAAGAGGCCCAAAAGCGCCTCGATGCTGCAATCGGAGGCCCAGAAAAGGGAAGCATCTGAACTAAAATTACAAGAGTAGGTTTCAGTCAACAACTCAGAAACTCAGTCATAAATATCACACATCAGAACAGAGATTCAAGCACAGACACAGAACGTGAATAGTAAACTGGAACATCTTACTGCCACCTTAGCTGCCATCCAGATGCAGCTCCTAAACACAGACAAAGGGAAGAGTTCATCTGAAGGAGATTCAATCCTGGGCAGACCATTTTCCACACCTGCAAATGACACAGGGTCCAGGTCATTCACAGCCAATAAAAACAAATCACAGATAGAATATTCAGGTAACCATACACCCAACCCAATGCCTGAAATTGGCTTCCCTCATTTTGATAGGACTCAACCCAGATCATGGATGCTAAAGTGCAATGGGTATTTCAAGTTGGTCCCATTTACTACTGATTCTCAGAAAATAACCCTAACTTCCATGCATTTTGAGGGTAAGGCAGCACAATGGTTTCAAAATTTCAACAGTCAACATGGAGAGTTATCTTGGGCTCAGGTTTGAGCAATTAAAAGAGGCCAAAATAATTGCAGAACTCAATAAACTAAAACATACAGGTTCATACATGGACTATGTTGAAAAACTTGAAGAACTTAAGGCTTGCATGTTAACCCTAAACCCAAAGTATTCTGAAGAATATTTTATTGCCAGTTTTGTCAGTGGGTTGACTGAGGAGGTACAGGCTTTCATTACCATGTTTGCACCTAAAACCTGAAGCATGCCATAGAACTGGGCAAGAATCAGCTGATTACCTTGGAGGCTATCACAAAAAAGTTGAAGGGGACAACAAGACACACCAGTTACATACCACAGAAAAACACTGAGAGTATAAACCATGGCACACCAAAGGGAGCCTACCAGCACAATCCTAAGGCTCTTACCAAGCTTCTAACCACTAGGGAAATGGCAGCTAGGAGGGAGAAGGGTCTATGCTATAATTGTGATGAAAAGTTCTCACCAGGTCATAGATGCAGAAATAGGATCAGTTACATGATCATGACTGAGGAAGAAGAGTCAAACTACTTAAATTCTAAAGAGTTAAAACCACCTGATCAGCTAGAAGTAATGAAAGAGGTGCAAATGTCAGTTCATGCCATCACAGGGGAAGAAGGGATCACTACTATGAGGGTGTTTGGTCAGACAGGGAAACACAGGTTGCACATATTGATAGACTCAGGTAGTACCCTGAGTTTCATTCAAGAAAGGACATCAAAGGAACTGGGATGCAAGCTTTGCTCACTTAAACATATTCTGGTTAAAGTGGCAAATGGCCAGAAAATGGTGAGTAGTCAGGGAGTAGACATTTTTGAGTGGGAAATGCAGGGTAAGATGTTCAAATACTCCTTGAGGTTGTTGCAGAGTGAGGGGTATGATATTATTTTGGGAGGGGATTGGCTCAAATCATGTATACCCATAAAATTGGATTATGCTAAAATGACAGTCACAGTCAAATTAGAGGGTCAGAGGATCAGAATTCAAGCAATTACATCCATAGCAGAGTGTAAGTTAATTTCAGGACCTTCACTGTATAAGGTGGTGCATGAGGACTAGTGTGATCAGATTGAGGAGCTTTATTGGCTGACTGTGGACAAGTCAGATCAAGAGCCAAACCCTGAGCTAGTGGCTTTATTCGAAAGATTCTAAGATGTTTTTGCTGAACCCCCAGGTCTACCCCCAATCAGAGGAATTGAGCATCAAATAATTTTAAAACCTGATAGCATCCCAAAACATCAGTACCATTACAGAACTACACACAGTCACAAGGAAGAGATTGAGAGGTTGGTCAGAGGTATGCTAAAAGCTAGAATTATACAGGAAAGCAAGAGTCCTTTTACATCCCCAGTGATTCTAGTCAGGAAGAAGGATGCTACTTGGAGGTTATGTGTGGATTATAGGTATCTGAATGGACTTACCATTAAGGATGACTATCATATCCATGTAATTGATGAACTGCTGGATGAGTTACATGGAACAAGGTATTTTTCAAAAATTGATTTGAGGAGTGGATACTTTCAGATTTTAATGAAACCTGAGCACAAATTCTTAACATCCTTTAGTACTTATAATGGCCACTATGAATTTTTGGTTATGCCCTTTGGACTATGTAATGCCCCTGTAACTTTTCATTCACTCATGAATAGGGTTTTCAGAGAGCAATTGAGGAATAGTGTTTTGGTATTTTTTTTGATGATATACTGGTGTATAGTAAAACATGGGAGATGCACCTGGAACACCTAGAGGAGGTATTGTCCTTATTAAGAAGTAACAAGCTCTATGCCAAGGAGAGTAAGTGCAGTTTTGGAAAGCAGGAAATTGAATATCTAGGGCATATCATCTCACAACAAGGGGTGTCTACTGACCCTAAGAAGATCACAAGCATGGTAGCCCGGCCTACATCTAAAACCTTAAAACAACTCAGGGGGTTTCTAGGGATGACAGGATACTATAGGAAGTTCATTAAGGGGTATCGGATCCTGAGTAGACCCCTAACTAATCTTTTAAGGAAGGACAAGTTCAGCTGGAATCAAGAAACTCAACAGGCTTTTGACAATCTCAAAAAAGCAATGGTCACAGCACAAGTTTTGGCATCGCCAGATTTCTCAAAGCAGTTTGTACTAGAAACTGATGCTAGTGGTGTGGGGGTGGGAGCTGTATTGATGCAGGAAGGCAGGCCTCTGTTCTACATGAGCAAGATGTTATGCACTAGAAATCAGGCCTTGTCAGTTTATGAAAGAGAATTCCTGGCTGTTGACCGCCCGTCGTCAAGCGTCAAATTAAATATTTATTTTCCTCAACTTCTCTCCACTAACTAGTAGTAGAGATAAGTAAGGGTCGAACCCACGAGGAGTGTGGTTAGATTGTGATGATTCGTATTTTATTTAAATAAATAATTGGGGTAAGGAATTATGAATTAATTTAACTAATAAAATAAACAAGCAATTAAACTAGCAAGAAAATAATTAACGAAGAATTCAATAATAATAATAAAGGCTTAGTTCTAGTTCAGTTTCCACCCTCGATTCACTCATTTAACCAACCATAAAATCATAATCCATTCATCACATGCGACTAAAAACCCTAAGTAGCAATAAGTTATGCTACTCAAATTTACCCTTACTGTGTACTCAATTAAAATAAGCTCTTTAATTGAATCTAATTATTGAATAACKTYHAATAAHDTCTCTAGGTTCAACCCAACAARAGCATTAATAATTAGGCAAATAGATTAATCTAGGCAACAAACGCATAAGCTCGATTCATTCAACCTATGTTGTGTTGTCCCTAACGATTTACAATCATTAGTTGCTTCAGAGAAATAGTAATTACGACAATTACACGGGAAGCAATCCTTTTTCTAGCAATAGATAACCAATCCCTAATCTAGGTGATCAAGCCAAATTAAGAATTAAGCAATCATAAATTGAAAATAGAACAACACAAACAATCGCATATGACGAACGAACAACAATATTGCATAAATCAATTAAACATAGTTTTACGAGGGCTTCAACATCCCTAAAACTAGATAATAAATTTACTCACTCATGGAGTTAAGAAAATAAAAGAAAAGGTTCAAATAAACAAATATAATCCTTGATAAAATAGGAGAGATGATGTGTTGAACTTGAATCTTGCGTCTTGGAACGTCAATCTTCAAGTTCTCTTGCGTGTGGATGACTTGGGACGAGTTGGAACCTCTCTGGACATCCTTAGAACCCTACGATATGTTGTATTATGCCTCTGGTACAAAATAGGGTCCGGGTTCATATAGAATTCCTATTTCTTGCCGCCCAAGATTCTTCCTAAAATAATTCTGCCGAGTCGGCGTCGACGGAGCATCGACTAACGCGAACCAGCCCTCGACATCGATGCGAATCACCTGCCTGCGTCGTCCTGCATGGGCGTCGACTGACGCCCTTCCAATCGACGCTTCAGAACATGAGCGTCGACATAGCGTCGACTGACGCCCTTCCAATCGACGCTTCAGAACATGAGCGTCGACATAGCATCGACATGGTGTCGACTGACGCGAGCCAGCCTTTGGCGTCACACCGCACATCGCATCGACTGACGCGGTCCATCCTCAGCATCGACGCGTCATCGACGCATCATCCTGATTCTTGATTTTTCTCTCCTCGATTCGTCAATCCTCATTTCTCTACTTCCTTGTGAGACATCCTTCAATAAATATAGCACCAAATACTGCAAAATAGAGAAGAAATATACGATTGGTGCTTGATTGCTCATAATAACAATTATACAAGAAATAAGCATATAAGATAATATTAAGCACATAGAATCACCAGAATTAAACCGTCAATTAGCGTGTAATTTCTCGTTTGTCAGATGTGCTTATGGCAGTGCAAAGGTGGAAGCATTATTTACATGGACACAAATTTGTGATAAGAATTGACCAACAAGCATTGAAGTATTTGTTGGATCAAAAGGTGATGACTCCAGTCCTACAGAAATGGATTACCAAGTTGCTAGGGTTTTTTATGAAATTCTCTACAGTAAAGGGAAAGAGAATAGAGCAGCTGATGCTATATCCAGGAGAGGTACAGATGAAGTAGCATGTCTTGTTGTTACCACCATCACTCCAAACTCGATTAAAGAGGTAGCCCAAAGCTACACCAATGCTGATCTGTTTCAGGCAATATTGTCAGCCAAGGTTATTGACCCCACTACCTACCCAGAGTACACCATTGTTGGAGATCTCATCAGGTACAAGGGCAGATTGTGTGTGGGAAAAGGACAGGATCTTAGAGGGTGATCTTGACGGCTATGCATAACTCTTCCTATGGGGGACATTCAGGGATACAGGGCACATACATGAGAATGAAAAGAAGTTTATATTGGCCTAAAATGAAAACTTACATCATTCAGTGGATTAGGGAGTGTGAGGTGTGTCAAAGGAACAAGCATGATCAAGGACCATACCCAGGGATGCTACAACCCTTGCCTATTCCAGAACAAGCATGGAGGCACATATCAATGGATTTTGTTGAAGGTTACCAAAATCACAGGGAAAGGATGTCATCTTGGTTGTGGTTGACAGATTAACTAAATATGCCCATTTTTCTGCCCTATCCCATCCCTATACTCCTCTTACTGTGGCTACTCAGTTTTAGACAGCATTTATAAACTACATGGTCTACCCTTGCACATTGTTTCAGATATGGATAATGCCAGTAGGTTTTGGAAGGAGTTATTCAGGTTACTAAGAGTTCAACTGAACATGACCACTGCATATCATCCCCAATCTGATGGTCAGACTGAGAGAGTAAAACAATGTCTAGAAAATTACTTGAGGTGCATGGTGCACTATAATCCCAAAGGATGGATCAAGTGGTTAGCACTGGCAAAACACTGGTATAACACCAATTATCACAGCAGTTTAAAAACAACACCTTTTGAGGCATTTTATGGGTATTCCCTACCCCTTGCAACAGTGGGGTAATTTTTGGAAGGTTGGAATGAAGAAGCAAAACAGATGTTGTTACAGAGAGAGTCCGCTAAAAGAGTTATCAAGGAGAATCTATTACAGGCTCAGCACAGGATGAAAATGCATGCAGATAAAAACAGGAAGGAGTGTAATTTTGAAATTGGGGATCAAGTTTTTCTCATGCTGCAGCCTTTTAGGCAGAACTCAGTCTCACTCAGAAAAAAATTAAAGCTTTCTTCCAAATACTATGGACCCTACACAAATTTGGAGAAGGTGGGAAGAGTGGCTTACCGATTAGAGTTTCCGGAGGGCTCACTCACCCACCCATTATTCCATGTGTCCCTGCTCAAACCCCTCTTAGGGCCACATGCATCCATCACCGTTGACCTGCCTATCACCACTTCCGAAGGGGAATTCACTGTCGCTCCGCTTGCAGTTTTGGACTCCAGAACCATTCACCGCTGAGGAACTCCCACTTCATAGATCTTGGTACAATGGGTAAACACTACCCCAAATGAAGTCACTTGGGAGGATGTCAAGTTTATTAAGAAGAAATTTCTGAGTTTTGATCCTTGGGGTCAAGGATCGTTTGATGGGGGGAGTATTGTCATGGCCAAAAGGTTACCGGGGGGAGGAATCGAAAAAAAGGGGATGCTAACCCTAATTGGAATAGAAGGGCTGAGAAAGACGAGAATTTTGGGATTAAGGGGGAAATTGTGATTTGTTGGGGCAGAACGGATTATTAACCAGTTTGGGCGAGCTGGAGCTAAAAGGAATGGGACACGGGTCATTACTTGGTTTGGGCGAGCTGGAGTTGGGCGAGCTGGAGCTAAAAGAAATGGTACACGGGTCATTACTCGGTTTGGGCGAGCTAGAGCTAAATGGAACCGAGCTAGAGCTAAAAGGAATGGGACACATTTGAGTGTTGGGCCGATCCGGTTTGAATTGGGCTGCAAACTAAATTAATTAGAGTTGCTACTTTTAATTAATGAGTTAGGCCCAACCCTTAGATATTTAGTGGGCAAAATAGTAATTGTTTAAGAAGTGGTCCTTCCACACTTGTTACATGTATGTTGAGGTGATGTACGAGAAAATCAACTATGCCGTTACAAATTATTCTCCTTGTCTCATCATATTTTTCTTCCTCTCTCCTCTCTACCTTGCTCCCCAATTTCTAATTTCCATCCCTCTTATCCTCACTCAAACAATACAGAAAAATACCAGGAAAAAATCCAATAAAATTACAAACAACCCCTAAACACTACAATGTTTACTTAACTGCTGCTTCAAAAATCAACATGTCGTTTCTAAAGATGACGTCATAGCCAGGATTGTCCAACTTCAGAGCCGATTCAGGTTCTTCAAAGAACTGATTCGGATCCCTGGTACTGTTTGGAACGAGAATCTGAAAATGGTCTTAGGTGATCATAATGTACGAAAAAAATGTATGCCTGCAAGTTTTATACTCCATTTTCAATTATTACAAGTAATTTGAATATTTCATTATTATTCTAACTTGTTGTGATGAATGCAGGATTGTCCAATCAAAAGCTATTGCAACGCTTTTAATGAGGAACACTTGCTCACAAAAATGAAAGTATTCATTGGAGATGTGTATGCAACTAACCACAGTGGAAGCTCTACGAGTGGAAGTACTGTTGACCATTGCATTTTGTTTTACCAATACTACTCTACCCGTGTGGATTGCGTTTGTGTTTTCATTGTGTAATGTTTTTATGTTGTTGTACCGACACTGCTCTATTGCTGTAGATTGCGTTTGTGTTTTCATTGTGTAATGTTCTTATGTTATTGTACCGACACTGCTCTATTTCTGTGGATTGCTTTTGTATTTCATTGTGTAATGCTTTTTGATAACTACTGAGCGATAGAAAATAGAAAGTGAACCTCGCACTAGGAAACTTCAACACAATTAAAATAATTTACACATCATGAAAAATAGTGTGATCCCGTGCTACATTTCTTTTTCTTATACTTTTTACGTAGGTCATGATCATGTCCTTGTGGGGGGCTGGTGGTTCTTGAATCGGCACTTGCTCGTCACTTTCGTCCTCATCCACATATATACCCTAACTCTGATGTGCAAAATCCACAGCTTCAGTGGGAATCGACATCGGAATGGGTGTCGCTTGGAAGTCTGGCCGCGAAAAGCCCATGTCATGTGGAGCTGCGGAGTTGGGGTTAAAATGCCGATAATCAGTATGCAGAAGATCGGTGAATGACTGTCCAACATATGAAGGAGTATAAAACTCGGATGTTCCAAATGTAGGAACGTAATCACCTCCCTCGTTATACGATGATTGAACAACATGATCCATATTCAACACAGAGAAAAAATTATTGTTTTAATATTAACCGTAAGAAAGTGACCTATAAAATAGTGTTTTAAAATAGTCTGGCCGTGAAAAGACCATGTCCCGTGGACTGTGGTCTAACAGATGATATTCGGGACCACGCCCAAATCCTCAATTAATCCATTGGACCACTGATCGTCTTCCTATCTTCTTCCACAGCCATACACAACTCACGATATAGATATGAAAGCACAGCACTACCCCAGCTAATACCCGGCGTTGTGTTATCATCCTCAAAATGACGTAGGTAGCTTACGGAAACATAATTGTTCGTTGTGATGGGCACCAACAACAAACCTAGCAGTAAAAGTGCAATCCCACGAGCGTACAGCATGACCTCGTCCTGCGGCGTGTCATCATCTAGTTGTTGTCCTCTGAGGTGCTGACTCAACGTCAAGAGTTTCAAACGACTCGCACCTTTCATCTCCTCCTCATAATCTACCTCCAGGCCTATGTAATATATGATATAATCCGCCCATTCCTACATTCTCCACTGGACGTCATCGTCGATCATCGAGGCACCTTCAATCGGAAGACCCCAAATAACAGTCACATCCAAGAGAGTGACCATCGCCTTTCCTACGGGCAGATGAAATGTATGCGTCTCGTGGTGCCATCTCTCAACTAGTGCGGTGATCAAATGGCAGTCCAGCTTCACAATCGCTCCGCAACATGCAACCCTGTAAAGCCCCCAACGATAAAGCACTGACATAACTCGAGAATGTAGACTGTTACGCTCGTCCCAGAAAATATTACCTGCTGCACGCTTCACCCTCAGAACCCCATCCATATGACCACCTGCAACGCTGCTCGATCTATGTAAACCCTGCCGACTCAAGAGCGGTGATGCCATCTGCAAGATAAATACATAGAAATGATCAAGAATAAAATATTACAATGATGAAATATTAGACGGAAAGTTGCAGGAATTAATAAATTCATACAAGAATGAAATATCTCTTAAGGAGTTCATACAACACAAATTATTAATTAAGATATAAATGTGAATTACAACATCGAGTAGTGTCTAACGTCTGTCAATGGAACAATAAGTCGAACTACAACATCAAGATGAATATTACTTAAGGAATTCATACAATAACAATTATTAATGTTCATAGCAATGCGAACTACAACATCCAGTAGTGCTAGCGAATTACAACATCGGACTCATGGAAAGATCATCGCCGTATCTGACATCATGCCTGGAACCAGAACGTCTACCGCCTTGTGATGAGGTAGCCACATCTTGCGCATGGTATTTTTGTCTTGCGCGTACTTGTGGTTGCTTCATTTCATTGGGGATCCCACTGCCCCTGAGTCGTCCAACGGTTCGCTGCCTCCTCGTGTGTGGATCATGAACCAATTAAAAACTTGCCTCATTCCATTCCACCGCGTCGGGCAATGGTTCAAAAGCCCCAACAGAGTATGTGCGTAGGTACGCAGAAGTGTTGTAATAATCTTGGACGTAAACTCGAGGATCCATTCTGAATTCGGTACACGCCTTTATTGCATGAGAGCACGGAATATCACTGCTCACCCATCTACCACAAGAGCATTCTACGCTCGACAAGGAAACTCGAAAGTTTCGAGTACGAACTCCTCCGTTGACCCTCACAGAGACTTCGGCCGTTTGTGCCGCCCAATTAAAGCCCGTAACGTGGTAAGATGACTCTAAATGCTGTCTTTACCTGAATAGGTCATTTATCTTATCAGGCCAAAATTGTTGCATGTTATGGACTCTTGTCGCATCTTTCAAGCGATCATAGAAATTTTGTACACTTCAAAGAAATGTGATTCGGACGATAGTAGTTATTAGGAGCCGTCTAGCACGTTTCATCCCTCCATTGATGGACTCGAACATGTTGGTCGTCAGGATGCCACACCTTTTACTGCCGTCGTGGGAAAGTGTCCACTTGCTCTTATCAATGCCATCCAAGTACGCAAATGCATCCAAATCAATGGCCTTAATCTGCTTCATTATTCTATAGAAGATTGTAACCCTGGGTTCTGCTCCAGCTTTGAAACATTCCAACCCAGAATATATATATACATACACACACACACACACACACACACACACACACACACACATATATATATATGCACTCGGAAAGGCAAGAGATTGATTTTTTGGGGGTGAT
>BMAC01000067.1:1780094-1799016 GCA_014905375.1 Phtheirospermum japonicum
TTCTATTTTATTGGCAGCATTGGGAGTTTAGGGGCAGGTGGGACACATGATTAAGTAGAAGGTATAAGCGTAAGTAATTGCACTTTCAATAGAACCCAGAATGGAATCAGAATCAAAACATGGCACGTAATAACATTACTTATGAACATTGCATATAATGCTAGAGAAAAAGTTACAAAAGTATATTATACGAATTAAGAGTTTCTTTTTCCACCATTAAGTTGAGGATCGCATTTTTTATTCCTTTTATTTTATTGTAATTTGCATTGTTATTTTTTTTCAGAATGTGAAATGGTTGATGAGAAGAATGGCTCTTGGAAGGGTAGGCTGCCTTGAATGGATATGTGTGACAGTATTAGGTAATAATGTATACTTGAACAATAAATAAATACTCTGTGTTAGGATGTATAAATATATGATAAAGAATTAATAAAAACCACGGTTTGTTAAAAGTTGGATAGTAAAATAAAAGTTATTTTCTATTTATATGGAAACTCTGATCAAAATATTGGTCAATTAACATTTATCATGTAAATTAAATAATATAAATGAAAAACACCGGTATCAAAGAATTAGTAAAAACCACTAATTGTTAAAGTTTGATAGTTTCTATTTATATGGAAAAAAAAGTTGTTTTCTATTTATACGGAGACACCGATCAAAATATCTGTCAATTACATAATATAAATAAAAAATTGGTGTCAAAAAATCACTTACACACATTAAAATTTTCTTATTCGCGTTAAAACAGTTTATGCTATCTCATAGAGTGAAGAGTGGTATCTTACGGTTTCAAAAAATCGATTCAGAGTTTTCTCGAAAATCTTAACTTTCATTATTATTAATTGTGTGTTTAAGTAATTTTTACATAATATAAATAAAAATTGGTGTGAAAAACTTACTTAAACACACCGTTATTTTTATATAAAATAATTATATATTTTATGTGAGTTATTTTTAGTATAGTGATTAAGTAGTTTTCTCACTACACATGTTGAATGTGAAAATTATTTCTACTTGTAAAAAGTATTGTTCTATGGTTGTTCAGATTTTAAATTTTTTCATTTTATCATTAATATTTTCATGTTTTTCCATTTATCATTATTATTTTTCTTGTATTTTTATATGGTTTGGTTATGAAATCTGGATTTGTGTCAACTTTAATGTATATCAGCATACTATGTGGGAAGTGATACTACAATTGTTGATACAATTCATAAAATACAATAGAAAACATGGAATAATATAGTATATAATAAAATGTTAAAGTTTTATAGTAATATCTACAAACAAGTAGTTAGATTGATGAGCATTGTCTATTGTGTAGATCAAATAATGGAAGACATCATCAATTACATAATCACTTAAAAAATAAATATTATAAAAATACTGGGCAAGAGAGAGAAAAGACGTTTAAGGCGAATACTGGGCAAGAGAGAAAAAACGGATTAAAAGGAAATTGGAAATAATAATAATAAATATGCACAGACTACTATGAATTATTATAATATGGTGGATGTATGTTTTTTATATTTTTGTGCACATCGAAACGATTTTTTTTTTATATTTTTTTTGGGTTATGAACCTGTTTTGAAAATTTATTGTAGCTGAAACTTTGAATATAACTAGCGTGTTTTCTTTAATTATAATAATATTGATGAAGGTTTACGATTTCTGTAAATTTAATTTTATTGATTTCCTTGAATTATTCTTTCATAGTTAGGTTTCAGAAACAAAATATGATAAATTGATTATCATATCAGCCCCAAAAATTTGACAAGGCTTTTAAATACTTGGCAATAATCATTATCTGTGAGAAATATTTTTCGTCTTCGTATGTTCACACGCTGATTTTTGTTTTAACCGCTTCTTCCAAAATTTACCTATTTAATATTTTATATGTTTTTTCAATTTGTATAATGGCGGGTGGAATTAATGTATTATTGATTTTATTTGTGTGAGGCAAATAATACAATTCAGAATTCAGATTTATTGCTTTCGATTTTAAACCAAATCCAACTATATAAGTTAATTGTAAACTGTGCTTTTATTCTGAACCAAATTTGTCAATCATTTGCATGACTAATTCAATTTACAATGATGGTACTTTTATTTTTTTTAAATCCGCTTAATAAGCGGGTTTTAAACTAGAATTACATAAATTTAAAATTACAAAAATATACTTTGTTCGTTTCTTTTTAATTATTATTTTAGAAATTTTATTTAAAATGTAAAAATATAAATATTTGATTAAAACATTCTCAATCAATTAATGATATTTCTATATAACTGTTTCCCTTCTTTTCCCCTAATTGTTCTATTATCATAAATGTATTTATTTTTTTTAAAGGATAAAATTGGAATAAAGCGATAAAGATTTCTAAAACGAGATATTTTTTTAATTAAACTACGACACTTTTATTAAATAAGGAAAAAGAGTGTGAATACATAGCAAATCGGTGAAAAAAATAAAATAAAGATATTAGCGCTTCACAGGGTTTCTCCGCTTAAGAGAACTTTTAGAAGCTCTACGTAAAGGAGTAGCATCTTCATCATCAGCGATATTCGCCCAAGATTGTTTAGAAGCAATACTCATGAGGTGAAGGGCGCGAGAGGAATTTGTATCGTCAACAATGAAAGGGGTAGAAGATTCCCGTTGTAATTTTTTAAGTATATCAATTAATTCTTGATCCGTGGCAGGCTTACGAAAAAGAGGGGTGCGGTGTTGGCTGCCAATATCCGAATCATCCACTATAATGCCTTCTTCACAAGCTGTTGGAGTATATTGCGCCGAGGGAGAAACCTTTTCCGAAGAACCCATGTCCACCTGATCAACAAAACTCGTGCTCGAAGAAGCAGGTTCCTCATAAAGCACAAGCTGCCGAAAAGTATCACAAACAATCTCAGACGATCTGCAATTGGTCGAATCGGGGGCGAAACGGTGAACCTTCTCTTCCAAATCGGATGGGGTAACAAAAGTAGCGGCAGATTTAGGAGTCGTGTTCTCGGGGTCGGGAGATAACGGCTCGGACCTCGAAGTAGGCTCCGAGGTAGGAGGTGTCGAAGGACACGTGCAGACATCAACTTGTAACACTTGAAAGGTGTTAGAAGTCGTCAGAGAAGGATTAGTAGGCTCGGTAGTCAGGCGGGAATCTGTATGGTTACGGACCTGATGCTCACGAGAATCAGAACGTCGAGGGGAGGAGGGTTCGGGAACCGAAGTGGGGAACGGGGAGGGGTGGGACAGAGACTCCATGCTGGCGTCGGACTGTAACGCATCAAAGGCGTTAGAAGTCGTCAAAGGAGGCTCGGTGGGCTCGAAAGTCAAACAAGAGTCTGTACGGGTACGAACCCTATGCTCCCGAGAGTCAGAACGTCGGCGGCGTCTAGTGTTAACCGTATGTCAATCGTCCCTGTTACCGTTTTGAGTGGCGTAAGGTCTGTAAGAAGGACAAGAACCAACAAGATGTCCAACCGATTTATAGGAAGAACAGAAATCTGACAGGTTCTCATAGCCAATGGAGATATACCCGCAATATCATTTACGTTCAATCATCACAGTCTTATGCAAGGTATTTTCAAGGTTAACCTCAACCATCACACGAACGAAGTGGCCAACCGTGCCATTAATAGAACGCTCATCAATTTGTAAAGTAGTGCCAACAACCCTAGTGATATTCAAGATAAAAGACCGGTCCCAATATTCAACAGGCAATTCTTAAATACGAATTCTGACCTGAGAAGAGGCCGAAGGGACCTTGTATGGGTTGAAGTCTGGGGTCCAAGGGAAGAGCCGAACTTCTAAGCGGATCTGGTAAACGCACGCGCCGTATAATTGGCCAAGGAGAACGAGATGCTGAAAAATCCTTTCCCAAGTGGAACAAAACTCCACAAAGCAGTGGTTTCCCAAGTAGTAGTCAAGGCGGCTTTCCAATCTTAGAGCGATAGGGGTTTTGAGACTTTAGGTTGAAGGAGACGGCCAATGAGAGAGTCACGTAGTTTCGAGATGTGGCTTTGGTTGCAGGATTCGTAAATAGTGACAAAGAAAAGTCCTATTTTTTGATCGGAGGGGTACCCAAGGTGAAGTCCGTCAAGGGTGGTTGGACTGGAAGGAAAGCGGGTTGGGCAGTCGAGCCCGGGTTACTCCAAAAGAGTGGGTCACCGTGGCCAATAGTAGAGGGGAAGGGGGCGGTTTTGCCCGGGTTCCAAAGAGGGGTCAAAGTATGTCGCTGGGCCGGGGAAAAGCCGCCAGGGCTTGCTGGGATGCAAGGTAGGCTGTTTGGGCTTGGGGCAAAGGAGTGAGGTTTGAATTAAGCTCAAAGGGATTGGTTGTGAAATGGGTTAGTGGATGTGGGCCTGGATCTGCTGGGCTTGGCTTGCAAGTATTAACTCTTATGGGAAAGAAAAAAGGGTTGGGCTCTAAAAGTGAGGGCATATGTGGGTGGGCCGCAGGAAGGTCACGTGGGCATGCAGAAAAGAGGGAAGAGTTGACCAAAGGAAGGGTCGCCGACAAGTTCGTCGAAAAGAAAGGGTTTACTGCAGAGGGAACCGCAGAACTAGCATGAAAAAAACCCATGCAACGCAGGCGTTGATTGGAGCAAAGGAAAAGAGAATGAAAAAAAAGGCGAGGAAGACAGCGGTGACAAGCGTGCCGCCGGAAAGGAGCCGAAAGAAATGGGGACAGAAATAATGGCGGGTTTAGGACCTACTGATGAAGGAGCCTTTGTCGGAAAAGACGGCGAGGTGATGGCAGTTGGCTGGGGAGTGCGGGGAAGCGACACTGAGGACCCCAGCAGAGAAAGGGTTCCGGTTGTTTTGCATGTAATTGTGGTATTTTTATCATATTTTTAATTAGAGAAAAACAACTTAAAAAACCCCACAAACAACTATATAAACCCCACATCTTTCCCCAAAGAAAAGAGGAACTCTCCTCCCAACTCTTGCATGGGTTAGGGATTTATTTTCTTTCTAGTTTTTAGATTTATATTCTCTCTCTAGATCTTAGATTTAATTGTAAGCTTTTCCTTGGGTTTGTAAGCTCGAGAAGAATTCAAGACATCACTTGAATTTTTATTTTGGATTGCAATTTCATTCAAGTTTGGTATTCCTTTTTTTAATTGAAGTAAGCTTTTCATTAACTTCTTCCTTGTTCTTCGATTTCATGCTTGTTCTTCAATTTATGCATTTTGCCTTAGCCCATATAGAAGTCCTCATACTTATAATTTCAATCATGCCCCGGGTGGTGCTAATAATAGTGCTCAAAGTCCCGATCCGTATGAGTTGTTTGGAGGTGTGAGCTCCAATATCCAAACTATCCCCCCATCCGCATTATGAGAGATGTTAACAAACCTTTTGTGGGGGCGACGATTCCATCTTGCGTATCCCTCCTTCCCGAGCAAAAATCTTCCGGAGCGATATATTCTAGTGCTAATGAAGTGAGTGTAGCTTCATCCTCTAGGGCGCTTGAGATGGAAAATTAAATTGCAGCTTTTGAGGCTTATATTGCTAAGTTGTCTAGCCCAAGCACGAATCCCCCGTGTGCGTCGTGTGGAATAGTTGGTCATGATACCTTGTATTGTCCTTCAAATCCCTCTTTCTATATATCGATGCCTCAATCGAAGGAAGTATGTGGGATTCAAGGGTATCAAGCGGGACCCGGTTGTGCTAGACCATCTTTTGCTCCACCGCCAACTCATAATCCTCTTTCTCATTTTAGCAACCGCATGCAATAAGATTTTAGTTATGACTATTCAAATGCGGGTGTTACTCCTCACATGGGCCTGTCTCGTCTGCCTATTCTGGTGATTGCTCCTACCCTATCTTTCGATCCGAATCTCTTAGTTATTATGTGACAAATGAATCTTCTCCCGTTACATCAGCGTCATTCGATGCTAGGTTCAATGCTCTTGAGACTATGCCCATTGGGTTAAACACTAACATGGAACAACTAGCAAGCGATGTCAATATGCTAAATCAAGCTAACGAGGAAGAAAAGTTGTCCAGCCAACCTTCGCATCCTCTTGCGGTCACGGTCCTTGGAAGTGGTGGGGTGGTTGCTAATACGGTTGTCTCACCATCCAACGAGGAAGTGGTTTCTATTCTGAGTGTTCTTACTCATCCTGATCTCACCCATGTGGGCCCCACTTTGGCAAAGGCATTTCCCGATGGCCTACACAAGTCTTCAAACCCGTACAAGGCACCAACCTCTAAATCCCCTATGCCTTCTCCATCAAGCATATCTTATGAGGATTTCTTACATATGGACGTGATCCAAGAGTTGGTCGCACAAGTTTATATGGAGGAATAGAGCATTGAGGAAGAGTTCGACCCGGGGGCTTGTGTTAAAGTTTGTGGTGAGGATGATGAGCCCCTTGGTCGTAACAACGATTCATTTGTGCTTTAATGTGACAAAGATTTTTGAGTAAGAGAGATTGTGTATTTGTCGTTGAGGGCAACGACAAAATTTTGGAGGTGTAGGTGGAGATTATTGATGATAAGTTAGGAGTCGAACCCATCGGTAATCATGAAGATTATCTTGAGGGGATCGGTAAATTGTTTGAGTTAGTTCCCAATGAGGTCGAGAGGAGGCACAAGCCCGAGCTTAAGCCTCACTCATCTCACCTCAAGAATGTTTATTTGGAGGAAGAGGAGAACAAACCGATTACTTTCTTTGCCAATTCGAATCGTGAAGAAGAGGAGAGGCCGATTAAAGTGCTTAAAGTTCATAAGGGTGATATTGTTTGGAGTCTTGGGGATATTAAGGGAATTAGACCTTCAACTTGCTTGCATAAGATCAGTTTGGAGGATGATGCTAAAACATCTCGAGAATTCCAAAGGCTTTTGAGTTCAAATCTTAAGTAGATTATGAAGGACGAGATATTGAAGTGATTGGAGGAAGGCTTGGTTTTCAAAATTGCCAATAGTGAGTGGGTGAGTCCCGTTCACATGATACCAAAGAAGAGCGGCATATCCATTCTCGAGGACAAAAAGGGAGAGTTGTTGGCCACAAGGTCTACAACGAGATGGAGGATTTGTATCGATTTTAAGAAGTTAAATGCGGCCACCAAGAAAGATCATTTCCCTCCCCTGTTTACCGACCAAATGTTGGACAAGCTAGCCGGCCATTATTCCCATCGTTTCTTAGATGAGTTTTTGGGTCATTTAAAACCACAGTTCCACCCGAAGATCTACCCAAGGCGACTTTTACTTGACCGTTTGGAATGTTTGCTTTTCGACAAATGCCATATGGGCTATGTAATGCCCCGAAAACATTTCAAAGATTGGATCCTCCCGACAAGGAGGTTATTGCTTTGGTGGATCATCCCGTCTCGACTTCACCATGACTAAGTAGGGAGTTCGTCAAGCTAATGACGTACAACAAGCGCTTCTTGGGAGGCAACCCATGTTCTTTTCGTTTATTTCTTTTATTTTTATATTTCTTTCTTTCTTACTTTCTTATTATATAAAAATCCAAAAAATTTGAAAAATTAAAAAATTTGTGTTGTCTTTTGTTCATTTTAGCCCTTGGTTTTGCTTTGTTTTGATTCATATGCATATTTTCTTGTATTTTTGAAATTGTGTGATTTTCTTTTATAGTGTGTTGTTTTTCAACTTCAACCTTGGCCGAATTGATAAGTTAGTAGCGTTCATGGAGTTGGGAGAAACAAGCCATGCTCGGTTTTTTCTTGGTTTTCTTGGATGCTTAAGTGGACCCCACTGAGCTTGACCCAAACTCACTCGGTTAAGGAAGCTTCTACCTCACCCTCCTTTTACTTATTTTTCATTAAAATGAAATAAGGGCATTTCATGGTCTAAGTGTGGGGTGGGTAGGTGGTTAGGGTCCGGGTTTTATAAAGCATGATTTGTCTTTCTTAACTCGAGTCATTTTTGTGTCTTGTGTGTGTTTATTACATTGTTGAGCAATCACCACATGCTTCAAAGTTTGAATAGATTACTTGTCGGGTTTTTACATGTTTATGCCCTCTTGTGTAAGGAGTTGAATTTTTGCGCTTCATCCAAAACCCGCCTATATATATATATAATCAACACCTACTCGGGAAAAAAATTGCAAAGCTCTAAAAGCTCTTTTGATTTTTTTTCTTCCAAAACCCAGTGCAAACTAGCGAGTAGCCTTGTGTGAATTATCGGTTTTGCTTGTATTTTTATGGAAATCTCATTGAGGAGGCTTGATTTTGCTCGTACATGATTGAATTTGGAAATGACCTTGAGGAAAATATATCACCTTTATTCCGGCCATATCCAAATATATAAGCTACTTAAATATCTCAAATGAGCTCCCTTGAGCCTATGCCCCGTTTCTTATTATCCGAGCTCGATTTTAGCTCTTATATCTTCATAAATTGTGAGGAGAGAGTGTATGTTGTTAGTTGACTAGAAATGTGTGGTAAATCAATTGTGGGTTTTGGGTTTTGAGTCTCTTATATTCATATAAAAAAACAAGAGGAAGAAAGAAATAAAAAAAAGGGAGAACAACAAATAAACTCCAACACAAATCACGAAAAGTGATAAAGCGTGTGTTCGAGTGAAATGCCTAATGTTCAAAAAGGCTAAGTTTAGTAAAAAGAAGCGAATTCAAAAAGGCTTCTCTGTGTTGTGAAATAAAGCCGGAAAAGTGTGTGAATGTACAAAAGGGTTTCGAATGAAAGTTTGGTAATTTGGGAAGGGTGAAGAGATCATAAGCTTCGGGTTCTAGAAATTAAGGTTTCGTGTGTTATTGATAATGTTTGATAATGTGTTAGATACTATATCCAAATATCCCATACCTTACCAAAGAGCCAACATTACATCCCGAAATAAAGACCTCTCTCGATTCTTGTTTGGTCATGTACAATTGACAGTTTTGAGTTTCTGATTTGTGAAGTATTGACTAGATGCATGTATTATCCGACTTGAGAGTATACATGTCCCATATAAAACACACTTGAGTGAATTGAGCATACACCCTCAAAATTCCATTTGTGAGGAAGTCATCGATTTGTTTTTCATTTGAGATAGAGTAATACGAGCAATGTTTGGCGATAACGAGTTTATGTTGATACTTTTATCATTCTAATAAGGATAAGTACAAGGATTTTTCTTTTTGCATAATGTTCATTGCATGTACATTCTCGATTCTTTTCGTTGTTCGAGGACGAACAAATCGATAAGTGTGGGGTGGTTGTTTATCATGTAATTGTGGTATTTTTCTCGTGTTTTTAATTAGAGTTTAATGTTGTTTTTAGTAGGTTTTGAGTTAATTCATTAGGGTATTATGTTGTTTTTCTTGTTTTATTGTTTTGAACCCTATGTATATGATATTGGTGAAATTGGTGTGATTCTTGGGTTTTTAAGTTCAAAATTCTTATTTCGTAGGTTGAATAATGAATTAGACTCAAGCCAAGATGTGCCGGTGGACGTTCGGAGCGGAAGATGAGAAAACTGAGCCAAAAGTAGCCTGAATCGACAGAAAGCATCCCAAGTCGACAAGCAGTCGATCGACTCAAGATGGCCAAATCGACTGAACAACAGAAGTTGGTGCATTGGTGCAGCAGGGCAGTCGATCGACTGGCAACCTGTCGATCGACACTAGTGCAGAAACTACATATCCTGAAGGGTAATTCTGCCTATCCAGAACGCCTTTCTGTGCCTGTTGTTGTGACATAGTTCTAGAAAGTTTGTACTTTCCAGAACGCCTTTTTTTACCCTTCTGGATTGGTAGACTTTCTAGAAGGGTAAAAAAAAGGCGTTCTAGAAAATAATTTTTCTGTTCTAGAATGGTACCATCCCATATTGATCTGCCACTTTCCAGAACGGTATTCGAAAATAACGTTCTGGAAAGCGCAATTTTCAAGAACGGTATTTGAAAAAACCATTCTGGAAAGTACTACTTTCCAGATCATTATTTTTAAAATACCGTTCTGGAAAGTATAAATTTCCAAATCGATTTTTGAAAAACCCATTCTGGACGGTACCGTTTCTTCACAAGCATTATCTATTCAGCACGACATTTACAAAAATAATAATAATGATTAAAGAAATTGCCACAACACTTAATTTTTAGAACCGAATGAAATCTAATAAAGAAATCAGCCACAACTTAATTTTTAATAAAGGGTTATTACATTAAACAAGTAATTTTTGTTCTACAGTGCACAAGAAGAAATCAGCCACAACACCCAATTTTTAATAAAGGGTTATTACATTAAGCAAGTAATTTCTGTTCTACAGTGCACAAGAAACAATATATGATTTGAAAAATGCAAGATAACTCCTCATCGACCAAGGTAGACTATCCTGTACGTACAAGGAAAAATTAAAATGGTTAGACAAGAAATTAAACTTAGTTGAAGTGACTATTCATAACGTTATACCAAAAAGAATTAATTTCCTCTTCAGTTTGCCAACAATTACTAAGTGAAAATAGAGCAAGATACTACCAATATATCAACCCCTGTAAAATGAAAAGGGAAAATAAAAAGAAAACAAGTTCAATAATATTAAAATTTCGAATAAAATGAAGTATTGAGTGTCTCTAGTAGACAAACAACTCACCTCCTTTGTCATAAAGTTCTATCACAATGTTAATAAATCAATACATCAATTTACTAATTCATTCTAATATCATGTAAATATCAATCAAAAGGAATGATTCCCAAAAAACCCAGAAATAACAATTTGAATATCTGTGCTTACCTTTTTGCACTGCTCTCTTCTCATCATTGTAGTGAATGAACAAAACCAGCCCCGATTCTAGCTAGAACAGAAATAGGCTGCAATAATAAATCTGAGATGAAGATAATTAAAATAAAGGTAAAAAGAATGAAATTTGAAAAATCTTCAACAAATATGAAGAATCTTGATATGAGATCAACTTAGTTACAATTGATCTTTACGTATGAAACTGATTAATCCCATGATAGTGTAGCACATTTACTGTATATAGACAAATTTAAAAATAAAAATCAAGTGTGGAGGATTCAGAAAATAAAAGAAACCTGAAATAATAATAGTCATTGGATGAATTTTAGCATTCACCAGATTTTCTGCCTCCCTCAAAAGCTCCCCAACTAAAACAACCACTGAAGTTGTATCATCACCAACTTCATCATCTTGTACCTTCGAGATGTCTGAAAAATGAACTTAAGGCTTGCCAAAATCTTAAACTTATGATGAATGAATTTGCAACCAGAGAAAACTATAATTCTTATGACAGTTTATACGTAATATTGATAATTATGTGGTAGAAATATAATATTAAGGCTTTATGGTATTATTTAAATATAAGCCTGATAAATACAGAGTCTCTATGAGAACTATAATCAAGGATACCTACAAGGACTTTAGCAGCAGCATTGTCAATGTGAAGCGACTTTAAGATGGTTGCTCCATCATTTGTAACTGTAACACTGTGCCCTCTACCAGAGATTGGAATATCTTATCCTGCAATAATAATTTATACAATTATATCAAATAAAATGGGTATTTTAAGAATATTACAGTTAGCCCCTCATAATTTTAACACTTAACAATACCTCAGGGGTATTTTTGTAAGTTAGCTATTTTCCTTTCTTCCGGTTATGAGGATCGAATTTACTAATGCCTGATAACCTGAGGTAGGAGTGGCAAGAGTTGACTTCCTAAAACGGTAATAACCAGAGATGCTAATGATCATACGAGACAGCTGATGATACAAGGGTTGATGAATGTGACACAATATGAATAGATTAATGTTGCGGAGARAGGATTTGAACCTGTAACCTTAAGGTTATGAGCCTTACGAGACAAAAACTGCAACAGTCTCCAATCTGGCCCCTACCTTACAAAGTAGCTTGATGGCCGAACCACTCCCAAGGTGAATAGTGCCTTAAGGGCCGACCCGACACCGACCAGACTCACGCACAGTAGGAGCGGACTGAGTCGGTATTCGTCTACGAGAGGCGCACTCGTATGCTTTTCGAGGCTTCCCCCTTGTAAAGTCAAAAGTAAATATTCTCGGGTAAGAAAGCGGAACKTCACCTCTTTTTGTTGCTGAACATAAACCTACTTTAGATCTACTAGACTAGAAAGAAAGAATTTGGTAGCAAGAGAACTCTGGCAATCATCCCGAAATTGAAATAGCAAGAATAGCAGAAGGAAAAAAAAAAAAAAAAGATGGTAAAACAATATGAGATTAGACATATCAGCAAGTAACTATTGATAATCACGTAAACAAAAGCACCAAAAAGAAAAAAGAAAGAAAGAAAGAAAGAAAAAAAACGACAAACATTTGGATGGCCAGGAATCTACTTGGATAATAATAAGCATAATAATACTCACAGACATATAGTTATACGAGAAAACAAAGGTATCGTCTAGACAAGACGTGCTAGCCAGTATCGCACTAACACCAAAGTCGGTGATCTTGACTTCACCTCAAATTTGATGGTTTCAGGTCCCGGTGCATAATATGTTTTTCATGATGAATATACCACAGGCCTTTGAGTACCTATACAGTCATTATCAAGGTTTAAGTAGATTTTTTCTTTTTCTAATTTAAAAAAAAAAAAAGAAAGAAAGAAAGAAGAACAATAACTGTTTACAAATTGCTGCAAGATATGGTTCTGGAATAATATGAACCTTCTTCAGAAAATCTGCAAGGGACCCTGCATCCATGTACTCAAAGATTATGGAAATTGCGCCATTATCATACAAGGACTGATAACAAACTACAATATTGGGGCATTGGGATGATTGGTTAATTTTCAGTTCTCGTTCAATATGCTTGTGAGTAGACTCTTCGATATGCTTGATCAATATATAACAGCATTAGTTAATTCAAAAAGGTGTTGAGATTGAATTATAACTAAAATCCTTACCAAGAAAAAAAGAATTATGATTAAAACCTAATATTCTTACCAGGATCATTGTCGAAACCGTATCATAATCCCGTTTATACAACAAAGTTTGCATGTATAATACGCAATTAATTCGATTATACATGGATATAATACATTCTAGTGGGTAGAATTTCACTAAATTACTCTTAAACAATTATATAACTTGGAGAAATAATTTAAAATTTTAGGCTACAAGGAAAACAATGAGGTGCTAAGGAATTTGGACTTAAATCTGAAAGAAAAGAAAAAGGACTTGTTCTCATTTAATGGAAATACTAATCCATGACAAATAGTTTACATAACAAGCAATGAAACCGAAACTTCAAATAAGTTCATAAACGTACCGTGATTTCAAGTAGCAAAAAAGATGATATAGCAAAAAGCCAGAGTAAGTGATCTTTTTTTAATCATCTAAAAGTGAGATCTCTATGATAGCAAGTAGGATTGCACGGAAAAGGGCAATCAATATGCTCGACTGCTGCTTCTATTTTTGAAGTACCAATCTCCAACTGTTTCTGCAACTGTCTATTTAACAAATAGAAATGAAGTAATATTAACAAGATTTAGAATAACAGCGGCACAATAGCAGATTAATCTAGTTGTTGAATAGGAAAGTATATTAAATTAAACAATTTTAAATCATTCTGAACGCATATTTTACCTAACATATTAGGTCGACATATATAATAAAAAATTTTCATTCATGTTCAAATTAGTTTTTCTAATTGTAAAGAGTTAAATAAGAGTTTTACACACACATACTTCTGAAAACATCACCAGGGACAATGCATGTAATCTTAATATTGAACAGAACAGAGAAGCAGAACAATGCGTGAGATTAATGCTAGAGATATAACTTCTTGTAACGATCAAATTCAACAGTTAATCAATCCTTCAACTCAAAATTACCCTCCTGCAAGTGGCTTATATCATGAGAATAAAAAATCATAAATCCATTGTGAACGTAGCTCGACTTTAACACAACACATTAATTTATATTCATCAGTGCAATATAGAATTAATTAGGAATAATTAAAAACCTGCCCTGAATAAATTCAAAATACAACGAAAAGGCGCACACGCGCGCGTGCACACATTGAATAAATTCAAAATACAAATAAAGGGCATGCGCACACACAAGTGTGTATGTGTGTGTATAATACATCTCAAAGTACCTGATGAGAGATGAGGCGATGGCTCAGTGATCTTTCACTCATGTCAGGACCAGAAGCAAAGTGGCCGCAGAAACAACGATTGGCGAGATTTTTGGTCTGAAACTCGAATTCAAAGATAATCAAAACCTAACCCTAGGATGAGTAATGTTATCTATACAGTTTCGCAATTCAATAAAACAATGTACGAAATTGATGTCTGCTTCTAACTTGGCAGATCTTCTATTTTCATATGGATATGAGGATAAGCTAAAGGCATTTACAACTCATGTTCCGAAACGTTGCCAATGCCTTCTCATGTCTGCTACTTCAAGTGATGACGTCGAAAAGCTGAAAAAGCTTATTCTGCATAATCCCTACATTTTAACCTTAACTGAAGTGGGAGATGTAAAGGATGAAATCATCCCCAGAAATGTTCAGCAGTATTATATTTCATGCAGTACCCATGAGAATCTTGGTTTTACATAAATAGGATTAATTACAAAAACTGCCCCTGAGGTTGGCCAAATTACCCAAGAAACCAGATTTGAATATTACAAATTGTTGGAGACCAAAAAGAAAATTGTTGACGCCAGATATTTGTAATTTTGGAATATCACGGAGTTCATTGTAATTAGACTAAACATCAAAGGTGTTTTTTGTAATTAATTATCTTTCGAACAAAAGTATAGCAATTACCTATTAAATGAAGTGGGCTTCGGGTAGTGCAAGTACGAAGTCTCGGATGTGTCGATGCCGTTATCCAGACAATGCCGTTGATTAACTTCTATGTTTAGGAACTTAATACTTGTAAGAACACTAGTTTGCTTTAAACAGACAGAGCAAATATAAACACCGCAGGCCATCGAAAATACTAAGACTAACACCCTCAACGAGGTAGGTGGTTTCTTGGGAGGCTTTATAACTAATGTGTCTTGTCATATAATGGAAATGTGTAAGTGTAACAAGATACACTTAAAATGTCATGAATCTCACCTATTTGCCAATTATTTCTACAATGCCCAAATAAAACTCATTTGAAATTTACAATTAATCCCTTGAGGTTTATATGTATAAGATTACCCAATTAAGAAAAAAAAAACTCCGAAAATCAAAATTGCAATAAATAAATAAATCAGTATAGTGGGAAATCCCAGTATATTTAGTAAGAAATAAACCAAACTTAAGGTTGCAAGAATAAATAGTCACCAAATATCTCAAAACCCATCCCACCCCCCCACAGCAAAAATTCAAATTTCAAACTGATTTCCAACCAAAACAAAGCTTTAAAGAAAAAAATTCAAATTCAAATCTTCATACTGATTTTCCAATTGTTGAAACTTGGAATTAGGTTCGGAATAAAATTTTAACAAAAGAACCCAAGAAGGGAAAACATTTAATCCTGCTTCCAGTAACAAGCCCATTGCTCCATTGAACTCAAACCCATAACAATATCTAAACCTAAACAACTAGGGTTTTTATAATATGCACTTACAACTTGAAATTAAAAAAAAAGAAGAAGAAGAAGAAGAAGAAGAAGAAGAAGAAGCTGAAATTGAATAATAATAATAATAATAATAATAATAATAATAATAATAATAATAATAATAATAATAATAATAATAAATAAATAAATAAATCACAGCAAGCAATGAGAGGCAATCAAGAGAGAGAGCTTACCTTGGTGAAAAAACAAATCTCGTCGGCCACCCATGGCACTCCCAAGAAAGAACGCAAACATATATAAAAACAAATCCCCAAGTTTAGCATATAAAAACGCAAATAACACTTCTCAGCAAATTACTCATCAAAAAGGGTATCTTACTCAGATTGGTCACCAGATATAATAAAACATTTTAAGATTTCAAATTGGACATAATGCAAATCACCTTAATTTCGTGAGAACCTCTTGTGCCAAGACTTTGGTCTACATTACACAAGAATTTACATATAAGATCCTAGGCTTCTGGTGATAGCTTTACCTTAAATTTTCTCCCTCTTCCACCTTCCAACTTGGCTGGTCGACCAAAAAAACGGCCAAATCCTCAAAAACTTGACCACAAAAGGGCATCTGAAGTAATAATCGACTACCCACTGCTCGTGCTACGCCGAGCCGGGGCCCGTGTGCCCGGACCAGCCAATCATGAACATCCAAATTACACTGCATCAATGATGAAATAAATAGATTAGGGTTTTGGATTTTTTTTTGAATGCACACAGAATATAATATAATACACTCTCTCTAATGTCCTAAAACCCATAGACTAGGTATTTTTCTTCTTCTTTGATAAACGCAAGAATAATAAATTGGAATATGCAGGAAAAGAACATAATGGCTGAAACACACACATACTTCACTTGAATAACCCAATCAGAGACATTGTACTATAGGATGTAATAAATATAAATAAATAAATAAACGTCGGAGTACCTGAACTTCAACGAGACCAGTGCTCTGAGCAATAATAACTTCAATCGTACTGTCGAGCTTAGTTCGCCATTATCCACTCTCAGAGTGCATCGGCTCGCCGCTGCTTAATTTCCAAGTCTTAGAAATGGATCTCTTTCACTTTATTGCTAAAAATATTGATATTCAATCGCAACTATTCAAACTCATAAGTAGCATCCTAGGTAGAAAGAAAGAAAGAAAGAAAGAAAACATATCAGGATAAAAGATAATTGCCAATTAACCTAACAAGGAATTGTTGAATACTCCAAACAATTAAGTTTGTAAAGAAATCAGTTTATGATTTCCGATTGGTATTCGTTCGAAGGAAATGGATATAAAGGATGCTCCAAAACTCAAATATAAATGCGAAATCGGTACTCAAGTTTCCACAGAAAGGGTAAAAAGGAGAAAATTGGAAAAAAGATGCTTACCAATATAGAAGGGGATCGATGGAAGAAGTTTTTTAATTGGCCACAATTGTAGCTCGTTTTTTAAAATTACTACCTGGGTTAGCATCAACAAGATGTGGGGAAGTTTGGTGCACATCCAATTTAGCCGGAAGGACGCCGGCCGGTGTTTTGCCATTTTTGTTAAAATGGGGATCGGAGCCCATTTTATGAAATTCTGTCAATTTTTAGGAGTGAATATGGGAAGGACAGGTTGGAGACCGCCATGAGGAGGTGGTGGCCGCCGCTCAAGGCGGCGGCAGAGAGAGGAGGAAGACGAGGCGTAGAACTAGAGAGAAGGGAGTTTGTGTTATAATTATTTTATTTTTATTTTTATTAACTTAATACTTTAATTGGAAAAGACTTTCAAGAACGGTATTTTAATTACCGTTCTGTATCGAGGAACTTTCAAGAAAGGTTTTAAAAATACCGTTCTGGAAAGTAGAAATATGGGCGGCAAAAAAATTTCATTTACGCGATATTAAATTGGATAAGACTTTTGAGAACGGTATTATAAAAACCGTTCTAGATTGACGTAAATTCCAGAACGTTATTCAAATAACGTTCTGGACTGTACACTTTCCAGAACGGTTTTACAATACTGTTCTGGAATGTACACTTTCTAAAACGTTATTTGAATACCGTTCTGGATTAACTCATAATCCAAAATGGTATTTCAATACCCGTTCTGGAATATATACTTTTCAGAACGGTATTTGAATAACGTTCTGGAAAATTATCTATCTAGAACGGTAATTTCAAATACCGTTCTAGAAAGTCCAATCCAGGACAGTATTTTAAATACCCTTCTGGATGCACCCAGATGTTCTGTTCTACAATGCAGTTTCTGCACTAGTGCGACTACCAGTCGATCGTCTGCATCGCAGGACACTTCAAGATTTTTGGTATTTTAATGATTTTGCCCCTACAAACAAATATATAAACCCCACATCTTTCCCCAAAGAAAAGAGGAACTCTCCTCCCAACTCTTGCACGGGTTAGAGATTTATTTTCTCTCTAGTTTTATGATTTATTTTCTCTCTCTAGGTTTTAGATTTATTTTCTCACTCTAGATCTTAGATTTAATTTCAAGCTTTTTCTTGGGTTTGTAAACTCAAGAAGAATTCAAGACATCACTTGGATTTTTATTTTGTATTTCAATTTCATTCAAGTTTGTTATTCCTTTCTTTAAATGAAGTAAGCTTTTCATTAATTTCTTGCTTGTTCTTCAATTTGTGCATTTTGCCTTAGCTCTTAGATTTATTGTTGGATTTGTGATTTAGTTTATGGAGTCTAGGTGAGTGACACACCTTCATCATAAACCGGGTCCTTGATCGTTTTTATTTTGAGTATTTCATATGCTTTATTTTGGTTTTTATTTTCATGCATGGTTTTATGTTGAATCCTAAATCTACTCTTCATTTCTTGTTATTTTTCGAAAAGATTTAAACTTTCAAGTCAACTTTTATTTCTCTTTCTATTGGTGCTTTCGATTTTCATTCATTTACTTTATTTAGAATTTTAAGATCATACATGCATAGTTGTACTTTAGGTTTTCATCCTTGTACCTTGTTCTTTCCTTGCTTTTTATTGCTTATTTTGATTATTGCTTGCAATTTCAATATGGCATACGCACGAGGCATCCGAAATACTTGCATTTACTTTTATTTCACTTGCTTTAATTGCTTTAATTTCCATTTACTTTCATTCCCCTTTTAAATTCTAAAGCTAAATACACATAGATTCGTGCTAGCAATTGAATTCCGATAATCACTACTACA
This sequence comes from Phtheirospermum japonicum, assembly GCA_014905375.1. NCBI lineage: Eukaryota > Viridiplantae > Streptophyta > Magnoliopsida > Lamiales > Orobanchaceae > Phtheirospermum > Phtheirospermum japonicum. Next base: position 1,798,797 of record BMAC01000067.1, read on the forward strand.
GAAACAGGATTTTAAGGCGGTTATTTTTCACTTTTTAAGGCGGTTTTTGAACCGCCTTTGTATCCACCGCCGTAAATATTTACGGCGGTTTTTCAAAACCGCCTTAAAAATGGGGTTTTTTATGGCGGTTTTCAAAACCGCCTTAAAAAAGTGGGTCTTTTTATGGGCGGTTTTTTAAAGAACCGCCGTAGAAAGTGATGCTTTTTACGGCGGTTTAAGA
>BMAC01000067.1:1799041-1812372 GCA_014905375.1 Phtheirospermum japonicum
ACAAAACTTGTTTTACGCTTTTGTAGATTGGTTTTCGCTCAATGAAATTACCTGGATTTTTTTACCACTTTCTCCCTACAAATTGTAATGATTATTTGAGTATCTAAAAGTCTTGCATGGGAATTATTAGTAGGGGGTTGTATCACAGTTTCTTGTGCTTTAAGTTGCTGTGTGGGGAAAGTATATCTCAGAATCATCAGTGATCATGAATCTGTATCTCTTTTGTTTTGCTAGGTCATATCATAATAATTCATGCTAATTTTATTTCCTTTTTATGTGATAATTAAAAGCTTGCTTTTTATTTTTTGTTGAAAATGTCTGTAGTGATCGAAGACATTTTAATAGCTCAGATGATCATTTGTAAATGACTTGGTGGCTCACCCCAGGTAATTTAACACTTAGAATTGATGTATATTTGCTCGATTTTGTTACTTGTACTCACTCGTTAACTGCTCCAGAATGATTTATATATGACTCGGTGCATAACTGGAATGCTTCCAACTGCAGCAGATGTGAACTGTGTATATCATGGAAAAGAAGTCCGACATGGGGTTATATAAGCGGCATAAGAAGTTAGGGTTGAATTACAGAAACTAGCCAGCCTTTTGAGGTTTAGCCTAATTATGAAATAGCAATTTATTTATTTTTTATTTATAAAACTACCAATACAATACCCTTTGAAGTATCACGATAATTCCAAGAACTACCATGAGGTTTAGCCTAATTATAATATAAAATTACAAATATTCTTCCTGACATTTGTTTATGTCTTACAGAAGTGGCACCCTAATCGGGGAGATGTTTGTCAAGGGGGCTCTTGTAAATTTAAAAAGATGAGTGGGTTTGTTTTTGTAATTAGACTAAAACCTCGGGTAGTTTTTGCAATTATCCATAGTTTTTATTTTATAAAAACCCCTCTCAAGAAGATGTAATTTGTACAACAGAAGTAAATACAAGAAGTGTATTTGTAATATTGAAGGCAGTTGGGCTCTTTTGTACTGTATTTGTATTTGTGCCAGATGAGCTATTTCCCTGTCCATCTTTCTAATACAATATTTGTCAGTGATGCAAAAGACATTGTTGTGTGTGTGTGAATCTCGATTGCAGGCACAGGAATGGTCAAAACAAGTGAGCTCCAAGATTTCATGAGAGTCGCAGAAATGGAAACCAAAGCCTGGGAAAAAAAGGCCATAGAAAAAAGAGCAATCGCCGTTGAGTGAATGCACAATGTCTCAATTGTTTAAACAATTTTATTTTCCTTGTCATAAAGTTTTGGGTCATGACTCGAAATGACCTAAATATTTTATTATATCCTATTGACACTTATTCGTTTTAATAGAAAATATTATTTATTTTTACTCAGAGTATTAGTTTTTTATAATTGTATTTGTGTTTAATTTGTATTTTCATTTTTTTTTTATTTTTCTTACTACTTTCTAGAAGGTATTTTCAAGAACCGCCTCTGTTCTGGAAAATAGACTTTCTAGAAGGTATTTTTCAAGAACCGCTGTAGAATCCACCGCCGTAAACTTTTACGGCTGTGTTTTCAAAACCGCCTTAAAAATGGGGTTTTTTATGGCGGTTTTCAAAACCGCCTTAAAAAGTGGGTCTTTTTATGGCGGTTTTTTAAAGAACCGCCGTAGAAAGTGATGCTTTTTACGGCGGTTTAAGAGTTGTACAAATTACATCTTCTTGAGAGGGGTTTTTATAAAATAAAAACTATGGATAATTGCAAAAACTACCCGAGGTTTTAGTCTAATTACAAAAACAAACCCACTCATCTTTTTAAATTTACAAGAGCCCCCTTGACAAACATCTCCCCGATTAGGGTGCACTTCTGTAAGACATAAACAAATGTCAGGAAGAATATTTGTAATTTTATATTATAATTAGGCTAAACCTCATGGCAGTTCTTGGAATTATCATGATACTTCAAAGGGGTATTGTATTGGTAGTTTTATAAATAAAAAATAAATAAATTGCTATTTCATAATTAGGCTAAACCTCAAAAGGCTGGCTAGTTTCTGTAATTCAACCCTAACTTCTTATGCCGCTTATATAACCCCATGTCGGACTTKTTTTCCATGATATACACAGTTCACATCTGCTGCAGTTGGAAGCATTCCAGTTATGCACCGAGTCATATATAAATCATTCTGGAGCAGTTAACGAGTGAGTACAAGTAACAAAATCGAGCAAATATACATCAATTCTAAGTGTTAAATTACCTYGGGTGAGCCACCAAGTCATTTACAAATGATCATCTGAGCTATTAAAATGTCTTCGATCACTACAGACATTTTCAACAAAGAATAAAAAGCAAGCTTTTAATTATCACATAAAAAGGAAATAAAATTAGCATGAATTATTATGATATGACCTAGCAAAAAAAAAGAGATACAGATTAATGATCACTGATGATTCTGAGATATACTTTCCCCACACAGCAACTTTAAGCACAAGAAACTGTGATACAACCCCCTACTAATAATTCCCATGCAAGACTTTTAGATACTCAAATAATCATTACAATTTGTAGGGAGAAAGTGGTAAAAAAATCCAGGTAATTTCATTGAGCGAAAACCAATCTACAAAAGCGTAAAACAAGTTTTGTTGGATTTCAGATTTCTTCGAGCAAACTAGACAATATATACTCAGTCTGCCGCTTTTGAGCCAATGTTCAGAAATCTCATCTTCTAACTTACCCTACTAGGCTGATGAAGTATTTTAACTAGTCTAACCTCTTGAACCTCCTTCATCAATTCATCCCAGTCCTAATTACGAAAAAGATTGTATTCATAAACGGAGCAAGTGTTAAAATTTAGTTTTTCTTTTCTAATATTTATTTTTAGTTTTAGGTTTTTTTTTTTTTATAAAAGAAATGGCTCTTCAGAATTACCTAGTTTCCTGTAGCTTTAGACATCCGTTCGTGTTCCTTAAGAGCCTCTTACACTCTCTGCACAGCAGCTCTGGCATTCTCGATTTCATTACGTGCAAAAGCTCTTTCCTCATCGACGAGCTTTTTAGCATCTTCTGAAGCCTGCAAAAGAATGTACTTTCTAAAATTGGACAAAGAAAATAGAATAAGAAGAATTCTTACAGAAGGAATTATAAATTTCTTCTGGAAAGAGATTGAATAAATAAGGGTGAAAAGAATAAAGCAAGGAAAAATCAGAATGTGATTTTGATGATCAAAACAGTAAGTAGCTAGTAGTTAGTCTATGTCTATATAACCAATTAATTTTTCTTCTTCTTTTTTTTCTATGATATGGATTTACAGAGAGAAGGAAACAAAAACATCATATAACAAATATAACCTGTTTTAGAAAAGTTGCAAGCCTTTTCACTTCAGTATTAGCTCTCCTTCTCTTTGATTTAATTGAACTGCTAACGCTTCAACCTACCAACACCAAAACATTTGCATTTTTTTTAATATTTTTTCTAAATGGGGAAATTTGATATTTAAGAAGTTAGAGAATTATTTCTTAAGCTGACAGAGTTGGAAGAGTTTGCTAACAGAAGCTAAAAGTTGATTTTGGTTCAAAATGGTTGTTCAGTGAATAAGGGTTAAAAGTGCTTATTTTTTTGCAAAAGTCAAACCAGATGCAGAATCACATTTTACATTCATAAGCTGAGAATCACTCTTTTTTTTCCTGTATTATTTTTAGTGGTTGAAAACATTCTATAGATCGTAAATGAACTCCGGCATAATCTACATATAGAAAACATTCAATGTGGACTTTAAAACGTTCGAGAAAAGTCAAACAAGAACAAGACTAAACCTCATTGGACAGCTTTGCAGCAATAGCTAAACCCTTCTCAAATTTGTTAGCAAGATCACGAATTGAGAGAAGACGCTGCTTCTCCATCAACAATTTAGTTTCTCGCGCGACCATTTCTTTTGTAGACAACACGTTTGCATCCTCTTTGACCTCCACTATCTGATTGTTTGCTACGATTTTATACTTCGGAAAATGACTCGACGCGAAAATCACGTCGGCTGATACCGGCGACACTGCATCCTTCTGCAACGTGTAACTAAAACCACGGCTAATCTCATCGTTTTGAGACTTTCCTAAAATAATCGACAACAACAACAATAATTATTAGCCTAATTGCTCAACAACTATTTAGGGGTTGTTTGCAAAGACTTGAGGAAAATAAAAGCAAAAATTTTGAACCCAATTATCTACTTATTTATAATAAAGCAAGTAATGTGAAATTTATGCAACCTCAGGCAAAGAAAAAAATATTAGAGGAGAATTTTCAACCGAGTAATTTTACCACATGTCTAGTAATTATGTGCGAATTAACTAACGATATTTACATCACATAAATCAAGTAAGTAATCTGATTTTGAAAGTATTCCAGCAACCTCTTACCAGTTTATATTAGGAAAAAATAAAGTAACAGCAGACCAAAGATCCAATTTTTTTCCCAATTGCACTGAGTGCATCTTAATTAATTTAATATATACAGAAAATACAGAATCAACCCAACATCAACACCATTGCAAGCCCAGAAAACAACTTGAAATTAACAAAAGCAAATAAATGCAGAAGAAAAACAGAAAAATTAAAAACCTTAAAACCATTCAAACACAGAGAATATTAAAAAAAAAAGAAAAAAAACTAACCCACGATTATACTCACAGATCATGCAAATGCAAGCACCTGGGTAGGATTTAGTGTCTCCAAAATGTGAAACTAAACGATTGTTCACTAGAAACAGCGTTCATGGTATATAAAACATGGACGCACCTTCTCCCCCTGCAATATAAACACAAAATAACAGTCATGTTTCTGACAAAATATACAATTGTGACAAAAAAAAAATAGTAAATCCAATTATCAGCTCAGGGAACTTTTCAACTCGAAACCCTTTTTTTTTTTTAACTTTTCCCACAGGTTAATGTAATTATCTCAGTAATAAACAGATGGAAATTACTACCTATTCGAAATTCATAGCTGAAATTTTGTAATTTAAATAAAATTAGCACATCTGCTTGCCAATTAGAAACCCTAGATCCGTTTTAAATGAGCAATTCCATCTATGAATCGGATAACCGCATTTCTGCATACCTGACTGGCTTGGGAAGATGAGCACGTCGATTGGGCTGGCCTCATCAATCGCCGCGCTTGACGGGCGTCGTAGTCCCTGACACCAGCGCTGACGACTCTGACATCATGCCCTGTGCAGAGCCTGATCGACTGCTTTGCCTCCTCAAGCTTGCTGACACTGCGGGCGAGGAGGGTGACGTCAGCGCCGCCACGGGCACAGAGGTGGTCGAGAGCAACAGAGGTGGATGGGCTTAGTCTTGCTCACAGAAAAAGAATTGGAAAAAGAAATAAAGAAAAGAAAAGAGAGGAGATGGACGGTTCTTAATTCGGCGTTTATTTTAGAATTAAAAAAAGAAATAAATAAAAAGAAAAGGAGGGGATGGATATGAACCGCCGATTAGACACGGATCAACGGTTGAGATAAAGCAAGATGAGGATTGGTGACATGGCAGACTCTAGATTTTACGGCGGTTCTAATGGAACCGACGTTAAATCTAGCGAACTGAACTAATTAACGGCGGTTCTGAAGAAACCGCCGTAAATATTGTTAATTAACGGCGGTTCTCAAATAACCGCCATAGAATGTCTGAGTTTTTACGGCGGTTCTATTAAAACCGCCGTTAAAATCAGTTGATATCCAATTTTAACGTCGGTTTTCAGGAAACCGCCGTAAATTAACCTTTGTAACGGCGATTTTAGCCACAACCGCCGTTAAAAGTATTTTTAAGGCGGTTTTCAGAGAACCGCCTTTAATTAACAGCCTTAGAAAGCTGTTTCTGTAGTAGTGAATACCAAGCCATGAACCCTATACACCACTAAAACTCATAAAACAAAATGGCGCCGTTGTGACTCGGCTTGGTTAAGGTTTTTGATTTGCTTGTAACTTCTTTTGTTTCTAGCTTTCTTTTGTATTTGACATTTTTATTGAGTGTTTTCAAGATCCTCAGGCTATTGGGAACGATTTGGCTCCTTATGGCATACTTTTCCATTCCTTATGGCAATGGGGATTACATTCCTAACATGGGATGGCATGGTGCAAACCATGTTGGAATTGGATGAATAGTTTTGGTTTGGCAACGTGGGAGGGCATGGTGGAAACCATGTTGTCAATGGTGTTCAAGGCAATGGTCAACCCAAAATGGGAGGGCATGATGCAAACCATGTTGGGTATAGTGGCTTCATGGCATTAATGGTCCATATGGTGTGTATGATGCTCCCAACCAATTCCCGATTATGTATAATGGCGTCTTTGTTAGTACGAATGGGTTTGGTGGCCAATATCCAAATCCCGATCCATATGGCGGTTATGGTGCTCCCAATCATTGTCAGAATATGTCTAATGGTGGCTTTGTGAGTCCAAATGGAAATGTGGGTGGAAAATATCTGAATCCCGGCCCGTATGGAAGTCCTCATACTTGCAATTTTAATTATGCCCTGAGTGGTGCCAACAATAGTGCTCAAAATCCCGATCTGTATGAGTTGTTTGGAGGTGTGAGCTCCAATTCCAAAAATCCGCCACCCCCCCCCCACCCACCCCCCGCCCCATCCTCACTATGAGAGATGTTAACAAACCCTTTGTGGGGGCAAGTTTATATGAGGAAAAGAGCATTGAGGAAGAGTTAGACCCGGGGGCTTGTGTTAAAGGTCGTGGATAGGATGATGAGCCCATTGATCGTAACGACTATTCATTTGTACTTCAATGTGCCGAATATTTGAGTAAGAGAAATCGTGTATTTGTCGTTGAGGGCAAAGACAAAGTTTTGGAGGGGGGTGTGGAGATTGTTGATGATAGGTTGGGAGTCGAACCCATTGATAAGCTTGAAGATTATCATGAGGGGATCGGTGAATTTTTTGAGTTAGTTCCCAACGAGGTTGAGAGGAGGCACAATCCCGAGCTTAAGCCTCTCTCATCTCACCTCAAGTATGTCTATTTGGAGGAATAGGAGAACAAACCGATTACTTTCTTTGCCAATTCGAATCGAGAAGAAGAGTAGAGGTCGATTGAAATGCTTAAAGTTCATAATGGTGTTATTGGTTGGAGTTTTGGAGTTATTACGAGAATTAGCCTTCAACTTTCATGCATAAGATCAGTTTGGAGGATGACGCCAAACCTTCTCGAGAATTCCAATGTCATTTGAATCCAAATCTTAAGGAGATAGTGAAGGACGAGATATTGAAGTGGTCGGAGAAAGTCTTGGTTTTCAAAATTGCCAATAGTTAGTGGGTGAGTCCCGTTCACATGGTAAACAAGGGCTACAACGAGATGGAGGATGTGTATCAATTTTAAGAAGTTAAATGCGGCCACCAAGAAAGATCATCCCTCCCCTGTTTACCGACCAAATGTTGGATAAGCTAGCCGGCCATTATTCCTATCGTTTCTTAGATGAGTTTTCGGGTCATTTTAAAACAACAATTCCACCCGAAGATCTACCCAAGGCGACTTTTATTTGCCCATTTGGAGCGTTTTCTTTTCGACGAATGCCATATGGGCTATGCAATGCGTCAAAAATGTTTCAAAGATTGGATCCTCCCGACAAGGAGGTTATTCCTTTGGTGGATCCTCCCGTCTCGACTTCACCATGAACAAGAAGGGAGTTCGTCAAGCTAATGACGTTAAACAAGCGCTTCTTGGGAGGCAATCCATGTTCTTTTCTTTAATTTTTTTATTTTTATATTTCTTTATTTCTTACTTTCTTATTATATAAAAATCCAAAAATATTCGAAAAATTAAAAAATTTGTGTTGTCTTTTGGTTCGTTTTAGCCCTTGGTTTTTCTTTGTTTTGATTCATGTGCATATTTTCTTGTGTTTTTGACTTTGTGTGATTTTCTTTTATAGTGTGTTGTTTTCCAACTTCAACATTGGCCGAATTGATAAGTTAGTAGCGTTCATGGAGTTGGGAGAAACAAGCCATGCTCGGTTTTTACTTTTTTTTGCTTGGATGCTTAAGTGGACCCCGTCGAGCTCGATCCAAACTCGCTCGGTTAAGGAAGCTTCTACCTCACCCTCCTTTTACTTGTTTTTCATTAAAATGCAAAAAGGGCATTTCATGGTCTAAGTGTGGGGTGGTAGGTGGTTAGGGTCCGGGTTTTACAAATCATGATTTGTCTTTCTTAACTCGAGCCTTAGAGAAGTGATACATTCTTGGCAAAGTGACGGTTACTAGTTGCACATTTATATGGTTGAGTCATTTTTATATCTTATGTGTGTTTATTTCATTGTTGAGCAATCACCACATACTTCGAAGTTTGAATAGTGTACTCGTCGGATTTTTACATGTTTATGCCCTCTTGTGTAAAGAGTTGAATTTTTGTGCTTCGTCCAAAACCTGCCTATATATATATATATAATCAACATCTACTCATGAAAAAATTCCAAAGCTCTAAAAGCTCTTTTGATTTTGTCTTCCAAAACCCGGTGCAAACTAGTGAGTAGCCTTATGTGAATTATCGGTTTTGCTTACATTTTTATGGAAATTGCATTGAGGAGGCTTGATTTTGCTCGTACATGATTGAATTTGGAAACGACCTCAAGGCACATGTATCACCTTTATTCCGGCTATATCCAAATATGTAAGCTACTTAAATATCCCAAATGAGTCCCCTTGAGCCTATGCCCCGTTTCTTGTTAGCCGAGCTCGATTTTAGCTCTTATATCTTCATAAATTGTGAGGAGAGAGTGTATGTTGTTAGTTGACTATAAATGTGTGGGAAATCAATTGTGGGTTTTGGGTTTTGAGTCTCTTATATTCATATAGAAGAAGAAGAAGAGGAAGAAGAAGAAGAAGAAGAAGAAGAAGAAGAAGAAGAAGAAGAAGAAGAAGAAGAAGAAATAAACTCCAACACAAATCACGAAAAGTGATCAAGCGTGTGTTTGAGTGAAATGCCTAATGTTCAAAAATGCTAAGTTTAGTAAAAAGAGGCGAATTTAAAAAGGCTTCTCCGTGTTGTGAAATAAAGTCGGAAAGTGCGTGAACGTACAAAAGGGTTTCGGATGAAAGTTTAGTAATTTGGGGAGGGTGAAGAAATCATAAGTTTCGGGTTCTAGAAATTAGGGTTTCGTGTGTTATTGCTCAGTTTGATCATGTGTTAGCTACTATATCCAAATATTTCATACCTTACCAAAGATCCAACATTACAACCCGAAATAAAGACCTCTTTCGATTCTTGTTTGGTCATGTACAATTGACAGTTTTGAAGTTTCTAATTTGTGAGATCTTGACGAGATGCATGCATTGTCCAACTTGAACATATACACGTCCCATATAAAACACACTTGAGTGAATTGAGCATACACCCTCAAAATTCCATTTGTGAGGAAGTCATCGATTTAGTTTTCATTTGAGAAAGAGTAATACGAGCAATGCTAGGCGATAACGAGTTTATGTTGATACTTTTATCATTCTATAAGGATAAGCACAAGGATTTTTCTTTTTGCATAATGTTCATTGCATGTACATTCTCGATTCTTTTCGTTGTTCCAGGACGAACAAACCGATAAGTGTGGGGTGGTTGTTTTGCATGTAATTGTGGTATTTTTCTCGTGTTTTTAATTAGAGTCTAATGTTGTTTTTAGTAGATTTTGAGTCAATTCGTTAGGTTATTAGGTTGTTTTTCTTGTTTTATTGTTTTGAACCCTATGTATATGATATTAGTGAAATTTGAGTGATTCTTGAGTTTTTAAGTTCAAATTTCTTATTTTGTAGGTTGCATAATGAATTAGACTCAAGCTAAGACGTGACAGTGGAAGACGAGAAAACCGAGCCGAAAGTAGCTCGAATCGACTAAAAGCAACCCAAATCGACAGGCAGTCGATCTACTGAAAAGACGGCCAAATCGACTGAACAACAGAGGTTGGGGCGTTGGTGTAGCAGGGCAGTTGATCGACTGCCAACCTGTTAATCGACTGCGAACAAATATATAAACCCCACATATTTCCCCAAAGAAAAGAGGAACTCTCCTCCCAACTCTTGCATGGGTTAGGGATTTATTTTCTCTCTAATTTTTAGATTTAGTTTTTCTCTCTAGGTTTTAGATTTATTTTCTCTCTCTAGATCTTAGATTTAATTTCAAACGTTTCCTTGAGTTTGTAATCTCAAGAAGAATTCAACACATCACTTGGATTTTTATTTCGGATTGCAATTTCATTCAAGTTTGTTATTCCTTTCTTTAATTCAAGTAAGCTTTTCATTAGTTTCTTCCTTGTTCTTAATTTCATGCTTGTTCTTCAATTTATGCATTTTGCCTTAGCTCTTAGATTTATTGTTGGATTTGTGATTTGGTTTATCGAATCTAGGTGAGTGATACATCCTGATCATAGATCGGGTCTTTGGTCATTTTTATTTTAAGTATTTCATATACTTTATTTTGGTTTTTATTTTCATGCATGATTTTATGTTAAATCCTAGATCTACTCTTCGTTTCTTGTTATTCTTCGAAAAGATTTAAAATTTCACGTCAACTTTTATTGGTCTTTCTATTGGTGCTTTCGGTTTTTGTAGATTTGCTTTATTTAGAATTTTATGATCATGCATGCATAGTTGTACTTTAGGTTTTCATGTTTGTACTTTGTAGTTTCCTTGCTTTTTATTGCTTTTTGTGATTATTGCTTGTAATTTCAATATGGCATATGCACGAAGCATCCGAAATACTTGTATTTACTTTCAATTTACTTGCTTTAATTGCTTTAATTTCCATTTACTTTCATTTCCCTTTTAGATTCTAAAGCTAAAAACACATAGATTCGTGCTAGCAATTGAATTCTGATAATACCAAGTCATGAACCCTATACTTCACTAAAACTCCTAAAACACCGGTGTCCGGGAAAAGATGCAGAATATCCAAAGGCTTCGGCGGCGCGGCTTCCATAGATGGAGGTGGAAGAGGAGCAACCACGCCGAAAGCGGGCAGCGCTAAACCCGTCGTCGTCCTGGACTGCGACTGCAACAAGGAAGGCAACGATAGGACAGAAGAGGGTTGAAAGGGAAGAAACTCTGTGAGCTGCTGGACATGGTGAGTCGCCTGCACCACAGACGGCTGTTGGGCATGGAGAGTCGCCGGCACAACAGGACCAGGCATTGGGAAAGTGGGAGCGGAGATCTTGAGAGACGAAGGCGGCGGCATGTAGCGCCGGCAGCCGAAGGCGATGGCCAGTAGGGCTGGAGAGTAGACTGCAAGTTGAATGGGGTAGATGACGATGGGACATCTGTTGGAGGAGACGGAAAAGAGAAATCAGCACCAGGAGCGGTCTGTTGGGCGTGAAGCAGTGACGGCGAGGCGTATGCAAGCTGCCGGTGAAGAGACTCCATTGACGGGGGGCTGCTGGGCATGCGACTGTGGAAGTGACCGAAAAATGTCGTTGGGCGTGTTGCTGTGGGGGCGGTAGGTCCGTGTAAAGCTGCTGGCCGAAAAATGGGGATGGAGCCGTGATGGGCTGTGTGTGAGGTTGGTGAAGCATAGCAGACGTGATGGGCGATGGATCTTGGCGGCTTGAAACCGGAGCCGGAGGTGGCCGGTAAGGCAGAGAAGCCGGCGGCAAGGCGGTGTGAGTCCGGTGACATGGAGCAGGCACCGTGATCCCAGCGGGTAGTCCACTAAGTCGAGGGAAAAGTGTAGGGGAGAGAAACGATGGTTTCCGTCGTTTTTTCATTTTTTTCCATCGCGGCTGATCATTATCTGTTCTGTCATTTTCTAAAACGATACTTAATTTGTAACAAAATTGAGACTCTAAAACGATACTTATTTTAAAATGGAAATAAATTTAAATTTACTTTACATGATAATTTTAATATGTATGTTAAATGTTATCTAAGCATGTAAATAGATTTTATTTGGCATGGGACACTACATGTCACGCACGATATAGATACATGACGCTGGTATGATATTGAATCCTAATATTCAAAATTTTGGGGTATTCATAATTCTATGAATGACAAGAATTTTGTTTGTTATCATGTTTGAAAAGATGGTACTCTCTCCGTCCCGTTCTATCAGTCATATTTACATTTTCAAGAGAAAATCATTATTACTTTTTATTTTCTCAATAAAAAGTAAATATTACTTTACTGCTTTTGCCCCCACCTTTATTATTTCATAATTTTAATTTATTTTAAATAAAATGATATTATGGTCATTTGATACCTATAATTATAACGCCAATCATCTTTCTTAATTTCGGTTAAATGGTCAACTGCGACAGATAGAATGGGAGGGAGGGAATAAGATTTTTTTTGTTTGTTATAATCCTTTAGTTTTTGCTGTGGATAAATATCAATCATATTTCAAAAGTAGATAATAATGTATTATTATATTGTATTTGATTTTAGGGAAAATTCCCATATAATTATATTTTATAGAATCAATATCCCATAAAATCCTACGAATCTTTTTATTCCTATTTAGGACAAATACTTCCCATATAGTCTTTTTCCTTTAATATATGGACAAATCTGCCCCAAATAAAACGAAGAGACAAAAAATATCACCCCGATGGAAATAAACGGATTGATATTTCTGCATGGTAATAAAMCTTAATTAACGCAATCAATTTTCACTACCTCTTGCAATCTCCACGCTATCAGTTTTTAGTTCCCACSCCATACGATTATCTGGATGAGCTTTTAAACAAATAATCATTCATCAAATACACAGTTCATAAAATAAGAAATCCGCTTGGTTTTGTTTACAAATGGATATTGATGGTAAGTCATATATTTTTCCGATTTTTATTGTCATAAATCTTTTGTTRTTATCAGTTTCAATTTTCAAGAATTTTATGTCAAGTTTCGAATTGAGAAATATAGTTTTCTGAGTTTTCGTAATATTTGTTGAATTTTGCAACATGAAACAACTGTTCGGCAGATAGTTTTCTGAATTCTGATTTTTTTGAGAAATGTAATTTTCTGATTTTCTCCGAATATTGGTTTCGTTTTTCGATTTATGATATTTTCGGTTTTTGATTTTAGAATATTTTTCTGTGAATAGTTTTTCGCATTAAATTCCGAACTGCAACAGATTGATGGCATGAGTTATATTTCTGAACTCATTTCGAATTGTTGCGAACTGCAGCAGAATGTGTTAGAGTAGTTTAGAATTACAGCAGCTATAAAATTTCAAACTGCTCATACAAAGAGTTTCGAATCGCGGCAGATAGTTTCCACGAAATCTTAGGTTCTTCTCAGTTTCATTTTTCAGAGGATTATGTGAGTAGTTTAGAATTGAAAAATATAGTTTTCTGAATTTTTCCGAACAGTTGTTTCACGTGGCAAATT
>BMAC01000067.1:1814662-1826757 GCA_014905375.1 Phtheirospermum japonicum
TTAAACAGAGTAGTTTGTAATTGTTAAAAAGAATAGTTTCTAATTATTTTAAAGAGTAATTTGTAATTATTTAAAAGAATAGTTTCTAATTATTTCACAGAGTAGTTTGTAATTATTAAATAAAAATAGTTTGTAATTTTTTAACTTAGCAATTTTTAGATTTAATAAATAGTACTGTAATTAAAGAACTCTTTCCTTTTTTATTTCATTTTGTTTATGATGACACAAAATTTCAACACATAGCGTAATATCATGAAGTTTTTGTCTGTTATACTCGCAGGGTTGTACCACGTAGCGTTTGCAATAGTGGACTCGGAGAATTCAAGTAACTGGCGTTGGTTCATGGCGAATTTGAAGAACATCTTGTCGCCGTTTCYTGAAGTGACGTTTGTTTCTGATAGGAATCCTGGCCTTCTTGATGCAATGAGTAAGGAGTTCCCCGGACACCCACACGGACATTGTTTGAACCACTTGATCACAAACCTTAAATATACATATCGAGGTAGAAACTACTCAAAGAGTTTGCGGGGTCGACTGGAGTGGCTTCTTAAAAAGGCAGCGTATGCATCTACGGTTGAAATGTTCGAGGAGTTTAAGGAGAAATTTATTAAGGAAGGAGGAGATGCGGCTAGGAATTTCCTTGACAACATAGATGTTACACAATGGGCCAACGCTTATTTTCGGGGTAGGCGATACGGGGTGATGAACTCAAACGCTGCTGAATCATTTAATAAATGGGTATTAGAGGAAAGAAATCTTCCAATCATCAAACTTGTAGACACCATAAGGATCAAATTGATGGGTCAAATCAGTGGTAATCAAATATTCATCATTTTTATTTATCAATCGGCAAGGTTCTCTCTTCTTAAATCCTTGTACAAGTTTTGCGGTTTTATCATATCTAATTCTTAATTATTTTGTTTGCATTTATAAGCAAGGGAAATCGTTTGCAAGGCGTGGACGACAGATTTGTGTCCTTCGATTGTCAAAAAACTCCAATTACTCACAGATCAAGCAAGGTTGTGGCCAGTCACTCAGTCGTCGGAGTCAGTTTTTGAAGTGCACAGCAACCATCGGTAGAGGTGAAACTCGACTGCCGAACATGCATATGCAGACAGTGGAAAATTTGTGAACTTCCATGTTCACATGCATTGGCATGCATCTTGGGCACCGGCAGGCCTATTTCAACTTTTGTTGATGAGTTTTACCACGTCGATGCATACGTATGTTGTTACTCATATCATATTCAGCCGGTTCCAATGTTTGGAAGGTCACAAGATTCTAGCGACACACGAACAGTCATTCCACCGGCGACTAAGCGGCCACCTGGTAGACCAAAGAAGAAAAGAATTTTGTCACAGGGTGAGCACATACCAAGAATAATTAAATGTGGTAGATGTGGTCGTGTTGGAAATCATAACAAAAAAAGTTGCACCGAACCACTTAAGTGAACAGTACATAATCTCTACGTAGTACTGGGTTTTTATCTTCGTGTGAATAGGTAGACTTTTGTTCAATAATTTTTTTATGTGTTGGTAATTAACTTCTTCTAATTCTATTCAGTTTGTTCGTAATTTTTAAAAATGAGTACTTCGGAATTTTATGAGCAGAGTAGTTCATACTTATTAGAAAAACATTAATTCGGAATTACTAAACAGAGCAGTTCGGAATCATTGAACAGAGTAGCTCATGTTTATCTAACAGAGTAATTCGTAATTATTTAAGACAGTAGTTCATGATTATTCAACAAACAATTCATAATTATTCAAAAGAGAAGTTCGTAATTATTTAAGACAATTGTTTGTAATTATTRAAACAGAGTAGTTCGGAATTTCTGAACAGAGTAGTTCATACTTATTTGAACACATCAGTTCACAGTTATTTAAAAAGAGTAGTTCAGATTTTTTACACAGAGTAGTTCGGAATTACTAAGCAGAGTAGTTCGGAATTACTAAGTAGAGTAGTTCAGAATTATTTAACAGAGTAGTTCATAATTACTTAAAAGAGTAGCTCAAAATTTTTAATCAAAGTAGTTCGTAATTACTAATCAGAGTAGTTCATATTTATGCAAAAGAGTAGTTCATAATTATTTACCATTTCAGTTCTTAATTATTTAGGATAGCAGTTCGCTTACATTCGAAAGAGTAGTTCTTAATTATTTAAACATAGCAAATCATGATTACCTAACAGAGCAGTTCAAAATTGTTTTACAAGATTGTTTGAAATTATTTAACATACTTTTTCCAATTCAAACTACTCATGAGTAAAAAAAAAATCAAAAGATAAATGATATTCTGAACGAAAAGTGGATAAAATGAAGATTCATTTTCTGCAACCGAATATATTATTTTCAAATGTACATCAACTCTGTACGCAAACAAAAAATTCCCCTCGCCCTACCATCATTTCAAATGCGCAAACAAATACCAAACTAAGAGTCAATCTCATCGAATAAGAATAAAAAACACTGCGCATCAGATTCTTCAACATTTCGTACTCATCGATTTCATAATAAGCTAGGGCTAACTATTGATCCAATGACTTCAGCCTTGAATCTATTCATGACATCAATGTCAAAGTCCACCGGAAAGTCTTGGTTCATCACTACATGCTTCATGAAGTAGCATGTGAACATCGCGCAGTCATTCCTGTATAATTCACACATACATTTTTTATAATCCAAAAAATGATCAGTTTACATAATTTCAATTATATTTTTCTTAGTCGTATTTTCTTACGTTTGCCCTTGGGAAGGTACCCCGGTAACCAGGATAAGAGGTAGTTGGCATTGCTGCGTTGAGAGCTGGAGGTTTACTTTTGCATTTTCAGCCGACATAGCATCAATGATTTTCTTCTGCATTTCACAAAAAAAACAGAACAGTATCACAGATTGTAAGTTTTTCAAACTACTTTTTAAAGTTTAATATGCATAGTTTTTTTGAATAAATCAGTTGTAATTTCGAAATTACGAAGAGAGTAGTTCATAATTAATCAAGTGAGTAATTCATAAGTACATAAAAGAGAAGTTCGTAATTATTTAAGACAATTCTTTGTAATTATTTAAACAAAGTAGTTCGGAATTTCTGAACACATTAGTTCATACTTATTTGAACACATCAGTAAACAGTTATTAAATAGAGTGGTTCAGAATTACTAAACAGAGTAGTTCAGAATTACTAACAGAGTAGTTCAAAATTACTTAACAGAGTAGTTCAGAATTATATAACAGAATATTTCATAATTAATCAACTGATCAAATTCATAAGTATTTAACAGAGAAGTTCGTAATTATTTTAAGACAATTGTTTGTAAWTATTTAAACCAAGTAGTTCGGAATTTRTCAACACATTAGTTCATACTTATTTGAACACATCAGTACACAGTTATTAAACAGAGTGGTTCAGAATTACTAAACAGAGTAGTTCAGAATTACTTAACAGAGTAGTTCGGAATTATTTAACAGAGTAGTTRATAATTAATCAACTGATCAATTCATAAGTATTTAAAAGAGAATTTCGTCATTATTTAAGACAATTGTTTGTAATTATTTAAACAAAGTATTTCGGGATTTCTGAACACAGTTTTTCATTCTTATTTGAACACATCAGTACACAGTTAATAACCATAGTAGTTCAGAATTACTAAACAGATTAGTTCAGAATTGCTATTCTGAACAGTCCGGATATTGTTGAAGAGAGTAGTTCAGAATTATTTTAGAATAGCTTACATTCGAAAGATACTTACCAGTTTCTCCACGTCAAGTAGGTACTTATCTTTTTGAGTGCTCGTACGGGGCCTCTTAGAATTGAAAAACCTCCAATGCTCAGTCGCTACGTCCAATACTAACAATGTCCAGTGATTGGCGCTCGTACCACTGTCGTTCCCCCCGGACGAAATTGGAAATAATATTAGTGCCTCCTCATCTCTTGAGGCAGTCACTACTTCATTTATCAATTGTTGGCTACCGAAACGAACGATACGTGTCTGCAAAAAATAGACATACTTCTGCCATCAATCTACACTATAGATTAAAAAAAAAGATAAAGTAATTAATACTTCCAATGATGATTCTTACCCAACAATCCGCTCGAACGATCTTAATTTTTTTACCCTCCGAGTAAGTCCTCAGCAAGTGTGCTCCGTAAGCATCAATGACCTTTTTCATGTAAATCGGAATATTCATCATTGAACAACACAAAATAAGATTTGTATTACCGAACAATGTAATAATATATAATTTACTATACATAATTTACAATAAACTAAGGCTTTAAAATATATGGCATCACAACCGAACTACCATGTCCATGTATGGTAAACTGCTTGTTGAATTCCGAAATACAAAAATGAGAATTCCAAACTAAAATGTAGAATGTATTAAAAAATTGATAGAGTAGTTTAAAATTTTCCAAACTACTCATACAAACTAAGACAGCTACATTTTATATATAGTTTGTGATATTTAATTTATTCGACTAGATATACTTACGCAGTTGCTGACGTAGACCCCTTTCAAAATTTCCATGATCTGTTTCACTGTCACGAGGACAATAGATTCTTCATCGTCGTAAACTGTCTCACTGCACCAAAAAAAAAATTTCAAAGTCAAATGCCTATGATTTTTTTGGCGAATATAAAGAATGATATTTCACATACTTGGGTCCCTTGTTGTATTTATCTAAAAAAGCAGTCAGACATTTTTCGGATAAGTAGTGTGCGCAGTGTCCACGGTATTTCTGGTCAAGCATACGTAGAAATTCAGATTTATCTTTATATTTCCCAGCATCACTTGGAACAGCCGTATTTTGTTTTTTTCGCAGAGGTGGAATTGGCCCGTACTCAAAGTCGTCATCAACCAAAGCCTTCCTCTGTTTCCTCTTAATCCTCTTCACCATTGAGTTCTGACCAACCATTTTCTCATTGACCGCTTCCGGAGTACATGCAGAACGTGGATCCGTACCACTAGCATTATGTGCTTGTGTTACTGCGTGCACAACCGGCTCCACTACATCCACGTACCAACTGTTCAAAATTACACCATAAGCTAGTTACTCTGTTTGGTTGCACAGATTTTTAAATACAAATAATTAATTTAGACAGATTTTTTGGTGATTATTAAAAACAGAAGTTCGTAATRAATTTACAGAGTAGTTTGTAATTTTTACACTGAGTAGTTTGTAATAAATTACAGAGTAGTTTGTAATTTTTACACTGAGTAGTTCGTAATTATTTGACAGAGTAGTTTGTAATCTTTACATTGAGTAGTTTGTAATTATTTGACAGAGTAGTACWTAATTACTTAACAMATTAAGTCATTTTTATTTAGTATAKTAGTAGTTRGTAATTACTTCACACAGTGGTTTGTAAATATTWAATYGAGTAGTTTATAATTATTTAACAGAGTAGTTTGTAATTATTTATTGGAATAGTTCGTAATTTCAAATATATAGGTACTAATTACTAAGTTTTGTTCATAAACTTTTTTTGATTTCACAGTGTTCAAAAAAAAAATTATGAACTAGAGGGTGTTTTCAAGTATACCTGTCGTCAGATTTGTCAGTCGATTTCATTTGAATTTTATTCAGCTGTTTTTGCTCCTCAAGCATCAGCTCAAGCTTGGAAATCCATTTATTCGCCTCCTGCAACTCTTTAGTCCGTAGATTATATTCCCCACGGAGCTCCGACAATTGGCTGGACTTAGTCGCTAGCCCTTCACTCAGATTCCATATATTATCATTCTTGTTCTTCAAATCTTCCTCCGCTCTCTTCAGCTTCACCACAAGATCGGCATACGGCAATTTTTCACCGTCTAACGTCGGTTCCAAAATACTTATTGGCACCGCATTTATAACATTACCAGCTCCTACCAAATCCATTATTTGGTCTTTCAAACGTTTATTTTCCTCATCCACTCTGGCATAGTCTTCCAGCAACTGGTTGTGAACTTTCAATAGTGATTCGTCTATGTTCTGTGAGCCGATATTATCTCCCTCGAAACCTCTGAATTGTTCATCTCGCACGCCACCATCAATTCCGCCACGATCGTCTCCATCATTGGACCTTTGATTTGTATATCCATCCTTCATCCCTTCTCCGACCTTTGTGGCTGCCTTCCTGTTCTTTTGTTTTGAATAGGAACTCTGTGCTCGGCTAACCTCTCCATCCTGCCCTCGACATTCTTTTTCGTGAAAACAATCGTCAATTCCTTCACCAATCTCCCCCTCATTGGACTTTTGGGTTGTATTTCCGGCACTCACCTCCTCTCGGACTTTCTTGTGCGCATTCCAATTCTTTAGTCGGTCATAAGATGACACCTCCGCAGTTGTCGGCTGGAGTTGGCACGGGACAATCTGCATAAATAGTTTTTTAGAATAAAAGAACAGATTAGTTCCAAATTTAAGAAGAGTAGTTTTGAATTTCTCACATGTGCTTTTCTAACAATTTCGAGAGCAGTTTCAAATTCCTGTCTTGAAAATTGAAAACATGGGACATGCACATATATTTAAGTAAATTTAAATATGTATCCTAGAGTTGTGATAGATAATTTTTAATTTTACAAAATTTGTTTGGATTTTTTGTTTTTGGAAATTTCTGAATTTATCAAGACTAGTTTGAAATTTTCAATCTACATAAAAACCAAGTAGAAACATTACTATTACAGAAATATCAGTATTATTTCCTATATGAAGTATTTTTTTTTTTGTATTTCCGCATCGATCAGGAGTAGTTTTTAATTCTTTAAGATAGTTATAATAATAAACTATGCAGACTTATAAACATTCTCAAAAACCTGCCAGCGGGTAGGAAATTACATAGGAATATTCGTAACCGTGCAATATAAACATACCTGCTCCTCTGCAATCTCAGTTAACAGCCCCTTGTTTACTACTTCTTTCAATTTCGGCAGGTGCCACTTCACCAACCGTGGAATCCTGGAAAGAAGATCAGATCGTTCGTCGACTACACGCACATGCTCACACAACCAATACTGCAGTAATTGAAGAAAAAAGATACAGAAAATCAATTTTTAAAAATATAAAAATTTAATAATTCATTAGATTAATTTTTTCCTAAAAATATCGTACCAGGAGTATTATTGTGCAACCCTTAACTTGATACGGGCTTTGATGGCTGGATACTAGGGAATCAATTAACAATGTAAGTATCTTATCGCTCCAGTTATACTTCCTCATATGGTCGAGATTCTCGACATACTCCAACCAACCCCATGTTAATGTGAAGCCATTCCGGGGGAAAAAAACTGTCGCAAAAAGAAGCAAGCACATAAGCCGCACAACATCCTCGACATCATCTGCTAAGGCTTCCGCCACGTTTCTAGAGAGCACCTCACCCAACTTGTCTTTAATTAGCTTTTGATTTAAAACAGCTTTCCCCTCAAACATCCTAGTGCAAAAGGTCCATTCCTTCTTTTTCCCCTTAAACACTTCTATACTCTTATCACCATCAACAATACCAAAAATTAGTTGAACGTCAAGCTTCGTCAGACCTACCTCAGTCCTACCTAGCTTGAATTTTCGGCTTTCAGGATTGAAAATGCTCATAATGTCTTCAGTGATGTTATCTATCCTACGACAATCGGAATATACTATCCTACGTAAATATATACACTTGAACAACCTGTAAAAAGGCGTCTTCCTCATAACCTCGAAATGTTCATTCTTAAATTTGTCGAAGTAATCAGAAAATACGCTGACGATGCTGGACATGCTGCACTGGAATTGCCTGCAAACAAATCACACAATACGCAACTGAAATAACACCGCTTTTCATGAAATAAGAATAACTGAGTGGAAAAACAAACAAGCATAGGTATCTTACTCCTTCTTTTTCGTGCTTTTAGTTGAAGCGGCCATCTCCTCGGGTACCCTAGGTAAAATAAAAAAAGGCACAGTTTCAAATATATACTAACAAGTTTCCAATATATATGAAGGAAAATAATATCGACAAACAAAACGACAAATGATATCTAAACAAAATATAAATATAAACCACTGAGTGAATTACAAACTACATCAACAATTTTTGGAAACAACTTGTTCAGTCCACATTACATTTCATATAATTCAAAAATAGAAAGTAGTTCCTAATTACAAAATGAGATATTAGTTTATAATTTTCCAAATTAATCATGCCATACAATTTATGCAAAATTCGAGGGTACATGTTCAATTCATAAAAACACAACAGACATTTCCAAATTACTAAGCAGTTTATTATTATAAATTTCAGAGTAGTTTGTAATTCTTCAGACTACTCTTCCAAACAAGCAAAACACATTGGAAACTACCCATTCAAGGCAGGTAATAAGAAAATTACAGAATAGTTTATAATTTTCCAGATTATGCAAAACTCCAGGGTACATGATCAATTCATAAAAACATAAAAGACATTTCCAAACTACTAAGCAGTTTATTATTATAAATTTCAGACTAGTTTGTAATTCTTCAAACTACTCTCCCAAACAAGCACAACCCATTGGAAACTACTCATTCAAGGCACGGACTAAGAAAATTACAGAGTAGTTTGTAATTTTTCAAAATACTCACCCAAACCATCACGACGTCATATATTGGAAAGTACTAATTCTATCCCCAACTGAGAATATAAGATTCTAACTCAGTTCCAAACTCTCTTGTGAAAAATGGACAACTCAGTTTTCATACATTCAAAACTACTCTTGGGAACTACACAGTTTTCATACATTCATCAAACTACTCATCCATACTAGAACAACACAGCGTGTATTAGAAACTACTCATACAATCCCAAACTAATCATATTATAGAGTAGTTTGTAATTTTTCAAACTACTCTACCAAACTAGCACGGCGAAATATATTAGAAAATACTCATTCAATCCCAGTCTAAAAATATTAAAAAGTAGTTTGTAATTCTTCATACTACTCAGCCAAACTAGCACGAGGACATATATTAAAAAGCACTCAATCAATAACAGACTTAGAATATTACAGAGTAGTTTGTAATATTTCAAACTACTCACTCAAACTAGCAAGACGACAAAAATTAGATACTACTCTTTCAATCCCAGGCTAAAAAAATACAGAGTAGTTTGTAATTATTCAAAAGATTCACCAAATTTAAAATGGCGGCAGATATTCGAAACTACACAAAGATTCCAATAATGATAGTGTAAAATTCTAACTCAGTTACAAAATCTCTTGTGCTAAAGGGGCAACCAGAGCAAACTACACCAACTTTACTAAATAGTATATAATTGCGAAATCAGACAGTAGTTTATAATTGTACAAAATTTTCAGTAGTAAGATTAGACAAATCAAGTCAATTGAAAATAAAAACTATCTACTCCTACGATTTCGAAGATAAATTGCGCCATAAAAAATGAACCTGGGACAAAAAAACTTGCTTTTCCAAATTAATTCTAAACTTACTTGGTAGGTTGGTTCCTCTACGCCCTAATCTTCATATAGCCACTGTTATTTATACCCAAACTATTGCTTCGCGCAGAACATAGTTGAATCTCTCGCACAGGCGCAAGAAGTGGGATTTGATTTGGGAACAGAAAATTCAGAGGATACGTTTGATTTTTTGTAATCAAAAATAGTTTGATTTTGGAATCAAGATGTTGATATTCAGAGATCGATTCGCGCGAATTATGGAATTCGAATATCGCCGGCTGTAGTTTGGAATTTTAGAATCGGAATGGTTGAATACCGCAGGGAAAGGGTTTGATATGGACGGAAGCAAACAAAAAACGGCTTTGGGATTTTGGCAGATTAGTACAAACTGTCCGAATTCTCCTTTCCATTTTTTGGGCGGTGGGTTTTTTCTTTAGGATTTGATGCGATAATTTTTTTAAAAAAACTGCATCAATTAAGGTTTGATTGACAGGAAAGAGAATAATTCTTTAGCGTGGGATACGGTAACAATATGAAGGGATAATATTGTCTACACTTAGCATTTAAGGATTTTTAGGGAATTTTTATTTTGGTAGGGACTAGTTGGGAATTTTTTTCCTTCTTTTGGAGTAGTTGGGAATTTTCCCTTGATTTTAAATCAAATCTGAAAAATAAATAATATTGTATTTTAATATTATATTTATTAATATTTAATTATTTAGTTGTGATATTTCTTTGTAAAATATTTAATTTTTATTATTAAAACAAACCAAACATTTGGTATTAAGAATACTGCATTCAATATTTTAAATGAGAGGTCAAATAGGCACTTGAATAATTTGATTAAAAAATTCGGTGGTAGAGGTATACGTGGAACTAGAAGAGCATTACATTACATTATTAATTAAATTCTGCTAAAGATTACATATGTTTTTCGTTGTAATTTTTTTAAGTTTGAGATTTCTTAAAAAAAAATCAATGGTTTTTAGCTTACTCTTAATTTTTTCCTCACAAATTATTATAATTTATTTTTAAAATTAATGATAAAATTACCGATCATTATTACATAATTTTTCATTTACTTTATTATTCTCTCATCACATTATCCTAATTGCTATATGTTTGTAATTATTATTCTATTATTTTTCATATTAAATTAAATTCAATTATTATATTTTCATCTCATATTTGATCGCAACCTTAAATTTTCATTATTCTTTTTGTTTCTCATATTCCTAAATCTTACAAAATGAATGCAGAAACAATCTCGTTCCGCTTATTGATCGATAATTGATTTTTATTCCATGGCGATTTTTCATTAAGCACAGTAAACTTTGTTCCCTTTGAACAGAGACAACCCCAGAATGAAACTTATACTAATATTCACATGCAAATGATTAGCTGAAATGGGGACGTGATGGTAGTCTAGGTTCAACATTGGATTCCGAATATATTTGGTTCAATTTTCTTCTTTTTAAATTCTGGGACCGTGGTCGGAAGACCATTATAGTTTTTAAACTAACATTATTTAAACATTTATTTAAATTATCATATACATGTGGAATTATTTAATGGCGGATGGAAAGGGGTTACGTTGGTACAGACGTCAATTATTTCGTGGACCCACGAGCAATTAGTAAGGCCCACTCGATAAAATTTATTATAATACTAATTATATATATAATTATTATATGTATATAAATACATGATAGAAATTTAGGATTTAGAATATACTTTTTTATTTTTTAGGTTTAATTTTTTATTTTTAGGGTTTAGATTTTTATTTTATAATTTTAAATTTTAAATTTAGGATGTCAGTTATATATGATGATATATGTCGGTTATATGTGATAATATATGACAGAAACTTGCGATTTAAGGTTTTTTTTTCTATTTTTTGATTTAGTTTTTCAATTTTCGGGTTTAATTTTTAATTTTTCATTTTAGAGTTTATTTTTTCATGATAGGATTTTAGATTTTAAATTTATAACTTCAATTATCTGTGATGATATATATAAGTTATATGTGATATGTATCAATTAAATGATATATTAAAATTGTATACGATTATAAATTAAGTTATTTGGTGCCCCTGCAAATGGCACTCATGTTCAAAGTATAATATTTTCGTACAAACAATATTTTTAAACTCCCAGCGTACTAACAATTAATTTATACTATTATAATTTTTTCATACAAATAATGTTTTTAAAGTCCCAACGTGCTAAAGCATCTCCAGTAGTCCCTCATTTAGAGCATCTTTATCCCCCCTCCCTTCCCCTCCCCCTTTTTCAATTCTCACTCCGCCACATCAGCAGCTCTGCCCGCGTCAGTCGATGCACCGTCGACGCTCCGGCAGTTTGGGAAGTTATTTCGGGAAAATCTATAAAAGACGGTGGTTTTCTTCATTTTCAAGTGCTGGGACGAGGGGAAAGGTCCAGATATTGTCAATAACCCTCGGTTCATGCCACCATTTATAGTTCGTAGTTTCGTAGTTTTTACGCCGTCTGACGTTCAAGGCCATTTCTCGCCGCTGAAGATCGTTTGATGGCTGCTGCTTTCATAGATTATAAGTTTTCTGAACTTTTCTTATTTGGTTTTCATAGTGTAGCTTTTGATTTCGTTGTACTTTAATGTTGAATTTTAATAGTGTAATTTAGTATAACCTTTTAATCATTTTTCCTAGTTGTTAATTTAG
>BMAC01000067.1:1826782-1846239 GCA_014905375.1 Phtheirospermum japonicum
AAAAAGTACCCTCCACATCATTTCTCTCCCCTTCCCCTCCCAACCCCCTTTCATCTTATATATTCACCTACTAACAAACATACTATTCATGGGTCCCACATGTTTCCCATTAATTTTTTATTATACTTTTTATATTCAAATACAATTATATTTATCTATTATCTATTTAAACATTTTATTAATATAAGAATTATATATATATATATATATAATATATATATATATATTGAATTTTTTATTTATAATAGTTAATATTTATGATTACTTTAAAATTTTAATTAATAATAAATTTTATTTTTTAAGTTTGAAAACTTATTTTATTACAATAATTTTTTTATGAGTAGAAAATAATTTTTATTTTATATATATAAATAAATAAATTCAAATATATATATATGTATGGAAATTTATTTATTTTACAGTAAATTATTTAATATATATATATATATATATATATATATATATATATATATATATATATAAATTCAAAAGGAAAAAAAACAAATCAAACAAAAAAGGAAATGGGCGGAAGAAGAGAGGAAAAAGCAGGAAAAGAGAAGGAAAAAAAAAAAAGGAAAATGAAGGTTAATGGGCTTTGCAGAGGTGGGGCCCAGCGCCCCACTCTCCGCCAGGCGCGTGCAATGCACGCCGCCAATTTGATTGGCCAGGGGCCGGCAACTGCCCCCCACCCCTCCTCCCTTTCTTTCTTTTTTCTTTTTTCCTTTTTCCTTCCCCTCTGTCTGCTTAAGTCCCTCCCCCCATCCCCTCCCCTCCCCAAACCCCTCCCATAAATAAGACCCCTCCCCACTCCCTCCCCCTCCCCTCCCCCGTTACAGGATGGCTCTTATTAAAGAGGAAATGCTATTTTGAGTAGAGATTGTCCTCAAGCAAGTGTGCCAATTGTGACTGTATTTTAGTGATATCAACAGTACAACGTTCATCTATGGCATTGTACTGTTCCAACGCTATCTTTTCTTCTTTTGTTATGTTTTGTAAAAAGACTGTGTGCACTTTTTTTCTCCTCCTTTTATCTTCTTTGTTGGTTTTGTTAGTAAAAATGCTTTTATTAGTTTATATATTTTATATATTTCTGTATTTTAATTAATCTGATAAAATTAATATGATAGTTAACTTAATTGTATGATTAAAAAAAGTATTATGATG
This sequence comes from Phtheirospermum japonicum, assembly GCA_014905375.1. Taxonomy (NCBI): domain Eukaryota; kingdom Viridiplantae; phylum Streptophyta; class Magnoliopsida; order Lamiales; family Orobanchaceae; genus Phtheirospermum; species Phtheirospermum japonicum. The sequence continues at coordinate 1,827,947 of BMAC01000067.1, forward strand.
TGTAATTTGATAATAATACAATTAAAATTATATTAAATATTATTATTTTTTTAATTCAATTCTTATTGTTAATAAATATTATATTAAATAAAACTACATATCTTGTATGTTTATTCAGTTTATATTTCATGCTTGTATTGAAGTCTTCATGTTCATGCTTTGGTTTCATTCTTGGGCTGAAATTATGTTGTTGATCATGATAATGCTTGTAGGCTAATTTTATCGTTCTAGTGCTTAGGGTCGTTTAGAAACATCGGGACTGACAACCCCGATCGTGGAGACGATTTTATGCACTAGACCCTCGCTTTTATTAATCGTTTTTAAAAGATTTTAATTTTATTGCTCGTAGATGTTAGAAAACCTCATACCTTATTTGATCGCGTTTTTAATTTAGTCTAGTTTAGTTTTTATTTTCCGTTTCTACGTATGTAAAATCGAACACCGAAATAGTTTCCGATTAGTCTTCCTTGTGATTCGACTCGAGTCAACTTATCGTCTACAATAGCTCCGTTCTCTTGCGGATGAGCTTTTTATTTTTTAAAGCAAAAAAGTTCGATTTAATCGTCTCCACGATCAATTGTCATTTCATTGAACACATAATATACGAGTTGGGGTTGTCAATACCAACTTGTAAATTAAACACCTAACAATGCTAATTGATGGTTCTAAACTCATCTAGGCACTAGAGATGAATTCTAAACAAGAATCACTAAGAAACGCAGCAATACAAACTAAAGACAAGCATGAACATGTTTAAATAAAAAGTTTGAAAGAAAGCAACAATGAAGAATAGACTTTTATAAACAAAAATTATTATCATACAAGTTTTGGAGAATTAAACATTTAAAATTTTGAGAAGTTACAATAAAACTAACTACCAAAATAAGAACAACACAAACTTACCAAGAAAACATAAAAACAAGGCAACAAGAAATTATAATAACAAACCAAAGGAAATGGAAATCTTACTAATTAAACTGGAGAGTTTCATTGTTCAAACGAGGAGATACACGAATTTAGACTAAGTTAAGTCCAAAATCCAAGCAATACTTAACAATCTATATTTTACTAAAACTAAAAAAAGTTGAAAATTGGATGAGAAATTGAAGAGAATTGAAGAGAAATGAAGAACGATAATGGGTTGTCAAACCCTAAGGGGTTCAAGAATTCTGAATTCTGAGAAGAGAGGTTATATTTATAGGGGTGAAAGTGTGGGCAAAAGTCATTTTGCCCAAAATGACCAAAATTGACCTGACCATCGATGCTGAAAAATGGCCCCATCGATGGCGTGTAAACTGGACGTCGATTGAGCGTTGATGGCTCATCGATCGGTGGTTGTGCTTCATGGGTCCGAGTTGTGTTTTCATCAAATCGAGCCAGCTGTGATTCTCGAGAATGTTCTAAGACTTGATCGACTACCCTAAAATAAAGAAAAGCAAAATAATATAAAAATCTACAAAAAGTAAAAGGGAAATACGAAAAATACTAAAAAGACGACAAACTCTACGAAAACGCAAAATAAGGAAAAGGGGGATAAAATATAACTAAATATCGACTAAAGCACACAAGACAAGACACAAAAATATACAAAAATCACATACAAATATGTACAAACTAACTCCCTCACACTTAGCTTTTTGCTTGTCCTCAAGTAAAATCGAGCCTAGACATAGACAAGGAAAACCTAACCACCCAATGAACTAAAAACTAATGCATTAAATTATTTGAAGAATTATGCATGAAATCAATTGGAAACTCAACTAAAAGGATGACACGATACATTGAGATAAGAGGTTTAGATTCCCTTCTGAATGCCTAAAACTAATGTGTTGCCTTTTATGAATGTCCCCCATCTGTGCCTCGACCAAAATGCATTCATGATCAAAACTCTAAGTCGGGACTCTACTAGTCAAATCATATATGCACCTCTTTAACAATAAATCTAAAAAGTAAATATAAAAATGCATACAAGGGTTGCACGACTTATTATATACACTTCACTAGTACAAGAATTTCTCTTCTTGTATCATTTTTTTTTCTTTTATTTATTTTTGAGAAGTACCTATAAAGGCGAGGTACTAAACGAATACGATATTTACAACTCAAAAAAGAGATTTCATTGACTCCAATCTCTTGTTTCTAAATGCAACTTACAATATTCTATGATAGGCACATGGAATTTTTGACGTCTCCAAAAATAAAATGAGAAATTTACAAAAATTTCCATAGAGGGCATTTAAAAACGGGGCTAGTAGAGAATATTAAACTCTTGGAATGAATTACACTAATAGAACAAGATCAAAACACTTCATAGGTTTCCTTTACTTCACGCCCCACAATTACACTAATGTTGAAAGAAAATCTAAACAACCTAACAAAAGCATCTAACCACGTCACTTCGTCAAGGTTTCAAACAATATCAATCCACACGACTTAAATCATATACACAATCAAGCATACGAAAGAAATTATTAAACAAGCCTCCCCCTCCCCTCCCCCCGTTACAGATGCTCTTATTAAAGAGGAAATGCTATTTTGAGTAGAGATTGTCCTCAAGCAGTGTGCCAATTGTGACTGTATTTTAGTGATATCAACAGTACAACGTCATCTATGGCATTGTACTGTTCCAACGCTATCTTTTCTTCTTTTGTTATGTTTTGTAAAAAGACTGTGTGCCACTTTTTTCTCCTCCTTTTATCTCTTTGTTGGTTTGGTTAGTAAAAATGCTTTTATTAGTTTATATATTTTATATATTTCTGTATTTTAATTAATCTGATAAAATTAATATGATAGTTAACTTAATTGTATGATTAAAAAAAGTATTATGATGTGTAATTTGATAATAATACAATTAAAATTATATTAAATATTATTATTTTTTTAATTCAATTCTTATTGTTAATAAATATTATATTAAATAAAACTACATATCTTGTATGTTTATTCATTAAGCATTGAAAATGGAGATTAAATAAATAAAATACATTACAAAATGAAATATTCTTTTTTATTGCAAATTTGGTGTATATTGCTGGAGATGAAGTGTTGATTCTACACTAATTTGGTGTTACTACTGGAGATACTCTAATAATTAATTTATTGGTCAATTGAATGTATTGGTTCAATCATTTGTAAAAAAAATTGATTGACTCGTATGTTGTGTGTTATTGTGAAAAAAAACTGTGCACTTTAAGCAAAGATGAATGTGCATTCATGTTCTACTTCACATGAAAATAACACTACATATTTATTGGTCAAAATGTTTTTTTTTAATGACGAAAAATTAAGAAACAAATGAATCTAACCTTAGCCAAAACAGCCAAATTCCTCAAAAACAATTACCCTAGATATTGATATCTCTACTACAACCATGGTAAATAGAATTGAAAAGGAAAAAACTTAACCCTGACTTGGTGGCAACCCCATCCAAAGAAGTTGTCTTCCGGTCCGTTTCTCCATATACAACTCCTATTCGCAGATATTTTTTAATGTATTTTATCTAATCACAAATGTATGGTGTAGATATAATACATGACGAGTAAAGTCGTATTCCACGAGAATAAACGTTTAGAATTCAATAAAGTAATATAATATATATTTTAGCTTTATTTAAATTAATAACAAAGATGAGTGTTGGTTGTGTCGTTACCGATGACGATCATAAAATAAATAATTATGTAAACAAATATCACAATTCACCAAGATAGATAACAAATATCAAGTAATTTGAGAAACTCGAATGATAAGGAGATTTTTTGGGATTTGGGGGTTTTGAACTATCAATGTAAATACTTTTCAATCAACCAAGTATTGAATGTGATTCAATTTAATCTAAGTCAATCACAATTCTAGTTTATATATTCTCTCGAAGTGACTAAACCGTCTAAGTATGAAACAATGTCTCTCTTTGAAATCACATTTAGAACTTTTTGTGTTTGAAAGTCTCCTCTCTCGATTCGATTTATCAAACTTATAAGTTATAAAAGTTAATCAAGCAATCACAGTTATCATGTATAAGTGGTTGTCAATCAATTATGTAACAATGATTTACAAACACAATAATATCAAAAGGATCATACTTGATTAAAAGAAATATCAAGATATTATGTTTCCAAACCCTAGAACATAATGAAATTAGATAGACATAATCGAATGTTTATCTAAGCAGTTCATTGAGCACTTTATGTTCATAAAGAAAAATAAAAATAAACAATAAAATTGCAGGATTGTATAGATTGGATCCTTTGATCTTCTTGTTCTTCGTGTTTATCCTCCGAATCCTCACTCAATCATTCTATCTCACTCTTAGACTTGTATACTGGCTCAAGGGATGAAGCTTGATGTTGAATGATGGATTTGGATAGAATTTTAAAACTGAATCTCCATCATTTAAATTGCACAAGTAATGACTTTACCATTCACGACAACGAATGGGATCATGAATGGTTGCCATGAGAATGTCCTTTAGTAGCGTCTAAGTCGTGATCGCGATTAGGTTTTCGAGCTCCATTAACTCAGTGGCTTCATGGGCCTACTTTAATCTTAGCACAATGGACTCTTCTTTTCACTATATTTAGTTCAATCCTTCATCCTTTGCCCATTTGCGCTTCTTCAAGCCCAACTCATCCATAACAACTCCTAAAATCCTACACAAATCATATAAAAAATAGCAACACGTAATGACATCCAAATAATAGAAATTAAAGTAAAAAAAATATTTATAATGTACAAACAGTAGTTCAAACCTAATCAAAGAATTCTCAATATGTACGTAAAAATTATATTTATCAACACCACAACACCTTTGCACCAAGTTACTTCCCCTCCTCTGAACCAAACTTTTGTGCACCCCAATTATAGATATTTAAATTAAAACACGTAAGTTTGCTCGCAAGAGTACGAGGAACTTGTAGGGTGATGAGTTTGACTCGAGTCGTATCTCTCGAGGAAACAACTGTTCGGTCTTTAGGATGTTTTTCTCAATTTACGAAATAAAATACATATACATTTGGGGTTTTAAAAGATTTTGAATTGATCATTATAGCTAAAGTAATAATTAAACTAAGGATAATTAAACTAATTATTCTAAACTATATTATCAACTACGAGCAATAGTTAAATTATCAATCAAACGCTACGAAGATTTAAGTCTAATTAACGAATCTAAGAACATGAATATAAGAAACTACCATGAAGCAATTGTATCATACGAGTCTAAGAACGATTAATTAAGCATAAGTCAACTCTCATAAATAAACTAAATAAATCCAATATCCAAGCATGAAACGATTAAACTAATTAAACTAGTTCTTGAATTAACAATAAATTTAACTAAACAATTAACTAAGAAATTAACTACGAAATTAACTAAGAATTTAGAATACTTATTGGAACTAATAAAAACGATGAAAATCTCCAGCTATTCCGGAGTTGAACGTTGATCTTGGGCGAAGATTGGATCCCGAACGTGAATTTGATGTTTCGGACTCGTTGTTCTTCGAAATATGAAGGGTATTTATAGATATAACAAGTCTTGGCGCACAAGAAACCCTAAAATCGCAAATCTGGGCAGCCACGTCGACAGTGCGTCGACCGACGCGTGCTGGCTCTCGGCATCGACGCTGCCTGGGTGCTCGCGTCGGTTGGGCGGGCGCGTCGAATGACGCGGTCTTGAATCGACGCTTCATAAAGTTACATCGGCCTTGCGTCGACCGACGCGTCTAGGATCGACGCTTCGAAATGTTGCGTCGACCGTGCGTTGATCGTCGCGGATCATGCCTCGCGTCGACGCTTGCGTCGATCGAAGCGACAAAGCGTCTGTCTCATTTTCTCGATCTTTTTACTACTCGTTCACCGGAAAGCTAGTTCTCCATTTCTTGAACATCAACTTCATCTAATTAAGCGCTGAACTCTTCCGGTTACTTAGCTGTAAGGTGAAAAATAACAAAATATCACCTATTTGCATCAATTATAATCAAAATACGGTAAAATAAGATGGAACTATAAAAATATGTAATTACGCTTATCATCCAACTTATACCAAAAACAAATAGAAAAACGAAGTAAAATACTAATAAAATAAGTACAAATCCACGTTAATCAACTACCCCACGCTTAATTGGTTTGTTCGTTCTCGAACAAACTATAAATTCAAAGTATAACTAGAATGAAAATCAGTTCAAGCAAAGAGTCGTGCTATGCTACATACGTAATTTTGAAAATATAGGTACAAGTCACGCAACGGCAAACACTCCACCTATATTACATTGTCACTTCAAAATTAAATTCATGCATCCTCTCAAAAGGGAAATATAAATGGGTGTTCGCTCAAAAGCACTCAAGCATTGCTGCATGGGACGTGTATACACTCAAATCATATAATTACATGCACAATAAATAAGCACGGAAAATCAATCTCTTCTCAATCGCAAATTAAGTGTGTTATCAAATCTAAGAATCGGTAAGGTCTTWACGGGTTGTAATGTAAGGCTCTTTGGACGGGTGTGGAATATATAAGTCGTGTGGCTAAATCGCTCACTCAACCTAATCTAATCGAGAAGCAAATTGCTTCACCTCGCTCAAAAATAAAAACCTCACTTAGTTCTCATAACGTAGCCTTGAAATTAGGCTATTCCTCAACTCGAAACTCGTAAACCGACTGTAAGATCAAAACCACTTAAGAACAATTGAAGCTTATAACGTGTTTCTTATACAACACTTTTGCCCCTTAAACATAAGGCTTCATAAACTAAACCATAAAACTCAAGCCTTGATAAAGCGCGTAGGCAAGATTAAAACAATTCACTAGACTCACCATCCTTTTATTTTCTTTTTTTTTATTTTATCCCCTTTTATTCTTTTTATGGGGTTTCTTCTTCTTTTTTTTTAATATATATTTTTCAGATGGTGGTCCTTACTTACAAAATAATAAATTCCTAAAAAATTCCCAAGACTCAAATAACCAATAAAAATACGAACTCCTACCCCACGCTTTTAATGGGTTGTAGGGGTCGTCTCAAAAATACTCATGGCTATAGGCATGGATTATTTGGCTATGATTGGCTCATTCGGAATTTATAGTGGCTAAAATATATGAATATGGCCGGAATAGGGTCTTTTCTGTGCCTTAACCTCATTTTCAAAGTCGACTATACACAGCGGTTTCAAAGAGATATCAAAACTGAAACTTATTCAAGTGCATGCAATGATGATAATCACTCAAGCTACTCACAGGCTTTTTGCATGAAAAAGTCTTGAATTCATGCTGCTTTTAAGGTTTTGCGAAATCAATTGCGTCCAAGTACTATTTTACAATATATAAATAATAATTATGAAAAATTTATGCACTTATGCATGCTCAAAGGACATGAACCTCAAATCACACATAGTCAACTTCGACAAGCAAGCCATACAAACAAAATTTAGCATGGGAATAGTGATCAATCACGTTAAAAAATTTTGCATTTCAAAACAAAGACATCAAATTGCACTAACCACACTCAACCACCCCCCTCCCTAAAAACTTGGCAATCTCCTGATTGTCATAAATATAAAAGAAAATAAGAGCAAGGGAGATAAGAAAACATCCCTGAAGATTCGATGGTCGAGTCTCTCCAAAAATGCTTGTGCATTTATCCTTCATCTCAGACCACGTGATTGATTGTCTTGAACAAACCTATAAAAATAAAAGTGAACAAAACAAGAAAACAAACCATAATTGCGATCAATTGCTACGCGCAAGTGCCCGGTGGAACGTCTTTTAGGATTTGAAATGGTCGGATTGCGGCTCAACGTCGTAAAATGGCTGGGTTGCAGCTCATCAAAAGGTTGCCGGACTACGGCTAACTTGGGTCGGATTGCAACCTCGTTCGACGAAAATGAAATTCGTAAAAATAATTTAGACGGCAGACGCTACTAGCGGTAAGCTCGTTGTTATCCATTATTGCTGCGGTTAGCGGTAGGTTTCGTGGTTGATCATCATCGTTAACGCCTTGAATAGAACTAGCGGTAAGGCCTTGCGGTAGCGAGCTACCATTATATTACCGTTGTCCACAATAAGCGATTTATCGTATTTTCTGCACATCAACACACACATAAACGTACCACGGCAATTGACACAATATAAAAAGATGAAAATAAAATAAATAAAAGTTAAAAGAAAATTAAAGAAAATGAAAACTAACGAACGCTTGGGTTGCCTCCCAAGAAGCGCAACATTTAACGTCATATGCTCGACACAATTTGCTTGATTAAACCGTATCTCGCGGTGGGTCCACGAACTCCTTCTTTCTTCTATCTCGGCTCTTTATATATTTCTCGTAATAAGGCTTAAGTCGATGCTTGTGGACTTGGAATCCCGTATTTGCACTCTCATCGTATAGAGTGGCAACCCCATACTCATCCAACTCCTTTATTAAAAACGGTCCACTCCATGCAACTTTAAAATTGGTTGGGTCAAACTTACGATCGAAATTATATAGCACTAGTTGACCAACCTTGACCTTCTCGTTAAAAACTTCGTTCGACCTTCTTCTTCTTCTTTGTCCAATCCTTACTATTAACCTCGCCCTTTTTCTTCGTACGTTTAAAATTCTTGTAGGGGTCGAGGGAAACACATCTTGAATGATAATGTGGTGGCTTCGTCTCTTCTCTTGGCGCAAACTTCGAACGATCTCGTTGTGGTCTCAACTCCACCTTTGGCTCATTTTTAGGCACGTTAAATGTCATGGGCAATCCATCCTCAAATGCCTCTACATTATCAAACTCTTCAATCGTGCCGATGCTCAGGAGTTCATTTACGCAAGAATCTACTAAATCAACAGTAGAACATTCGTCTTTTATAAATGGTGCAGGAGTCTTGTGAATATCTTGAAGTTAAAACGTCACCGTTTCGCCTAAAACGGACATAGTCGCCCTTTCCTTGTTTACGTCAATCACCGTGCGCGTTGTAGACATGAATGGATGTCCTAACAAAATGGTGTGTTCTCGGTTCTCGCTTTGTACTTCACTGTTTTGCATGTAATTGTTGTGTTTTTCCTTGTGTCTTTAGTTAGAGTTTAACGTCGTTTCTAGTAGTTTAGAGTCGTTTTTCATTAGGTTCTAGGTCTTTTTCTTGTTTATTATATTTTTGGCTTTAAGTATACTAAGTGTGAGGTGTTTGTGCTATTTTTGGGTTTTTAAGTTTGAATTCTTGTTTTGTAGGTGGCTAAAAGGGATTATATTCGCTCGGTGGATGTCTCAGTTGTCGTAATGCAAGCACAACTCCAAAACCACTTGTGCCATTTGCCTCCACTGTATACCATTGGAAATCTGAGATAAATGTCTAAAACTTTTGTGTTTAAAACAATTCCAAATTCTGAGTCTAAGAATTGTAAAAATCAGCTTTAAGTGGAGATAGTTCGTCGTCGCCTTGTTTATGGAAGGTTTTGGTGCGGAGCCCATAACTCTCGGAAGAAAACTCTAAATGACACAATTCAAAAGCCAGATGATAGACAAGAGAAAGGTATACATTTCATATGAAGACATAATCGGCTAATTCTGAAGTTTTGGCAGTCTATCGACTGGGTTTCAGTCGATCGACTACCTGGCAGAGAGTTACGTTGCTCTCTGAAGGGCAGTCGATCGACTGCTTTGTCAGTCGATCGACTGAGACGCTGGGAGTTCGGACATTTTGAGCATCTTTGGACGTTTTTGACCCTATAAACAAGTATATAAAGCCAACACCTTGCACCTTTGGATAGATAACTCCCCTCCCAACCCTAACTTGGGTTTGAGATCAAAATTACTCTCAAGCTCTTGATATTTTTCTCTTTATTAGGTTTTAGGTTTAAATTCAAGCTTTGATGTATTTTCTTTTCTAGTTTTAAATTTACTTTCATGCTTGGCCTTGGGTTTGTAAGCCTAAGAAGAATCCAAATACTCCTTTGGGTTGTTACTTTGATGCAATTACATTCAAGCTTTGTTTCATTTCTTAATTCAAGTAAGTTTCCCTTCAATTTCATGTTTTATGCTTTAATTCCATGCTTGTTATTCATTTCCATGCTTTGTTCTTCATTTTATGCTTTTTATCTTAGCACCTTGAATTCATGATGAAACTTGTGAATTGGCTATGGAATCTAGATGAGTGACACATCTAGATCATAGATCGGCCCTTGGAGCGTCTTGATTTTGAGTTTTTGCTAAGCTTTATTTGCAATTTTATTTTTATACTTTGTTTCATGCTTAATCCTAGATCTAGGCTTTGTTTCTTGTTATTTTTCTTAAAGTCTTAAACTTTCATGTCAACTTTCATTGCTTTTTACATCCATGCTTTTAATTTTTGCTAATTTGCATTATTTAAGATTTTATGCATAGTTGTACCTTGTGCTTGCATGCTTGTACTTGGTGAAACAATGCATTTTCTTACTTATTTCCTTTATTTCTTTGCATTTTCTATTCGAGGCATCCGATGAGGCATACGACCAACTTGCATTTTCAATTTCTAGGATAGTTTAGCTATTTTAATTATTTTATTTTCATTTTCTTTTATTTTTCAAAGCTTGAAACACATAGATTCCTCAATTGAATTGAAATCCGATAAAACCGAGCCATGAACCCGATGATATATTCATCACCAACATCCATAATGACAAAGTCGACCGGCACTACCAGCCTGTCTAATTATACTAAGACATCCTCCACAATCCCCAAAGGTAGCCTTATCGTTCTATCCGTCAATTGTAACCTCATCGTTTCGGTTTCAGCGGTCCTAGGTCAAACTCCTTGTAAATTGAGTGGGGCATCAAATTTATGCTAGCTCCAAGGTCAAGCATCCCCCTTGCCGTTTGTCCACTCCCGAGAGAAATAGTTATGCAAAAACTCCCGGGATCCTTTTCTTTGGGTGGCAATGGTGTCTTAAATATGTCACCAACCTCCCTTATCAAAGCCACATGTTGATTTGCAGCCAAACGCCTTTCCTTTGATGCTAACTCCCAAAAAACTTCACAAAATGCTGGCATTGTCTTTATCACCTCTATCAAGGGGAGTTTAACATTGACATTTTTCAATAACTTATATAACTCCATGAATTTTTTATTCTCCTTGGCCGGACGTAGGCGACTTGGGAAAGGAACATGATCATGAATAGTCAACTTCTTCGGTGGTGCATTTAAGGAATCGATGGGATCTTCAGTTGCTGTCGAGTTCAGCCCCGAAATATTTGGATTTGAAGATTTATGAATTAGATTGGCCAATTTGGTTGCATCTACTTGTGGTTGGGTCTCGGCCTCTACCTTGTCTTCCTCCTTTTCTAGCTCGATGCCGTTATCCACTACTTTTACGCTTCTCAGCACATGAACAGCCGAGGCGAGTTCTGTTTGGCTTGGAAAAGTATTTTTCTCCTTCTTCAATGACGCCATGTCAGTTGCTAATTGTCCTACCATCATCTCCAATCTTCTTAGTCCTGATGAATTTTCAAGAGTGCTCTTGGCCATTTCAGTCATCATCGTTCTCAATTCTTTCATATCGTCTCGAACTTCTTTCATTTCGCCTCGAACTCCCTTCATTCCCTCCTGAACATGTGTGAGGCCATCTGGGTTCCGAATAGTTTCGGCGACTTGGTTTTGCTGCCAGACTAAAAGTTGATCAGTTGACTGAACTGTAGTAGGTGTTTGCCCTTGCACTTGGAAATTATTCGGAGGTGGTGGTAGTGGTGCTTGTGTATGTGGTAGTCTCTGCCCTGAATGTTGTTGATTCGAATAATACTGGATGGCATTGACGTCCCCTCGTTGTTCGTTGTTGAACGGGCACATATAGGTTAAATGTTCGGGGGATCCGCATTGGTGACACGTCGCAACAGCCTTCCTTGAAGAGGCCTTGCTCACTCGCTCGGCCTTCCAAGCTGCCAATGTCTCATTAAATATCTCCTCGCACTTCGCTTTGACTAATTTACCATCATCTAAATCAGGATCAGGGACGGACATCTCATTAACTTTTAATTTACGAGGTCGAGAGTTGGTTTGTCTAGATTTCTCGCTCTATTTCTCCAATACTCGTTGTGCCTCGCGGGCCGTTAAATCTCCAAAATCTCCTCCTGCTGCTATTTCAACTTGACTTTTCCCCATGGGCGACAAACCATCAAAGAAAAACTGATTAATTATCTCAGGGGAGTAGCTATGATGGGGGCACGCTTGTAAAAGTGTCTTGTAATGCTCCCATGTTTCATGAAATAATTCTCCCTCCACTTGTTCGAATTTAGCAATCTGCCTCCGAAGTTGTCCCGTTGTTTGCTCTGAATAGTATTGGTTGAGGAACTTCTCGCTTATCATCTCCCAATCAGTTAATGATCTTGGTTCTAAGGATAGTAGCCAAGTCTTCACCTTGTCTTTCATGCTATAGGGGAAGCAAATCATTTGCATCTCCTCCAGGTTAAGGCCATGACCCACAAATCTGCCTACCTCATCGATAAAGTAGTTTAAAAATGCTAAAGGGTCTTCATGTGCATTTCCGTGAAAAGTCGGAAGTAAATTGAGTTGATGCGGTTTAATCTCTACTTCCCTTGCAGTCGGTCCAAGAACAATAGTAGACCCATAAGGCACAACCTTCTGGCGTGCCAAATCTCGTTGTCTAGGTGCTAGGAGGTGCCTCGGTGCTCTCTCTCTATATGAAAGGCACCCTCATAATCTCCTTCGTAATCTTGGTCATCGAACCATTCATCTACAAACTCTCATCTAGGGATTGGTCTGTCAGGGTAATCTTCAAATACTTCCTCGTCATGTTGAGCGTTCCTTCCTCTATTTCCTTGTCTTAGTTGTAGCGGGCCCTAATTTTTTGGTGGTTGATTGTGACCTCGAAGGTATCGCGGCTCGCTTCCATACTCTCCCCGACGTCTTCGTGGAGGTTGGAACGGTAACTCATTGTTTAATGCGTCGAATAACTCATTATGGTCTCCTCCATGATTAGATCCATGATTAGGTCGTCTCGCCATGGACTCGGGAATCTGGTCGCACACAAAGTTCGAGTCTAAAGAAAAATCGCTTTTGGAATCTGGTTCGGGTCTTGGTCTCGTTGGATGTGCGCGGTGGGTGTCGTCGAAGAATGGTGCAAGATTGCGTTGAAGTGATCGTCTACCTTGTATAAACTCGACAACCAATCAACGTACCAAATGGCAAAATCCAAACCCAGTGCAATTATACAAAAAACGACTAAATAGAAAATAAAACGAAAAACATCCTTAATTCTTACTCGTTGCTTCCCCGGCAACGGCGCCAAAATTTTGAACCAAACTTTTATGCACCCCAATTATAGATATTTAAATTAAAGCACGTAAGTTTGCTCGCAAGAGTACGAGGAACTTGTAGGGTGATGAGTTTGACTCGAGTCGTATCTCTCGAGGAAATAACTGTTCGGTCTTTAGGATGTTTTTCTCAATTTACAAAATAAAATACATATACATTTGGGGTTTTAAAAGATTTGAATTGATCATTATAGCTAAAGCAATAATTAAACTAAGGATAATTAAACTAATTATTCTAAACTATATTATCAACTACGAGCAATAGTTAAATTATCAATCAAACGCTACAAAGATTTAAGTCTAATTAACGAATCTAAGAACATGAATATAAGAAACTACCATGAAGCAATTGTATCATACGAGTCTAAGAACGATTAATTAAGCATAAATCAACTCGCATAAATAAACTAAATAAATCCAATATCCAAGCATGAAACGATTAAACTAATTAAACTAGTTTTAGAATTAACTATAAATTCAACTCAACAATTAACTAAGAAATTAACTAAGAGTTTATAATACTTATTGGAACTAATAAAAACGATGAAAATCTCCAGCTATTCCAGAGTTGAACGTTGATCTTGGGCGAAGATTGGATCCCGAACGTGAATTTGATGTTTCGGACTCGTTGTTCTTCGATCCTTGATCTCGGTCTTCGAATCTTGTTATAAGATGTGAAAATATGTTTATTCTAAGCTAAAATAACCTAAGATAGTTGTGTGTCTGGCAAAAATCCGAAATATGAAGGGTATTTATAGATATAACAAGTCTTGACGCACAAGAAACCCTAAAATCGCAAATCTGGGCAGCCACGTCGACGCGTGCTGGCTCTCGGCATCGATGCTGCCTGGGTGCTCGCGTCGGCTGGACGGGTGCGTCGACTGACGCGGTCTTGAATCGACGCTTCAGAAAGTTACGTCGGCCTTGCTTTGACCGACGCATCATCGATGCTTCGGAATGTTGCGTCGGCCTTGCGTCGATCGTCGCGGATCATGCCTCGCGTCGATGCTCGCGTCGATCGACGCGACAGAGCGCTGTCTCATTTTCTCGATTTTTTTGCTACTCGTTCACCGGAAAGCTCGTTCTACATTTCTTGAACATCAACTTCATCTAATTAAGCGCTTAACTCTTCTGGTTACTTAGCTGTAAGGTGAAAAACAACGAAATATCACCTATTTGCATCAATTACGATCAAAATACGGTAAAATAAGCTGAGACTATAAAAATATAGAATTACGCTTAAATCATCCAACTTATACCAAAAACAAATAGAAAAACGAACTAAAATACTAATAAAATAAGGACAAATCCACGTTACTCCTAAAATCCTACACAAATCATATAAAAAAATACCAACACATAATGACATCCAAATAATAGAAATTAAAGTAAAAAAAATATTTAGAATGTACAAACAGTAGTTCAAACCTAATCAAAGAAGTCTCAATATGTACGTAAAATATATATTTATCAACACCCCAACACCTTTGCACCAAGTTACTTCTTCTCCACCTAGGAGCTTATCAGAACATCTATGAACTTTCCACAGTGAGGCCTTTGCTCATGGTAGTAAATATAAGAATCAAACCATCATAATGGAGGAGGTGAGAACACATAAGGGTGGAGAGAACATAAGACAACCTTTGTAAGACATCGTAATTACCGATACTCAGGTTAAGGTGGCAAAAATTCTTGAAGTGAAAAGCGGCGACAAAGTTTGGAAATGAAAGCAGGCATGAATGTTGACGAGTTGTAAAAATAGTGAAGCCGATAAATGTGGAACTCAGCGTTAAGACTAAAGATAGTTTTTATTTAGTTGAAAGATCTAACAACCTTGTAAATTATGAAAAAAATATGGTACCAAGGTGAAAGAGATTGAAGTCTACTATGGACTTAAACAATCAGGTCAAGGAAGCTAGCCTCTAATGGCCCTAAAGTTAACAATGAAGTTTTTGGTGTGGAACTGTAGAGGTCGGGGAGGGCCTCTAAAGTTTCTCAGTTGAAGGAAGCTCAGAGACTCCACCATCCCTTATTTACTCTTTTAAGCGAATTCTTTATAGGTACTATTTTTAAATAACTAACGATGGAGGACATATGGCTTTGTGTTGATTAGGTGTGCAAGAGTATTTATACACCTGACCCCGGGTTTCAAATTTGGACTTCAAAGCTCGTCGATAAAAGATGCTTCATTACTTACATCTTTTCTCTATTATTGCGAGTCAGTGGTCCTTTATTTTAGTGTCCACTGACTCATATTTTTGCTGGTCCCTTATGACCCAACCATCATGTGTTGGCGGGAATCTCTTCACGTGATATTTGGTTTGCCCCCATGCTTTTTTGAAACCAGCTGGTCTTTTATCCTTTACAGTTGTATTCTTGTCGGTCCGGTTTGGGTCGAAAGCCTTTCCCAAACTTGGGTTCCTTCTGTTCCAGGCATGCCTGACAGATCCGATCAATCCACCGTCCGACACGCACCATGTGGAAAAATGTCTAATAGGTTTCTTTGCTTTTTTGGAATCTTGTTTCCCAGAGGACTCTTCTCTTTGTTTATAAAAAAAGTTGTTGCAAAGCCTGTAGTAGCTCCTGTCATGGAATTCAAGAGGAATGATATATTCAACGAATTCTGAAAGAACTTAAACGGGTAATTTACTTTGTCCATTTCAGTTAGACAAACCCATAGTCCCCATGCTCGCAGTGTAGAGGCATCGTCTTCTGGAATTGCTTCTACTATCACTGGTGTGTCCTCGGGTGAGGTAATCTTGATATTTCTCATGGCTTTACTATCCGGTCTTCTAAGTTTAATGAGATGAAAAGCTTCATTAAATCCTTTCTTCGCTGGTTCAGGTGCTGCACTGATACAATACAGCTCCAAGATATCTCATCTGGACAAATGTGGGTTATTGTCCCAAGTCTTGTACTTCATTTGGATGACTTCCTACTTTCATGTGGGTTAAACTGAGGCTAAGTCTCCAAAGTTATACCATTCTTGTACTTCATTTGGATGACTTCCTACTTTCATCCAAACTCTTGGATATTTTCCAGAGATATTAACTATTATTTTATCGGGGTTGATACTTCTTTTGGTAGTTAACTTCTCCAACTGTCTTTGATAAATCTGCATAGGAGGAATTTTAATCTCGTCAGTTTGAATCTTAGAAGTGCCAGTCTGTGGCCTAAGATTTACTCTCCCTCTTTAACCCATAGGTGGTGGGTTGACTTGAAGCCTACGATTGTGACACAGGTGTTTCAACATTCGTTACAACTTGTACATCCTCATGAAATGCATCATCTGCAAAACCTGTGATTATGGTACTTGGATCCATAACCTCTGGGTTAGAGACCCGTTCTCAAATTACTCCTTTTTGCACCATAGGAGATGCGGCCTGGAGAAGAGACCTTCTCAAAGCTGAGAATAGTTGAAGTCGTCCTGTGACCTCCGCATTGAGACATAGCATCCCAAAATCTCGTTCAAGGATCTCCAGGCTTTCCCTAAGATTCCTTAGCCTTTTGAGGGTATCGTCAGCGATGTGTCCCTCCATCTCGAGTTAAAAATGAACAAGAATATTTTTGTGAGATTTATTACGACAATATCATAATCATAATATTAAAATTCTGCTTGCCATCTAATTAATCTAGCCTTTTTGGGTTTAGATTCAATTTTGTTTTTTAAAAAGTCTTTAACACTTGAAATTTTAATTTTCAAGGTAAACTTCTTGGATAGAAGAAATAAAAGTCATTTCTTAAACGTCTTTCTAACTGCGAAATCCTTCTCGTTGATATGCCATCGATTTGCCTATTTGAAAATAGTCCGCTGTAATATTTGCATGACACTTCTCCTTTTGGTGTTACTTTCTTAAGAACAGTCATCCACCAATAATCACTGGCATCTGTGTATAGAACTAGTTCATCCTCATCATTTGGAATAGACGTGTTCAAACGGTTCGAACCGCCAATTTGAATTGGACAAAAACCTCAAACCGCAACCGAACCGTGAAACTGGCCGGTTACCGGCGGTTTGTGAACCGCCGGTTCACGGTTCGGCCACGGTTCGGTTGGCCGGTTTGAACCGGTTTGTGTTTTTTTTTTGTGTTTTTTTTTTAAATTTTTTAAACTTTTAAAGTTCATATATTTTGGTTTTTTCCCTATGTTTATTTTTAATTTTATTAAAAAAAAATTGTGAGGTTAAGTGATAAAATATTAATAACACTTTGAAAATTCAAAAAAATTAAAAAGAAATTAAACTTGAACTATTTAAAATATTATAAGTTAAAATAAGAGATTTTAATTAGAATATTTGAAAATTTTGAGGTTAGATTTTTTATTTTTCTATTACACACACACACGCACTGTGTATATATATATATATATTTATATTTATATTTATATTTAAATATATGAGGTTAAGTGTAACAATAGAACTAACAATTTGAAATATTGAATTAATTAAAAAGAAACTGAATCATTTAAAATATTTGAATTTAAAATAAAAATTTTATATTAGAATATTTGAAATCTTGAATTTAAGTGAGAAATATAAATAATACTTTTAATAAATTCAAAAAGAATTAATAATTTTCAAATATTCAATTTTAAAATTTGAAATTAGGACTTTAAACAATTGAAAATAATGTATATATTAAACAGTAAATCCTCAACCTTAAAATCAAAGTACACATAATTTTCTCGTAATACTTACTCTAGAGAGGGTGAAAAATATAAGTTATCACAATTTTATTGAATTGTAAAAACGATTAATATCTCTATCGCGATCGTGTGGCTATTGCTTATAAGATAAGATATTTTTCTTATTGATCACAAATTCAAAATACCAAATGAGTTTGGTGTTAAAAAATGACTTAGAAAATGAACATTTATAAATGTAAAAAAAAAAAAAAAAAAAAAGACAAACCGGCGGTTCGAACCGCCGGTTCACGGTTTGAGAAAATGCTCAAACCGTAACCGAACCGCCTTATTGGCGGTTACGGTTACAGTTCCGATTCGAACCGTGGTCAACGGTTAA
>BMAC01000067.1:1846264-1862503 GCA_014905375.1 Phtheirospermum japonicum
GCTTCCTAAACTGGCAATTCCAAATTAGGAGGTGTTCAGCGGTTTGCACAAACCGGCCGAACCGCCGGTTCGAACCGGCGGTCAACGGTTCGGGCTTCCTAAACTGGCAATTCCAAATTAGGAGGTGTTCAGCGGTTTGCACAAACCGGCCGAACCGCCGGTTCGAACCGGCGGTCAACGGTTCGGATTTTCAAATGGGAAAAGGACCACCATGAAGAAATTAAACAACTTAAGGAAATCTGCAAACAACTTCCTAAACTGGCAATTCCAAATTAGAGGTGTTCAGCGGTTTGCACAAACCGGCCGAACCGCCGGTTCGAACCGGCGGTCAACGGTTCGGTATTTTCAAATGGGAAAAGGACCACCATGAAGAAATTAAACAACTTAAGGAAATCTGCAAACAACTTCCTAAACTGGCAATTCCAAATTAGAGGTGTTCAGCGGTTTGCACAAACCGGCCGAACCGCCGGTTCGAACCGGCGGTCAACGGTTCGGTAGTGTAACAATAGAACTAACAATTTGAAATATTGAATTAATTAAAAAGAAACTGAATCATTTAAAATATTTGAATTTAAAATAAAAATTTTATATTAGAATATTTGAAATCTTGAATTTAAGTGAGGAATATAAATAATACTTTTAATAAATTCAAAAAGAATTAATAATTTTCAAATATTCAATTTTAAAATTTGAAATTAGGACTTTAAACAATTGAAAATAATGTATATATTAAACAGTAAATCCTCAACCTTAAAATCAAAGTACACATAATTTTCTCGTAATACTTACTCTAGAGAGGGTGAAAAATATAAGTTATCACAATTTTATTGAATTGTAAAAACGATTAATATCTCTATCGCGATCGTGTGGCTATTGCTTATAAGATAAGATATTTTTCTTATTGATCACAAATTCAAAATACCAAATGAGTTTGGTGTTAAAAAATGACTTAGAAAATGAACATTTATAAATGTAAAAAAAAAAAAAAAAAAAAAGACAAACCGGCGGTTCGAACCGCCGGTTCACGGTTTGAGAAAATGCTCAAACCGTAACCGAACCGCCTTATTGGCGGTTACGGTTACAGTTCCGATTCGAACCGTGGTCAACGGTTAACCGAACCGTTGACCGCCGGTTCGAACCGGCGGTTCGGCCGGTTTGTGCAAACCGCTGAACACCTCTAATTTGGAATTGCCAGTTTAGGAAGTTGTTTGCAGATTTCCTTAAGTTGTTTAATTTCTTCATGGTGGTCCTTTTCCCATTTGAAAATGGCGTCATTCTTTAGTAGGGAACTAAACACCTTCCTGTAATGTGTCAGGTTATTTATTAACATCCCAGCAAAATTAACAACTCCTAAAAAACATTGAAGTTGATTTTTGTCTTTGAGCATGTATGAAAATCCTTGTATCTTTTCCACAATATGATTTTGTAGAATGATTCCAGACTTATCGATTTCTATCCCAAGGAACTCGATTTTTCTTGTAGCAATTACTGCCTTCTTTTCTGAAAGCACTAATCCTTCTTTGTCGTAAACATCTGAGAAAGTTTCCAAATTTTATAGATGATCTTTCATGTTCTTTGATGCGATGAGTATATCATCAATGTATACGAACATGAAACTGAAATAATCTTTAAAGAGATTATCCATCTTCTTCTGATATATCTGGGGTGCATTTGCTAGACCCATGGACATAACATTCCAGATATCGTGTCCTTGTGGTGTGGAGAAGGTTGTAAACTTATTGTTTCCTTCTTCCATCTTAATTCGGTAAACCTAGATTTACAATCGAACTTGGAGAACGCTTTTGAATTCTAATGCAATTTACTAAATGCTCCTTCTTGGAATATAATACCCATCGAACTTCAAGATGCTATTAATTCCCTTATAGTTAATAATTAATCTTGATTTTCCTCTTTTTATTTCTCCATGGTTGCAGAACAGAAACCTCAGGCTGCTGTATGGAGAGACGCCACCTTCAATTAACTTAAGGTCAATGTGTTCTTTAAGTATTTGTTGAATATCCTTTTGATCTTCTTGATTCATCAGGATAAGCTTGTATCTAACAAGCTTGTTTTCTTTTCAAATTTTCACCTTCAAGGATGATTTGTGCTCATTCTTGTCTCACTCTACTAGTGAATCTTCGTTGAAGTTCTTTTGAATTTTTCTTTTGATATCCTCCATTGAAATTTGTTCTTCCATGGTGGTGTCTGGCTGTGAGCTTATGTATAGGCTAGCTTTGAGGAATTCAATCATTTGTGGTTTTATCCTCTCTTCCTTTAGCCTCCTAGAATCTCGGTTTGTAGTTGGAGAATTGCTTCTGCATACCTTATTCGGTCCTTCATTTTCGGGTGTCGTAGTTTTTCCTTCATCACCACTCTTGCTGCGGAAATCGACTGGCATTTTTCTGTGAAATGCCTCTCTTAGTCACTGGACTATAATCTTATGATCACATGGGGTTGTGAAAATAAGTCTTCTAGTCTCATTCTCTTGCGTAAGTCTTTTAAATTTATGTAGGAAATTATTTCCTAACAGAATATCTGCTCCCGTATTATGGAAATTCCCGACGTGTGGCATTGGTGCATCTGTTATTGGTTCATGTGAAGCCGTAATTTTGCCTGGACTAAAACTTGTTGGTGGTGGTGCAAGAGCGCTTATCGGAACCAAGGCAGAAGAATCTGCTGAGTTCATTTGTATATCCACAATACCCAATCCTGTGAAGGATTCGACAAGGTCGTGTAGGTATTCAATGTTGATTTTCCCCATTACTTCTTAGATTGTAATGGAGTTCCTTTGATTATAGCCATCATCTTTTCTTCCTCTGTTGGTTGTCTTATAACCTCGGTCGGTTTTCCTTTATGATGTAGAAGGGATTACGTTCCAAATGTTATACATCGTCTTTCTACGGATGTACTTGGCTTAGCTTCAAGGACATTAAATCGTTTTTGAACATCAATTAAGATTTCTCGTGTTTCCTTTTGATACTCAAGTATCTCTTTCCTCTGCATCTGGATACGTTGTTGATGGGGGTCGATGTCTTGTACTATTTTTTGGATTTCTCTAAAATCTTTAGGATTCTTAGAGGAATCGGATATTACCTCGTTGCAGTTGGATCTATTGGTGGGATTCATGAGCGGCATCCCTATAATTCATCAAATCCATTTTTAGCATCTGATTTAAGATTTCTCGTGTATCCTTTTGATATTCAAGTATCTCTTTCATCTGCACCTGAATACGTTGTTGATGTTGGTCGATGTCTTGTACCATTCTTTGGATTTCTCTGAAATCTTTAGAATTCTTAGAAGAATCGGATATCAACTCGCTGCAGTTAGATCTATTGATGGGATTTATGAGTGGCATCCCTATGATTCATCAGATCTGTCTTTAGCATCTGATTTATCCAAAGGTAACTCAAGTGATACGGCTTTTATTTCTCGCATTGTCTCAAAGTTTCCCTGCTGACTACGAGAGCTTATTCAATATATTGGTTGTCCCAGTATGTTATTTTCTCTTGATGGTCCAACTCGTAATTTTCAAAATTTAGAAATATCGCCTGAAATGAATACATCACGAACTCTCGTTCTCGTCCATTTCCACAGATCATTCTCCTCACCAAAAGTTAATTACATAATTATAATAATATTTTCTTATAAGTTCTTAATAAACCTAAACTCTGATACCATTTTTAAGGCATCATTTCATTGCAATTTTCTTAGTATTCTAAGCTAAGTATTATTTCCAAAGACACGAAGTATTCAGTACATAACCATTAGATATCATATACATTGAAAGTAAATACTCAAATTCTGAACCATAGATTTTGACTTTTATCCGCAAAAGGTCAAAACTCATTAAATATGGGTATAATTGGATTTTTTATAATAGAAGGGAGTTGACCTAAAAATGAAAGTGGAGGATGAATTATTTATGTGGGGAGTGGATCACAAAATTAAAACTGAATTGAGGATTTATCTTCAAAATTCCCTTAAATAAATTTCTATTTTAACAATGAGAATCATAATTTCCATACCAAATAGTTTTTGAAAAATATATTCTTTTCACCAATAAATAAATAAATAAATATAAATATATATATATATATATATTTCAAAACATTTAATGCCCATTAAAAATCAACAAGAATCAAACCCATTACAACACTTAATTATTATTGCGTTAGTTGGAAACTAATTATATTATTATTATTTAAATAATACAAATAAAGAACACATGATGCAATCTCATCTCCCTTATATATTAATACACAATCCTCTCATCCTATGTGTTGATTTCCCACACTTCGTTAGTTTTGAAAAATATTTTGATGCTTCAGTGATGCGAACATAATATTTACCTAATTTAGTAAAATTTTATTATATTTTACCTATTTAAAAATAATTAATTATTACGCCTAGAAAAATAATATTAAATATATTCTGATTTTCTTTATCTAAATGCATTGATACACACATTATATATCTATACGAATAAATTAGTGTCTTACGCATAATAATAATAATAATAATAATAATAATAATACATATACTACAAGTTAGATGTATGACGTTTTTTAATAGAATTATCAGTACCTTATAAATTTTAATTTTTTATATCACATATTCACACGTGACACGCGGGTGTTGTGTGTTTTTACATTTTTTTCAAACTCAATTTTTTACGGGTTTCCCGTCAAGTTTAGGGTATTTTGATATATTTTAGAAATAATTTTTTGACTCACGGTCAAAAATTAAAATTTCTTTATTATAAAAATTAATATTACAATAATTAAAACAAATAATATTTTGATTTGTGTGTAAAAACTATTTATTATGAAAATTAATATTCCTATAAGTAGAACAAATAATGTTACAATTTGTATGTCTCAGTTTTAATATTATTTTTTAATATTTTTAAAGAATATTATTATTTTTCAAATTGCGCATAATATTCTGGTGTGAACTAGTATGGAATATACTAAGTAATTGTCAATTGGTACTTAATTTACGGTCAAACCGTCACGCATGAGCCAGCTTTTACGGTGAAATTAGAGCGGTTAACTTTGGAGCCTATCACACCAGCATCAATTAAGTACATACAAGACATAATTAACATTGTGCTGCTAGGATGCAAAACCTGTACTATCATCCCTAAATACTCAAAATATGAAAAAAAAGTACATATATGGAAGACTACGAATAAGGCTGCTTTTTTCTATACTATGGATATCTATATAAAAAGGTAAGTGTTTTTAAAAAAAATTCTCAAAATTTGCCCGCCTATTTTACTTACTATCTGTAGTAATACATATTTATAATTTATATAATTGTTTATATATTTTGGATTATGACTTTTACGAATAAAATATTAAATATATACAAGAATACCGTATAATATTATAAATAAATTCTGAAAAAAATAAAAATAATATAAGAAATTTGATGAGAATATAAAATGTAGAAATTAATTAAAATAAATATAAAAATATAAAAATAAATAATTAATAAATTTGTAAAATCCATAAAGCAAAAATAAAACACAAATATTTCCAAATGCTGTAAAATAAAATAAAAATATTAATAAAATCATATAGATAAAAATATATGAACTTATGATTAAATTATAAATATTTATTTAATAAATATGGAAAATAAGAATTTTCAATAATCGGATAAAAATTAAGAGAAAATCCATAAACTAAGTTAAATTAACTATAAGAATTCATAATTAGATTTTAAAAAATTATTAAATAAAACTAATAAGAAAAAGTAAAATCGAGGAAAATATAAAATAAAATTAAAAAATAATAATATCAATTACAAAAACATTATATATATATATATATATATATATATGTATAAGAAATCTAAAAAATAAGATATAAATATAAAATATAAATCTACAAATATATAATCTATAAATAAATGCTAAATAATTAGTTTATAAATCTAAAAATTTGGAAAAAGTAAAATCAAAATATAAATACTTCAAATGATATCAAATAATCTTTTAAATAAAATATAAGAACATATAATTAAATTATAAATATTTATTTAATAAATACAAAAACATGTATAATAACCCCAAAAGTCAATAATATTATAAAATTAAACATAAACTCATAGCTACAAAAAAAAATACCATTAATTTATATAAGATTATTAACTAAATCTAAAAAAAATCAAAAATTACAAGAAAAATAAAATAATATAAATGAAATTGGAAAACAATAAAATGAATAACAAAAATATAAAATTTATAATTTGACTTTAAAATATCATTTAATAAGTTTTTTAAAGAAAAAAAATAGATAATAAATACATACAAAAAATTGATGCAGCGAAGACAAAAAAAAAATTATAATCGGTAACAAGAACTTATCTTTTTTTCCAATCTTATTTTTTGACCAGGCCCGACGATACAAGGATAAACTTAATAGAGTCATATCTTTCAGTTGTCTAAACATGACACGGCTATAATCCGGATGACCCAAAACGTGTCACAAACTTGATAATAACCCTTTTCTTTATTTTTTCCGTTTTCCTAAGAATAATTAAAGTTTTATTATGAACATAGGAAAAGGTAAATAACTTTATACAATTATTTGATTAAACCTTAAAATCAAAGTTATAATTGGGCAAAACAAAAAATGATCATATAATTGTATAATATAAAGAATTAAAAAAATTATGTTTAAATTTCTTTAAATAATTAATTATTTATTAATATTTTTATATTAATAATTTGTGACTAATTATTATGACTTCAAGTATTTAACGTTAGAGATTCACACATAAATACTTTATTACTCTGAGTTTTATAATTATTGTTGTATAAAATTTTATATATATATATATATATATATATATATATATATATATATATATATATATATATATATAAACTCTAATTTTTTTATCAGGTTTATCAAATAACTCGATCACTTGGTGGTTAACTCGATTACTCCGTGACTATCCCGAGTTAATTATCAGGCTGATTCCAGGAATATTAACTATAATAAAATAAACTACAAAGTCCCTCAATTAAATTATTAATATGATTTCTAATTTATTTTGTACCTTTTTTGTTCATTTTATAGTATTTTATATATTTTTACAATATTTATTTATTTTTTATTTTTTAAATTTATGATATAACCTTTTATAATATAACTCTAATTAAGTATTACTTTATATTTTCAAAATATTTAAAAATTTATTTTATTATATTTTATAACTTCTTGATCCTTTTTATTATTTTATTATCAACTTTCAATATATAAAATAATTATTTTGAATTAACATTTATAAATTTATTTAATACTTAATAACTATTGTCAATTTCTTCTTTAAATGTCTTTAAAATAAGTATTTATAAATTAATTATAATTTTATTATATTTCTATATGATTTCAAAGTATTTTTATATTTATATATTATATTATATTATAATATTTATTTTTGTAATTTTATTCATTTTATAAATTATTAAGAATCATATAGAATTAAAACATATATATCATACTTTTTTTTAACTGAGTTTATAATTATTTCCAATTTATTTTATTATTTATATAATTTTAAATATATTTTTGTTACTTTTAGGATTTAGTAAATGATTATTCAGAATTTAAATTATTTTTAATTTTATCTCTATCAAATTATCGTGAAATAAGATTTATTTTATATTATTCACATTATTACTATCTTCGTAAATTTCCTGTTTTAAATTATTTAATAAATATTTTTAATTAAAATATATTTCTTATATAGTTAACATATTTCATGTTTTTTATGATTTAATTTATTATTTTATAACATTCCTATGTTTTTTCTTATTATTAAATAATTATTTAGAACTCATAATAGTTTAAACAGATTTTTAAATATTTCAGGATTTATTTTATATTATTTATAATATATATGGTTCTCGTGATTTTTTTTAATTTTAATTTAATTAATGTATATTTATAATTCAAACACAAGATTTTTTATTTATTTAGTTAAATTTATATTTTTTTCAAATTTATATTACGAGTATTATATTTTTATTGGTTAAAGGATGATTTGGTAATTGTAAAATTATGTTGATATAAATTATTTTAAAAATAAAAAGTACAACAAAGTGTATAAAGTACAACTAGGTTATTAATTTGTACTCAAACAAATTGATATGATTTGAATAATGACACAATCTAATGATAAACTTTGGAGTACTTATTGAAGAACAAGTATAACAGTTACCGATAAGTAGAAAAACCCAAATATATTATTAGATCTTCACTTTGTCTTTGAATACAAAGACAAAACAAGGAGATTCGTGTAGTAATCTATAAAAAGTGACTAATATGATTGTTTCGCAATTAACTAAACGAGAGAGTTTAAAACTATTGGTATGTGGTGATTAGAATAAATATAATTAAATGTATAATCTAATATGCAAAAATCTATATATAAAAGTGGTTACCTCTGATTTATTTTAAGGTGCGGATATATACATTCCATTTATTTATGAGTTCACCTCAAAAAAAAAAAAAATCAAAAATGCCAGAATTACCCCTCAAGTACTAAACACATAAAGTACATCATCTTCTTCAACCCTTCACCACCACTCCAACTCTGTCATTAGCGCCTCCATCACACCGTCACCGCTACCGCCATAGCTATTGCCATTGCGCTACCGCTGAACAGGAAGAAGAAAAAATGGTGATGGGTGGTGAAAGGTAAGTGACGGATCTAGGCGGTAAAGGGTAAGAAACAGATGCAAAATAGGGGTGCTTCTCTCTGGTTTCTCGAACAGAACTCATGTTTCGAACTTTTTGATTGAACGATACAATGTTGTTCGATTTTCTTTTTGAAAACCCCTTTTTTAGCCTAAAAGGGTCATTCAGATCAATTTTTTAACATGTGTTTTGTGTTGGAAATCAATTCTTTGAACATGTATTTAGTGTTCAGAAACTTGGTTCGAACGATATTTTTTTTCAACGCATTATATTTTCTTTCTTCTTTCTTCAATGGCAAGGCGACCATGGCGGCGGAGGCAGCAGCGTATTTCTATGCCCTTATTTTGTTTATATTCTTCAATAACCGGCGGCCATGGCGTTGGCTGGAGTGGTGTTGGAGAGTTGAAGGAGAGAAAGTATTTGAGTTGTAGGATTTGAGCGTAATATTGACATATTTGTGATAACATTTTCTATTGGGGTGAACTAATAATAAACGAGGTGCGTATATCCTCCATTTGTTTTAAATTTTATATTCACCAATAACTGTGACTTGAGTATTTTAGATTATTATATTATATTAATAAATCGATAATATTACACTTACACGGAATGAATTTACATCATCCATTTCAATTTGTTCCGTGCATCGCACAGGTTAAGTGCTAGTTGTTTTCAAAAATCTCATTTAAGGTTTTCTTTAAATATATATTTTTTTTATTTTTAAATTACATTACTAAACTATGCTTTTTTCCCAATCGACCACTTCACAGTTTATTTTTTAAATAAAAACCATCTCATCATTAATATATTTTTTTTATATAAATTTCACTATTCTCATTACATAATTTTAACCAATTATTAATTTAATATTATTATTATATAAAATAAAATTTAATTCTAATATTTTCATCTCATTCACATTTAAAAAATAAAATATCATTCTTCTCTAAAGTAAAATCTTCATGACTACTTTCTTTTATATTTTCCGATTTTTTAAAAATAAAATGTTATGCCGTAAAAACTTTATCACAACTTATTTATTTCTTCATTAATTAATAATATAGTTCTCTTTCTCAGCAATTTATTACATGCATTTAGGTGCACCTTGAAAAATCTGTTATCATTTACTTATATGTGATGATATATAACAGTCATATGTGATGATATATGATAGTTATACGTGGTGATGTTTGACAAAGATTTTGAGATTAGGGTTTACTTTCTATTTTAGGGTTTGATTTTACATTTTAGAGTTTAGTTTTTCCATTTTTAAGGTTTACTTTTCCATTTTAAGGTTTATATTTCCATTTTTTATTTAGTTTTCTATTTTAGGTCCCAGTAAAAATCTATCATTTTACAGTTATATATGATGATATGTGTTAGTTTTATGTGATGATATGTGTCAGTTATATGTGATGATACGATAGAAATTTAAGGTTTAGAGTTTAATATTCAATTTCGGAGTTTAGTTTTTCATTATATAGTTTAATTTTCCATTTTTAGGGTTTGTTTGTTTTGTTTTAGGTTAATTTTTTACATTTCAGGGTTTTAGATTTTGAAATTAAGATTTTAATTATTTATGATAATACCCGTCAGTATATATGATAATATGTACCAATTAATGTGATAATATATGTCTTGGTATAATAAATTAAATTATTGAAAGCAAAATGCACTCAAATTCGCGATATAATAAATAAATTAAATTAGTGAGAGCAAAGTGAGGTTGCACGATATAATATATCCTCTTTCCCATGTCAAATAAAATAAATTAGGGGCAATTGCCAAATACTACATAGGAAAAAAAATACTTTTGTCAAATATTATGACTAATTATACAAAATGTCAAATAGTCCACAAATATACAATTACAAGGTTAATAATAATAATAATAATATAATAATAATAATATCAATAAACAATACACCACCACCTCCCGCCGGCCACCCCCACCGCTGCTGCTGTCCGGCGCCGCCGGAAAATTTTCCGGCGAGATTTTTTTTTTTGCCCAACAAATATAAAGTTAGAAATCTCACTATAAAGTAAGAAATTTTTAATAAGAAATTTTCTTACTTTTTCATACATAAAGTATGAGATTTTCACTATAAAGTAAGATTTTTTTTTTTTTTTTTGAACATAAATTAAAAATATCTTTATTTTTGAAAATAAAGTAAGAAATTTCACTATAAAATAAGAACTTTTCCTACTTTTTCGAATATAAAATAACAAACTTTCTTACTTTAAAGGATATAAAGTAGAAACTTTATTAATTTTTTGAACATAAAGTATGAAATTTCACTATAAAATAATAATATATAATTTGTATTAAATAAGAAAATACATAATAATAATTTGCTATTAAGCAAGAATTTTTTTATTTTTTTTGGCAAAACAAAAGTGTGTAATAAGTAAAAAAAAAAGTAATAAGTAAAAAATACATAACAACATTTGCACATCAAAGCAAGAAACTTTTGCAATCAAATAAAATACTTTTTGTCATCAAGTATGAATTTTTGGACATTAAATAAAAAATCTGTTACATATAGTAAGAAATTCGTACATATAGTAAGAATTATTTCCGGTGACCGAAATTATTTTTTGACATTAAGTAAAAAATGTTTGGACATATAGTAAGAAATATTTGCACATATAGTAAGAAATAGCATACATATAGTAAAAAATCCAGACATATAGTAAGAAAAATATGTGGGTTGAAAAAAACTGACTCCATAGACATGTAGTAAGAAATTCAGACATACAGTAAGAAATTCTGGGCAGAAAAAAAAAAAAAAAAACGCCGAAAATAAATTCCGGCCACCGGAACTGACTCCATGGACATGTAGTAAGAAATTCAGACATAAAGTAAGAAATTTTGGAAAGAAAAAAAAAAAGCCAAAAATAAATTTCAGCAGCCGGAAAATATTTTCAGGAGTAGGTCTTGGGTGAGACCGGTCTCATAGAATGAGACCACATTTTACCATTTTTTAAACCGACCCGGACCCAGCAACCCAATACTGACCTAACCCACTTTCCGTCCTAAAACAACCCAGAATCCAAGGAAAAATCTACCCCAAAATCTCGTCCTTATTCACACAAAACACAAAAAACCTGCAAAAAACACAAAAATACCTGCAAATCGAAGCAATTTCAGATGAGCGGCAACGTACAAAACACATAAATCAAAGCATAAATCCGAGTTCAAGTCGCTACGCTATCAGCTAGGATAAAACCGCAAAAAATCGAAGTAAGATTAGGAATTTAATTTCGCATTTGTCGTGGCTAATTTCTGACTCGAATTGACGATTCAGGTAATAAAAACTCTATTCAGTTTTGGGGTTTTGGTACCACGGCGTGTTACGACGGTGATTCGATGCAGTTCCCATTGAGCAACTATTTCGCCGCCGCCGGGGAGGGGATATGGGACAATGGCGCCGCCTGCGGCCGCTAGTATTTGGTGCAGTGCATCAGCGCCACTGTGCCGCAGACCTGCAATTACGAATAACGTGGTTGATTTTTTGAACATCTAGTGCATCAGCGCCACTTGATTTGGATTGATGATTGGGAGTGCAGTCGTTCAGCACCGACGAAGCTGACATTGTCAATCCTTGTAAAACTTTAGGACAAATCATTATATTTATCTGTTGATTTTCTATCAATAATTTGCTGAGATGATACTTTGATTTTTCAAATGGTTTGGCGAAGCCAGTGGTCATATATGGATGAAATGATGATGGTGGGAATATGATGATAATGAGATGGTGATTAGGATTTGATTAACATCTGAAAGCTTGTCAATTAGGGTTTGAGATGGTGGAAAATAGGGATGAAATTGATGATTTSATAGGGGAAATTTAGAATTTGAAAAYTGCTTATGAAATSGGAATTGACGTGTTGCTTTTTGCAACTCCTGTCCAAGCTCAAGGCATTATTACAGTTGGAGCAACATATTGTGGTAGTTGTTGGCAAAATCCCCATGTTGAATGAATTCTGCCAAATCAAATTCAAGGAAATTTGTATTAATTTGTACAACTTATCTTTTAATATATCACTTTGCTAAGAGTAAGCTTGTGTAATATTTATGATGTTATTGCTTYTATGGATTCTTTTTTATCAGAAATGATTCTTGTTTTAATCATTGAAAAAAAATTGTGATATTTTAACAATCTTTTGTGATACTTTAACAACCTTTTGTGATACTTTAACAATGTTTTGTGATACTCAAATAATTTAAGTTAAAAATGTTACTTAACTATGCTTTATTGTAAAAATATGTATAAAAAATTTGTGATACTTTAACAATCTTTTGTAATACTTTAACAATATTTTGTGATACTTAAACAACTTGAGTTAAAATATTACTTAACTATACTTTAATTAAAAATCGGTATAAAAAACTTGTGGTATTTTAATAATTTTTTGTGATACTTTAACAATGTTCTGTGATACTCAAATAACTTGAGTTAAAAATGTTACTTAACTATGTTTTATTGTAAGAATATGTATAAAAAACTTGTAATATTTCAACAATATTTTGCGATACTTAAACAACTTGAGTTAAAAATATTACTTAACTATACTTTAATCATAAATAGGTATAAAAAACTTGTGATATTTTAACAATCTTTTGTGATACTTTAATAATATTTTGTGATACTTTAACAATGTTTTGTGATACTCAAATAACTTGAGTTAAAAATGTTAATTAACCATGTTTTATTGTAAAAATATGTATAAAAAAATTGTGATACTTTAACAATCTTTTCTAATACTTTAACAATATTTTGTGATACTTGAACAACTTGAGTTAAAAATGTTAATTAACCATGTTTTATTGTAAAAATATGTATAAAAAATTTGTGATACTTTAACAATCTTTTGTAATACTTTAATAATGTTTTGTGATAATTGAACAACTTGATTTAAAAATATTACTTAACTATACTTTAATTAAAATTAGGTATAAAAACTTGTGATATTTTAACAATATCTTGTGATACTTTAGCAATCTTTTGTGATACTTTAACAATGTTTTGTGATACTCAAATAACTTGAGTTAAAAACGTTACTTAACTATGCTTTATTGTAAAAATATGTATAAAAAACTTGTAATACTTAACTATGTTTTATTTTAAATTTAAAAATAGGTATAAAAAACTTGTGATACTTTAACAATGTTTTGTTATACTTTAACAATYTTTTGTGTTACTTTTAATTCARAGTATAACACAATAATATACAGTATTTATACCTAAGAATTGTAATACTTTTAATTTAGTTTGTGATACTTTTAATAAATTTTGATGTTTTGTGTTACTTTTAATTTACAATATTAAAGTATTATACCTAAGAATTGTAATACTTTTAATACATTTGTGATACTTTAACAATGTTTTGTGTTACTTTTAATTTACGATATAAAACTATAATATACAATATTTATACCTAAGAATTGTAATACTTTTAATACACTTTGTGATACTTTTAAATAATTTTGTGATACTTTTTCTATAATTTGTAATTCACATCATAAAATATAATATACAATATCTAATCATAATTATAATACTTTTAACTCAAATTATGATACTTTGTGATACTTTTCATATTTTCTTCATTGGTGACAAAAAGGCATCCAAAATACTCATTCAACTCAAATGAAAAAACTATCTGGAACACTATCACCAACATAAATGAAAAAACTCCAACAAACACTTTCTAGAACAATATCACCAACACTGTCACAATAATAATTCTTATCAGCAACTCTCCCAAAACAGAAAAAAAGGAAAAAACAACAAAATTCCTCAAACTTTTGTGAGGCTTTTAGCAGATAAAAGCACCGGGTTCCCATTACTTCGATCTTTTACCCTCTTTCTTCTTTATAACTTCATCAATGTACATGATGCCTTTGCCTTGGTACACTTCGGGAGGCTTACAACTACGAACAGCAGCAGCAAATTGATGGACCTTGTCCTTGTCGATTCTAGTGCAGCAAACCACGTTAATTTGAAGCAAAACACACGAACTGTTCGAGGAACAGCCAATTCAACCTCGTGGCTGTAGCCAAGTTTGAGGTATAAGAGACAGCCTTCTGACTCTGCTCTAGCTTTGAAACCGACTCCAACAATCTTAAGAAAACGAAAAATTTGGCCTCCATTGTGACAACAATTTATCTCAAATCAAGCCCTCTTCCTCACGAAATTTAAGATAATCTAAACTGCGACTGCTATACGACTCGAACCACCACAACACAACAAACACGCACGAAGATGAAACCATATGTCGTTAACTATAACAAAACTATTTCAACTGAAGTTTCCCTTCAAGAAAGACATACACACCACCATGTTCATGGACTGCCAAGCTCACTCCTTCAAGGACCACCTCCTCGAAACCCAACCTCAATGAAATTCCAATATTCATGACCAATTTACAAACTGGGAACAAAGTCCAAAAACAATTATAACTAAACCAAATTGAACTAAAAATTAAACAAGAACAAGAAAGAATTTTGTGCAAACACGTGTTCGCGAGCTCCGATTCACTGTGAGAATCGTGTTTCGCGGAGATCACCAAAGAAGGGGCCACAATTCTGTTCGCCTTCCCTGTGAATGTGGCAAAGCACACCAAAATATCGCCGGAAAGAGTCTTCCGAGCTCACGATATGTACAACGCGATCTACAATCTCTGGCCGGAGATCGATTTGATTTTTTCCGACGAATCGACGACCAACATCAAATCGCAGGCGGTGATGGCACTCGTCAAACTCAGCGAGTTCGCCCGCGCCGCGCTCAGCAAGTTCGAATCGGGGATCCTGAAGGAATCTTCCAAAATGCCGGTAGCCGGGGCCGGGATCCACGATCTGACGACCGACGTGGCAAGCTACATCGCGTGAGAGAGAGAGAGAGGGAGGGGGGAAAGTGGGGAGGAGACACTGTTAGGTTTTTTTTAATTAGTAATATGAAGGGGTGGGGCAGTGGGTGGGTAAGACCGGTCTCACCCAAGTATTTGCCTATTTTCAGATGATCAGAATAAAATAATGTGATCTAAAAAAAATTCCGGCGGCGGCAAGCGACTAACTTTATAATTGTTGGGCAAAAAAAAAAATCTCGCGGAAAAATTTTCCGACGTACGGACGGCGGCGGCAGCATGTGACCCCATTTTATTATTATTATTATTATTATTATTATTATTATTATTATTATTATTATTATTATTATTAGTTATTTTAATAGTAAGAGTATTGTTGTCACACCCCGACGGCGCCGAGGTGTGACTATTCGATAATAATAACATAACTCGTTCAATAGCATAGATAATGTCGGCTATGTCGGTAACCAACAAACTTGTCGGATATTCACCCGATTAAATATCTTACATATTATTGAATAATTAGGAGTACTTAAAGTCTGCAGCGGAAATAAATCTCAAATGAGTATCTTATTTATTACAATTCATAATTCCCCAACACGGGGTCTTCAACTATTACTCCTCGTGGTCCTCTACCTCGGTGCAAGCGTTATCG
>BMAC01000067.1:1864601-1878673 GCA_014905375.1 Phtheirospermum japonicum
AATTTGTATTTTATGGTTCAAGATATTGATTTTCTTAAAGAAATATTAATGCGTAGATATAAAATATGCTTACCTTATGGACCAAGTTGTCTGGATTAGTATTTCTCTTAGCTTGAAGACAGAAATGCGATTGAGTTGTCTGGATTAGTATTTCTCTTAGCGTGAAGACAAAATGCGATTGTGATATATCTAGTCTCACTATTTCTAAAATACTAAATCTTTTTTTTTTTGTTGTTGTTGTTGTTTATCTTGTAATACACGAGAGTTTGTTTCTCAGAGTGTCTGATTGTGAGTTTGTTGATTGTATGGATATGGGTAAGTGTCTGATGAGTTTGTTGATTGTATGGGTAAGGTGAAGAGTTTGCGTGTGTGGATTGTCTATCATTGGTTGAAATTGCGGCCGCGTGCTGGACAAAATATTTTCTCAATAAAGTTTGGCTGATATATCTTCTATAATATCTATGTCAGGAGTATGAACGGTAAGAATGAGAAAAGCTTGTATTCCTTCTATAACGTTGCACACAGAAATGACGCCTCATTGGTTTAAAACTTATCATGATATATTTCTACGATATTACCTTCCAATATCTCTATTGTCAGAAGGGAAAGATAGCTGGTAATGATATATTTACAGTATGTCAACATGATGCACATGCTCCAACGTACCTCTCCAATAAGTAATCTTATTGGGTTTATTATGCCGTAATGATCTTTTGTCATAAGTAAAAGGTAATATTTGCATTATGTATACAAACTTATGTAGTATTTTAACATGTCTGATATATATTACTCATTAAATTAAGAAAAGTATTTTATCAATGCTCATAATTTACTTGGTGTTATGGCAATTGTTAATATTTATTATTACTATTATTCTTAGAACATTTAATATATTTTAGGATATTTCTTAAATTATATATTTTTAAAACTTAACATCGGTGTTTAGTTTTTAGAATATTTAAACTTAGTAAACTTTATAAATTTCTAAGGTTTTATAACTCTTCCAAAAAAAAATAAAATAATAATAATATGAATGTAATATAAGATAAATAACAAGACGTTTATTGAATTTAATTAATATATAGATAAAAGTATAATTTATCAATTTTACAGGATCTCACAATTGTAATATATTCATATCACAATTTTGGACTATTTGACAAAAAGTAAGTATTATTTGACTTAAAATTAAATGGAAGACTAATTGACGAATAGATTTACTTCTGTGATACTTATTTGACAATTTTCCCAATGAATTAATCTCCAATAATCTTAGGACCCCGCAGTCCACTAATATGTATGTGGCGTACCTCCACCGTTCGCTAATCGCTACTACATTATTACACTTGACATTACTTCCCCACTTGTTGAGATTCTTTGGGACCACTCCATGTCTCTTTTATTACCTTTTTCCAATGTTGTTCCAACTAGCTAGCGTAAAGAGTCGACTGACGTCTAAGTTGGGATTAACATAATTCTTGTACTCAACTCACTACATTATATAAGTGCAATAGGAATATACAATTCCTAAAATGTGATACAAGATTTATGCGTTGGACGAAGTAGTTCAATTAAAAAAAACTCTAACTGTATTTAGACTCCCCTATTTTATTAATTTTATGTTATAAAGTGAAGTTTGGGTTTCATTTAAGGCTAAATAGAGCTGACAAACTTGACATTTCCTAAACCATAGAATGCCAGACTCAAAAATATTGGTCCATTTTTTGTCCGATCCAATAGACCCGATGGCCAGGTTGAACCATCCATTTCACACTAGTTTTCGCCTTTTTAGTCGGGCTTGGGCCCCTAAAATGCAGTCTGACAGAATTTTGCCTTGACCCAACCCGACCCGATATTGGCATTTGGCTTGGTGGACTTGGATCGGGTAGTCCGACTTGGCCCATTACCAGCTCTAAGCTAATTATATGAATGTCAATTCAACCAAAATTCGTGGACTAGTATGAACAGTTTGAGAAAAATGAATTGCTAGAGCTAAAGATCTTCGAGCCAAACAAAATTAGGCCTGAACGAGCCGACTCAACTCATTTGATTGACATACCTATCAAATTTACTATTCTTATTAAAGCTTATATTGTAACAAAAATACAAAATAATGTTAAATGAAAAACATAATTAGTTTGCCTTCGTCAACAAGTAATTGATAAAGGACAATCTAGGTCTTTGTTATCTTTATGTATTATGAAAACATGTATTTGATATTCTATATAAAGGGAGTCTTTGATGAATAAGAGAAAATCTACCGTCTCCTTTTTATCTTCTTCTTTTTCTAAGTTTTTCATTTTACACGTTATCAGCAAGAACTCTGAATCTCATAACCAATTGAGAGTGATCGACAAATAAGTCTCCATAACAAAAACAACAATTACACAATTTTCGTTGGTAAAAAATCTAACTGCCTTATAAGTTTGAAAAATCACTTTTTCACGTTTCAACAGTTGGATTGCGTTCCAATTTTTACAGAACCTTGAAGACCTTTTGAATTACGTTTCGAACGGTGGAGATTGGATTATGAGATACGAGGAAGTATATATAAAATTTCGAACAAAGTAAATTTTGTTTTTGAAATTTTCTATGCAGCATTTTCCAAAATAACATTGAGCACAATCGAACCGTTGGATTAAGATCCAAACTAGATATATTATTACTTACATATAAAGTTTAATTTGAATGGTGGAGATCTGAATATAAGATCCTTCAAACCCGATAATGAATTTTGAACAGAGTTGATTCTGCTTCCCAAAACTGTCTGTCCAGTCTATTTCTTAAATTAAATTACACACAATTTAACCGTTGGATGAAGCTGGAATTTGGATATAACATTCAAAGCACATAATGGTAAATTTGTACTGTGGAGATCGGGTTTGAAGTTTTATGTCATCAAAAACATATCGCGGACAAACCTATTACAAAAATAAAATTCGAGGAATGCTCTAGGAAAGAATCGTGTATTTCCTTCAAGGTAACTCGAATTACCCTATTGTTTATTAAATATAAATAATAAACATTTATTTGTATAGATATATTGCATGTTATGTATTGTTGTGCAATCTAAGTTCTTATACAAAACGTGTCTATGCATATATATTACCTATGATTATATGCATGTGATGTAATATAAAATATTGACAAACATGAAATTTCCTAATATTTAATAATATTCATAGAGTACATAATATATTATTACTTATTCTCTTAGATGATTTCTTATTTAGAAATCGTTTATAAAGTTATTTACATGATTAGATAAGAGATTGATCATGATTTTGCCAATATGTTTAGTTAATCATGAATTTTGATAAATGGATAGATCCGTGTACTCAAGCTGAAATTTTATACTCTACTTTCAGTATATTTATCATTGGTTGTACATTTGTATATTCTCATGATAATGGAAGTTTATGAACGATTTGTATAAATAAGTCTTGTGACAAAGTATATTCACATAATATCAAAGAAAGAGTATGTCATATATTCTTCAAATTCATTATCTAAAGATATTGATTTAACTAAATAAATCTAAATTCAATATAATATACTCAAAAGGAATCAAGTACTACCATCAGCCATTTGATGTGGAAACTAGTGTAACTACAATTACACAATAATATCATCCACCAACCCCACACTGACAAAGAATCGTGAAACTAAGTCAAAGTTAATCTCTAGAGAATATGAGACTTCATATTAACCCCAAAATCCTATATTGGAAGTATATGTAGTTACAAACTTTCAATGAACTTTGGGGTGTGCTCTAAATGAATATTTTGGAAATTTTATGAAACAGTACTTCCAAGCCTAAGAATTTGGTGAAAATAAATTTGTTTGCTTGCTAAAAATTGGAAATGACTTTGATATGTTACAATATATTACCATATGTGAAAAAGAAAGTCACTTTAAATGATAATAAGTAGTTGAGAGATACAATTTCACTCTATTTTTTCCACTGGAGCAAACATACTATGCACTTGTATAATATTAAATATGATAATAAGTCACTGAGAGACATGGCATTATTCTTCATAATACTAATGTTAGAACTCTAGATAAGGAAATTTTCTGAGGCTAACTAGGATCGATATGAGTAGTGGAAATAACCTCAAAGAAAAGGGGAAGCGACATGTTGATCTCTACCTATGTGGGAAAAATGAACCATAAGAGTTCGTGATATTTATTGGTCGTGGTAGAAGTCATGGAGGTTATACCAATAACCTTGCTTAGTCAATGGATATCCTATATTTTGATTGATGAAATTTGTTTATTTTTTACTTTACAAAGAACTAGTGAAAGTATAATCAATCATTCATATTAGACTATTGTATTCGGTCTTAAAGTTTATTTTGAGTTGGATTTATGTGATGTGGCCTGATTTAAATTAATTATTATTTTTAGCTTATTGGTAAATCTTGCATTTCATTATGAATCATTGAATATAAATGAGTTTATTAACACATATTCACATACAGGGTTCAGGAGTAAACTATTAAGATATAATGTAACATATCAAGCAAATAATATAAAATATTAGAATAAAAAGTATTTTGTTCAAATATCTCCAAAGAATGTGAGAATTTGTCTAGGAATAGACAATTACTCACTGAATTGATATTTATATATGACAAAGTCTTGATGCCTAGTGACACACTGATTAAAATCATAAAATCTCAGTATGGACCAAGAGCAAAACGAACCTTGTTAAGTTTGATGATATTCATGTTGATGATTATCATTAATAAATATAT
The DNA here is from genome assembly GCA_014905375.1 of Phtheirospermum japonicum. NCBI lineage: Eukaryota > Viridiplantae > Streptophyta > Magnoliopsida > Lamiales > Orobanchaceae > Phtheirospermum > Phtheirospermum japonicum. Next base: position 1,869,362 of record BMAC01000067.1, read on the forward strand.
TATGAGAATGGAACTATATCAATAATTTATGTGGAAGAAAGAACGTCTTAGAGTCAACCTAGTAATTTTACTTTACTACTTTTTGATTATTGAATCATAAGATATGACCAACAAAGAACTTTTGGACTTTGACTCATTCAAGTTTTGAAACGACTAATATGAATAATTTAGTCATGATATGATGATCCATATTATGAGAAATTAACATGGACATCTTTTATTTTGAGTGAAATACAAGATGAGAGAGAAATTCGATGCACAGTATAGTATCGACCTAATTAATGTTGTTCAATTACAGCCAGTTCATTCTAAAGTACTAGGAGCACTACATACATGATTCGAACTTTCCGCACCTACTTTTAAAATATACGCTTGTCAAGCTTAAAAAGATCACTCGAAAGAGTACGAGTTCGCTTGTAAGTTGGCAAGTTGAACCGAGTCGAATCTCTCGAGAAAAACTAATTGGAGGCTCTTTTTATGTTGGTTTTCACGAATAAAAAAATAACGAAAAAGCTAATCTAAACACTCGGAATCGCAACGTTGATACAAACCACGAACAACGAAATCAGAACTTTGAAAAGATTTAAGAAACAGGGGTCTAGGGCTCTAGAATCATCTCCACGACCTCTTGGGCATTTCATCGAACACCTTACCTATAAGTTAGGGTTGTCAATCCAAACTTGTAGATATAGTACCTAACAAACCCAATTGATGATTCTAAATGATTATAGGCACTAGACCCATAAGATCTAGCCAACAACCATCAACATATTTAATATCATAAATCCAAAACAGTCAAGAACACAATTCATCATGAAAAGCTTGACGAAACATCAATGGGGGAGGGGGTGATTGGTAAATATTCTAATAAGATCAATTAAACTAATAAAGCAAAGTAAATTGAAAATTTACTAATTAACGGCGAAGAGTAATATCATTCCAACGAGAAATTAAAATAAGATCTACTAATTAACTAATCTAAGATCTAAAACTAAGAAACTATCTAAGATCTAAAACTAAGAAACTAGAATTTGAAACTGAAATGTAGAAGAAAGAAATGAAGAACACTCTTGGCTTGTCAATCCAAAAGTCCCGAGAGAAAGAAGGGGATAAATCCCGATGGGGCGTGTCTGGCGTTCTGATAGGCGTCCCCCTCCTTTTATAGGAGATGGGTGTATCCTTTTCTCTCACCAAATCATTTTTCAAAGAGATATCTTGATTTTATTTCCAATAATAACTCTTCTCTTCTAATCTTTCAAGGAACGGTCTTCTCCCATTGACCAAGTCTCTCCAGCTGCTGTTAATATAGTAATATCCTTTTTAAAGGCGCGTTGAAGTTGGGCTTGCTTGTTTTCCGAGCCTAGAACTCAAAATTCTCGAAATTGTGTTGACACTGGGTAACCCAGAGTGGATAACAGACCAATGTTGGATATAACACTTCAAATCGAGGCCCAATCTCGTTAAAACTCCACTCGGGGGCCCACACTCGACTATCTCCAGGCCAAAATACTTCAAAATTCCTGAAATAAACATAAAATCCAATATTATAGATCAAATCATGGTAAAATAAGCCAGAGATACATAAATATGAAAATATGCTTAACCTATCCAACTTACATCAAAATTAACAACAAATCCAACTAAAATGCTACCCAAATATATATAAAAATCAAGACAAATTCATGTGATCAATACATTCATATCTCAAAAATACATCACTCATTTTTTCAAAACTTGTTCATTAGCAAAATTGCATGATTGAGACCTGCATATACTAAAGATACAAAGTATAAAATCTCATTCTTATAATTGATAAATGGTGATACATGTGGACATAACCATTCAAAATCCGGATCATTCAAGTGTTTTTATAATTTTGGTCGATGCTTCGGCACATCTTATTCATAAAAATATTGCATTTACAAAAATTCTAACACATTTAGTATGATTGAGGACTCACCACTCTTATAAAGCACCCAAACTCATAATTTTAGAGAGTTTACATCAAAAATATTTGATGTCTATTGTATTTTAATCAATATCGATGTAATGCATCTTGAACCCTAATGTGTATATATAATAAGGTTTCAAAGAAGACACCGTTGAAAGAATATACATGGTGACTAAGACAATATTTATGCGCACTCATATATTTGTCTCTGCACAGGGTTATGCAATATTGCAGGCAACTCTTACTTATTCATTTATGAACCTCTGCTAACCGAGTACTTTTGCGTACCAGTTGGTAACTGGATATAAGCCTGATAATTCATATTTACGCATATTTGGTTATGCAGTATATGTGCCTATTGCGCCCCCACAGCGCACTCATATGGGTTACTAAAGACGATTAAGTATTTATATTGGATATGAATCTCCAACAGTCATTCGCTATTTGAAACCCTTGACAGAAGATCTCTTTACCACTAAATCTTTGGATTTATCACTCTGAGACAGTCTTCCCATCGTTAGGGGGAGATAAGAAAAATTATTTTCTAATAGAACGACATGAATAGTTCCATACTATGTCTTATTATGATCCCCGCTTTTCACAATGTAAAGTGAAAGTAAAGTACAATGAATAATTGATCTTCAAAGTATAGAAAACTCATTTATGAATTACGAGATCATATATATACCAACTGCAAATATGTTTGAAAGTTTGAAAGTCCCCATAAAGGGCACAATGTCACAGATTAAGACATTGCAACCATACTTAGTGGAGGTGTGGTTGAGGTCGTGAATACCAAAAGGAACAGGAGGAGGTAACTTGGTTCGATCAATACTCGCCCAAGGAATAAGAGGGCATGTATGACATAACTTTAATTTATCATCGATGAAGATAATTTCTCTCATGAGATTATCTCTGGTTATACTCATGTCAATGAATCATTACTGGAGGACACTCCGATGTTTAATATGATTCCAGAGAATAAAAAAAATCTCATTGTACTATGAGAGTTTATATTAGTTTATGGAAATATTTCCCACACACATTGATGATATATACACTGTTACTCAAAAAATCATAGAGTACGATGTTATCGAACCACGCTCTATTGAAATGTCAACAAAGAGCAAATTGGCCTAAGTGTAAAGAATAAATCTAAGTAGAACAAACTCACTGACAATAAGACAAGTATTTTGTCTGGTAAAGCTAGCCTCATCAATTGTAAAGCATGTAGGACATAAATAAAGTTTTGTCAGAAAACATAAAGGGAAATATAAAGCCTTGAGATGCAAAACTAGACTTGAAGTACAAATCTTCTCACAACGACCTGAAATTGACTATGAGGATATGTACTCTCTCATAATAGATATTATAATCCTAAAGAATGAGGATGCAACTTATACATGTGTTTACATCATATCTCTCCAGGGATTATGATTTAGAGATATATAAGAAAGTGCTTGCTGGCCTTTCCTTGCCAAGGCAAGTGACTCTAAGCCACGTAATGCATTTTCAATTGAATTAAAATGCTCACTTTATGGGTTGAAATAATCCAGACGGATGTGGTATAATCTTCTAAGTGACTACTTGATTGGGAAAAGATAATCTATGCTCTTACATATTTATAAAGAAAATAAGTTCCAAATTTGCGATTATAGTTGTATATGTCAATGATATGAACATAATATACACTCTTAATGAAATAAGAGATATCGCTAGTTATTAGATTTTAATTTGAGATAATGAATCATGCTAAAACTCGGTCATGTTAAAGATTTAAACTAAAACCCGAGTTTGTGGAATACTAAATTCTATAATTTGAATTTATCCAAAAGATGATCGGGATATTGAATATGGACAAGTGAAATATGTTAGCACTCATATAATTGGTCAAAGTGAAGATATAAGAAAAGATCAATTTCGTAAGTGGAATGACGAATAACTGGTGGGAGCCGAAATTTTCTACCTATGTACAATATGCGCATTATTGTACCATTACTAATAGACTTGACCAAATATTAATTTCTCAAAATTGTTTTCTTGATTTAACTCAAGAAAGCGCAATATCACTGAAAAGGAATCAAAATGTATTTTGTTACATAAAAAAACAAAACATTGAAGTGAGTTTATTTTCTCTATTCATAAATATAATCGGGACTACATATGGTCTTGGAACCCTTACAGAAAATGTTGAGTATACTTCCTAATGTGAAACCAAATAGTATTATTGATGTTGGTTACCCATTTGATCCATGTAAAAAGATTATTATCATACATTTAGTAGTTCATGAGTATCTATGGTCATTGTTATACTCAAATATATCTCTGAGAATTGTGGCTTTAACTATATCACTGAAGAATTCACTTGTAGATATGAAGATATGCAACTTGCAACGAACAAATGAAAGTAGGCTACATGAAAGGTGAAAATATGAACCATATCACCACAACTCTTCTACAACCAACAATTATGGACTTTCTCAAGAGTCAAGTAAATTGAGAAAGTGAAAACTTTCAAAGTTATCTTGATAGATGTATATATCAAAGAGAGGTGAGAGTCTCAACATAGATGTGTTGTACTCCTTCGACTAAGTTTTATTTTTTTTCATTGGATTTTTACATGGCAAAGTTTTAATGAGATAGTAATGAAACACCATTTCACCATTTGACTTGACACAACGGGGAGTGTTGAAGGAAAAACATAATTAGTGTGCCTTCATCAACAAGTAACCGATGAAGGACAATTTAAGTATTTGATATCTTTATATATTATGAAAATATGTATTTGATATCATATATAAATGGAATTTGTGATAAATAAGAGAAATCCTAATTCTACCGTCTCATTTCTATCTTCTTCTAATCTTTTCCTTATCAATACGCAATTTATATGTAGAATTTCTTAGTAAGTTGCCCCAAGATCGAAACATCAGTGTTAGCACTATGATTCTAGGCCGATAAACTTTTGGCCCAAATTGACTTGATTCGAATAGCCCGACGACCTAAGTGGGCTGGACCTAAACCTAGTGAGTTGGTTCGGATTACATCCCTAGCTAAATGTGTATTTTACTAGTATAATTTTGTGATTATCTGTCTATCAAAATCTCTTTTTCTCTTATGTCTTACTTTTAGATCTTAAGGTTGACTTATTAGTTGTTTTCACTTTAGAATTACGAGAGTTTTGGCAATTCCTACCAACCAGAGTATAATAACTGATTCGTTTCATACGTCCCACCCCAATTCCTTTTGAACACGAGTGAAAGAAAAGGCTCACAGAGAGCTTATTATACTATCTTAACGGTAGTATGTGTGTCGGCCATTTCTCTTAATTTCGAATAACTTTTTCAACATCTCTTGTTTTCTTGTTTTACTTTAAAATTATTTTAGTTATTTAACTGAGATAAAATAAAATAAAATACCCACTTAAGACTAGTTTGAACATTAAAGAAAAACACAAAACCTTCAATTGCTCAGTTTTATTGAAACAATTTTACTAGAGTACGATGACTTTTCCATTTCTGACATGTTGAGGATGATGCCTTTTTTTCTCCATTGGCCTTTTAAATTTTTGATGCGACCAAAAAGATTGGTGTCTCAAGAATAGAGGGTACTGACCTTGAATATGAGGTCAGCGACCTTCTATTCTTGAGGCACTAATCTTTTTGGCCGCATCAAGTGGCGTCGTCTGTGGGAAAGAGGGACATCAAGTCCTTGAATGAAAGACGTGAGAATACACAATTTAATCGATCATGAAACACTCACAGATAAATTCTGATTCTCTATGGCTTTTAAAAATTGGTGGTGTATTTTACTTATTATAATTGAGAATTCTTTTGTGGCAATTCATAAGAGTCGATGTGGTATCAATCACGCATGGAAAATTATAATTCGACTTATTTGATTCTATATAGTTTAAAATTATGGGGATATGCATATGTTTTATTTGATCCTATATGGCTTAATGGCTTAATGGTGTTTATGGTTATGGGAAGGCAATACTTGATTTAATTTGCAATTAATATGTTTGATTAACATATTCTTCATTGTTTGGTTATGTGCTTGCTAATATGTTTGATTAACTTATTCTTTGCTTGGTTGGTTTTGTGCCTATGAGAATATGTTTGATTAACATATTCTTTTACTCGATTGATTATGAGTCTATGTGGATATGTCCGATTAACATATTCTTTGCTTATTTGATCTCTTAAGCTCTCTGGAAAATATATATACTTTTTATAATAATGGTTTTGAAAATTGGCCTGCCTCCAACTCGCCTCATAGACTAGAGAAATTATATGAGTTTTTGATGTATAGGTTCATGGAGGATTATTTGGTCCGGGAAGGTTAATTTAATAATTATGGGCAGTTAAATTATGATCTGCCAGACATCTAACTCGGAGATGGTCAACTCAACGCGAGGAGATCGCCAATATATCAGGCCGCACGTCCAAACATCCACGGAAAGGTGATTGTGAAATTTTGCTACCAGAAAGTAAAGAGGTCGCACAGTTGGGTATTAGGGGAGAGGTGAAATTTCTTATGGCATAAATATCACTACGTATCAGGTACGCTTGTTTAAGTCTTGTAAAAGGGAGGGTTTTACATTTCCTTCATCTACCTTGAGTTTTCATCTCGAACCTTTGGATGCCGGGCTGATGGTGCTAAGCGCCGAGATTTTCGCCCGCTTACGAAAGCAAGCTAGCTCATTACGCATCTCGGTCCACGAACTGGTACAAGCGCTTCACTCATCGAACCTACTTTTTAATGGCCTCGGCCCACCTCGCATACCTCTTGCGCCATGACTCTCGTCGAGGTTTTCTATGCATCGTCCCTGTAGGTCCAGTCACACAACTCTCAGATCTTGAGGTAGATCTCACCGAACCTCTCATCCATCAACGCGACTTGATTGCCTACGTCGGCAATCTCCCGAAAAGGAATCTCGCCCATGCCCGAGACTGTCAACGATATTTTGTCAATTACCAAATAGTTTACGGATACAAACACGTACACCACATTGTCCATGCTGCGACCTCAGCTTTACTCTTGTGACCTCTATTTTGTTATCAGCAACGACCTTAGCCTGCGACCTCTCCTTTATTCTTATGATCTTAGCTACGATCTCGGCGACCCCAAGCAACCTCATTACATAGAACATATCATATACATATTCTATGGTCCAATATGGTTTTTATGGTTAAAGCCCGACGCTTTCATTAGATCAACAATGGTTAAAGCCCGACACTTTCATTAGGCCGACTCCCCTTTTATATGGTCAAGACTCGACACTTTCATTAGGTCAACTTCCCTTTATATGATCACGCCTCGATGCCTTCAGTAGGTTGGTGATGGCTTCTATGGATATGGGAATGGATGATTTAGTGGAAGAGCATGTTTGACTTACATGTTTTCCCCGTCCTTGAGTATGTTTGGCTTACATATTCTAGGACATTTAGGAGAAATCGTGTTTGATTTACATGTTTTCTCTCAGTTTTCTAGTATGTTTGATTTACATACTATTTATTTGGTCTTATATGATTTATCTGGTCTTTTGTGTGAGGGACATGTTTGATTTACATGTTTTTAATACCCTTTTTCTAAGTATGTTTGATTACATACTCTTTGATGTAACGTGCATGTTTGATTTACATGCTCTTTGCAGACTCTGTGCTTGTTATTTTGTTTGAGTGATCTTGCGACCTATGTGCAAAACAGGTTTACTTGACATTTCCTTTAACATGCTGCTGATAGATAACCTGGTTGAACTACTTGGTTGCATTAACTTAGGGGGACTAAGTAGTTTCTTAGTTACCTTTTTTTTATTTTCATTATATTGATTTGACCTGGTTGAAATTATTCTACTCTCATTATTTGAACATGGGGGGACTAAGTAGTTTTCTTAGTACTCTACAGTCAAGTATTATTCATGTGATCTGATTGTTTTGCTCGCATTATTTAAACTTGGGGGACTGGATGATTTTCTTGGTCATATGTGGTTTTATATAGTTCTGGTTTACTATGGTTACCGACCTAGTTCTCCCTCGCCAACCTCTCGGTTTTCCCTTTAGCCCGACCTTTAGCAACTCCCTGCTGATGAGCTATAGGACCTACTTTTTTCAGTTGTCTCTCCTTCTCCTGCACCATGTTTTCCAATTTATCAAGCGACCCCCCAGTTTAGTGTTTTCATCCCTTAGTGTTTCTAGCTAAATGTTTGCGATGTTCATCTCTTCTTCACGAGTCTCCAGCTGACTATGAGTTTCATCCAGCTCTCCTTATGTCAAGGAAAGCTGTTGAGTTTACTTTTCCGCTTGAGCTGTCAGCTCGTCATATGCACAATTACGCAAGTGGAAGACTCAATATATGCACACACAATATTGCGGGGACGCATCTTCAACCTCATATACTATGCATCTGAGTCTCGCACTCTCATACTATGCATCTGAGTCTTGCACTCTCATTATTTTTCTTGTGAAGGTCACTCGCCTATTTACACAAGCAGGGACGTATGACTCAAACTTTTGTGCAACCCTTTTTAATAAATTAATTTAAAACATGTCAGTTTGCTCGCAAGTGTACGAGGTAACTGTAGGGTGATGAGTTTGACTCGAGTCGTATCTCTCGAGAAAATAATATGAGGTAACTGTAGGGTGATGAGTTTGACTCGAGTCGTATCTCTCGAGAAAATAACTGTTCGGTCTTTCGGATGTTTTTCTCAATTACGAATAACATACATATARATTTGGGGTTTTAAATATATTGAATTGATCATTATAACCTAAGCAATAATTAAACTAAAACTAATTAAACTAATCACTTTAACTAGATTATCAACTACGAGCGATAATTAAACTACTTGAACTCAAGAACTAAGAATTAATAGCAACGAATCTAAAAGCATGAATATAATAAATTACCACTAAGAAATGAATCATAAGAATCTAAAATTAACGAATAGCTAAGCATAAATCAATCGCATAAATCAACAAAATTAACCAATATCCAATAACAAGCATAAATGATTAAGCTAATTAAACTAGTTCTAGCATTAACTAAGAATTAAACCAGAGACTAACTACTAAATTAACTAAGGGTTTATAATACTTATTGAATCTAATAAAAGCAGTAGAATTCTCCAACTATTCCGGAGTTGCACGTCGATCTTGGGCGAAGATTGAATCACGAACGCGAATTCGATGTTTTTGACGCGTTGTTCTTCGATCCTTGATCTCAGTCTTCAAATCTCGTTATGAGATGTGAAATTATGTTTAATATCAGCTAAAATACCCTAGGGGGTCGTGTGTTCTCTTGAAAATCCGAAATAATGAGGGTTTATATAGACTTTGCATGACTTGGCGCATAAGAAA
>BMAC01000067.1:1912937-1934000 GCA_014905375.1 Phtheirospermum japonicum
AAAAGGCAAACATAACAAAAAAAAAAAATACTTACTGAAAAAATCAGCTACAAATAACAATCCTAATTCCAACTCTCACGTATAGCATACAGTGCCTTAAACCAAACATCATCCATTAATCTAAATTTTTGTCATTTCTTAATTCCACAAAACAACACACTCCAAATGCTCCAGAAATTTAGACCAAACTACACTGTTCAATTTGTCTCTAAATAGAGTATCTTTCTTCAAATGAGCAGGCACCTTCTCGGATAGCTTAATCATCCCAGAAGTTACAAATTACACGTATAAAACTTAAGGCGGGACCAAAATTTAAAAAAAAAAAGCTTATCTTATGGGACTGAAATTGATTTTAACTCAATCCTACGGGACCAAAAATATATTTTATCCAACATAATATACGTACCTACTACTACAACAAATTGTTACCGCCTTTCAAAGACAAAAAGAATTAATGAAATAAAAAAGAGACTGTTGCTTCTATTGGTTTGTGCTTCTACCATTTCGTGTTTCTCATAACCTAATCATATAGCTAATATAACTCAATATAATAGAAGTCATAGAAGATCTAGGTTTAGCAAAGGACTTGGCAAAAGAGAAAATCGAGCAAAAGTTGTAATTTGGTAATTTTATCAACATATCTTTAAAGTAAATGACATTAGTTAAATTACAATAAGAACAACTAAGTAATGTAAAGGTGAGTTCAAAATAGAAATCTTTCTGCCCCAAAAACCAAACCTATGCTACTAACTACTAAATTCAGCTCAACCCGTGCTTGAATTAATTTGAATAATACGTTAATACACGACCAAACACAACAGTTTGGCAAAGTATCCTTTAAAAAAGATCCAAAACACACTTTTCAACAAATAATTCCCTGTGATCGACACCATAAAATAATCACTAATCCATCATTTTCATGTTAAGAATTTGACCGTTGTCTCCTATCACTTACCAAACTCTAACATAAGTCTTGGATAGAAACACGATTACTCACAAATTTTTTTTTAATGATTTGTTGGAATATATTTCTAGATCAATCAATGAAAATCCGGCTCAGAACACAAAAAATAGTAGGCCCAAAACCTGATTAATGCAATTTTTGAGTGAACTGATGATACCTGAAAAGTTGGATTGTTGTGATTTGAAGAATAAATTGAATACTCCAATCGTTGTGATTTGAAGAACAAACTGAATACTCCAAGAAAATGGGATTAAGCGGCCAAATTATCACCACCATCCATCCAATCCAAAGTCATACGACAAAAACAGAATTGATGTGAGCTGAAGTTTCAGCTGAATGCTAAGCGTGGACTGGAAAGAGGCGATCCCTAATTAAAACCGGTATTGTGTTTACATTCTATTGGTATGGGTAATTAATTATTTCTTAGTTATTAATTGAATATATGGTCCTTTCATTTATTTTTTAATAATGCAACTTACTTAAATTAATGGGGTTTTTTTTTTGCACAATTAATTTTTTTTCAATAATTAATTTATACTCCACTTAAAATTAATGTTTTTTTTGCAATATAAAGTTGGTTTTATGAAATGATCTCTTTAAATGAAAAATGAGTTATAAAAGTGTTAGCAACTAATTAAATAAAAGTGTTACTTAAATTGTTGTAGAATTAAAGTGATACAAATTTATGTTACAAAAAATTAACAAAATAAAAGTGTTACTTAAAAAGTGTTACCTAATTAAAGTGTTACGTATAAGTGTTGCGTATTTGTAAAGTGTTACATAAATGTTACATAAATATTATAATATAAAAAGTGTTACAAACATATGTTAGAAGAAGTACCTAATATAGAAAGTGTTACAATTTGATGTTACGCTATAAAAAGTGTTACTATTTGATGTTACCATATGTCACTTTTTTTGTAGTGAAATAAGAATAAAAATTAACAAATGGTGCTATCAAAATCTAACAATTTATATATTTTATCAACGATAATATAATAATATTAAACATAAATTAATACTGAGTTTTATTATATAGCTTCAATAGAGAAGCTATAATTTATTTCTATACAATCCATATATATAGAGTGAGAATAAGAGAGATAGTTTGGTTAGAACCTTATCAAGTGTGAGAACTAGGTTTAAATATAAGCTTTTAATTCTGATTAGGTGGATGGTTTAGATTGAAACTCGTTTTTGGTAAAAACTGTTGAAATAAGATGAAAAGGGTGTTTATGTCCTTTCCTGCTCGATACAAATCCTCGATCATTCCCCAAAATCATCGCCCCCGCTCTTCCTCATCTTCTTCCTCTGTACTTTTGACATGTTCGCACGCACACATTTGTACCGCTCACACTAGATGGTTGGTGATGCCTGCACGATGATGCAACGACAAGAGATTAGGCGTGATAGAGAGGCCAACTGTTGTTATGAATTCCATTGTAAATTATCTACTTTTCTAGAGATTCTGATTAGCTGCGGAGGCGGGTGATTGTTGACTGAAATTGGGCCATTGGTTGTTGGCGATAGAGACCTAAGGACGAATCCATGATCATCATCATTATAATGTTAAGCGATTATGTATGTACGTATGCGCTGTGAATTGATTTTGGTGATTGTGGTGACAGAGGGCGATAATGTCCTTCAATAAATACATTTTTATGGCGTTTGCGGTGGTTTATTTGTTCACGCGTGGTTTTAATTTGAATTCTTCATTAATTTCCACTATGATTGATATTTTAATATGTTAGATGCTCAGTTTGTAGTTCGTTTGTTGTGTTGTGGATTACTTAAAATTTTTTTTTTTTTGATGATATTGAACTTTGGTGTTGAGCACAGAATAATTGAGTTTGTAATGGGATATTTTTCATCATCAACGTACTTAATTTGATAAGAATTTTTGATTTTGGATGCTTACTGTAGAAGACACAGATATGACTCGAGTTACACGAAAATAATGGTATTTTTTACATCAACTTAGTGTTATTTTGAAGAAACACGGTGCTAGTTATCGAGTAATGCAGTACTAATTAACTAGTAATGTTGTGCTATCTATTTTTCGCTGAATAAGATGTGAAAATATGAATGTCATAAAAACAATCAGATTTAAAGACATTATATTTGATCACAATTATTATATATATCGTAATATATATGGCATTACATTTGTTGAATTATTATTTTGATTGTTTGTGATTATTCATATAAATATTTCCGTAGAGTTAATGTTGTCATTGATATGGTGAGATGTCATTGATAAAACATTACTCTTAAAATATAGCCACGACTAATGATTATCAAGATTGGGATATTGATAATATAATATATATTGTCATGTGGTGTGCATCACATTTTAGAGAATACAGTAAGTCTCACGACTGCGAATAATAGTTATTCGTGATGGACACATGGATACTTTGGAGATTATTGGTAAACCCTACTAATAAGTTATTTATTTTATGTTTATAAACACATCAGTGTATAAAGCGTGTGATAATCCTTCGACTTGAGGTCAATACGCACCTTATTTGCTGAGTGGTGTACTTTGACCATGACCAACGCTTGCACTCCTTTTGGGGTAGATACGGCTTGTGTTGGGTGCACCATGATGTAAATGAAGGTGGTAGTTGAGTCAAAAAAGAATTTATTTCTCGATTGGAATTTCGAGAGAGATCACTCATAATCTCTATACTAGGTCGACTAAAGTCATTGGCCAATGCAAAAGACATATTCAATATAGTGATTGAGTATGATCTAGTTGTCGACTAATAAAGATAAGATAAATTGATTAAGCCATTGAGATAGACAATTGGATAAATCTTAAGTTTAATCGAGTGATTCGGAATGAAAGGAATTTCACCAAAGTTTTGCATAAAGGTTATAATTCGCTGAGTTCAAGTGAATGTTCTTTATATATTGAGTTCGTCCAGCTAAGCCTTCTATGAGTTTTGTTTGGATCATCATTGGATTGATGTCATATATAAACGCCTATAGGGTCACACTATATGCGATTAGTTTTCCGATTTAAAAGTGTATCAAGAAAGTATTAAATATTCAATTTAGAATTGTAATATTTAATTGTTAATAATTATGATATTAATTTCTATTTGATATTCAATTTAGAATTGTAATATTTAATTGTTAATAATTATGATATTAATTTCTATTTGATAGAAATTATTTAGTTAAATTAAATTGGATTTGAATTTAATTATCTATGTTATATTAATAAAGGTACTTGGGCAAAAATAATTTTGGGCCATGTCTTAAATAGTCCAACCCTTTTTAGGATTAGGGTTCTCTTATGTACCTAGTATAAATATAACATAAAGTCATAAGTTGAAAACAATGATTATGATACAACAATAAAAATAAGAGAGTTTTTAGAAAACATAAATCCTAATTTTGAGATCTGGGAGTTCTTGAGCTTTCGTAAGATTTTCTAACTTTATTCACGATAGCAATACACTGGAGTTGGATCTTGCAGTCGGAGAATTAATCGCGTGGGTACCTTAGTGTTGAACTCGGATCTGAATTTACTGTAAGGGTTTCATGCTTTTATCTCGTTTATTTATCGTATAAATATATTCGTTCACAGGATGGATCTGTTGGATCTACAAAAATTTTAAACTTCCGCTGTACGAGTATGGTGTTCGTCTCTACGAATTCCAACAAGATGTGTGTGTGGGTACATTTTCAGTGTGATTCATCGCACAAGTCACAAGAGAAATGATGACTCTTTTGTAGAAACTTACTACTATTTTTGAAGTAATGTATTTCGAATTAATGAACACTTGCTAAAGTAAATCTCAAAAAAGGGTGCTTTTTAGACATGTAGTGCTAAACACACACACACACACACACACACACACACATATATATATATAGGGGATTAGGTTCAAATGAGAACCATGTTCCTATATGTGAACCTATGGTCAATTATGGACCTTAGATCTAATTAAATGGATGTATCAGATTTTTTGTGTATTTCCTTATTTAACTAAAAGTATTAGAATTGTATAATAAAAACACTACTGGTACTGGTGTATATAACTGAAAATATTAATAAAACACAGTGATTGTATAATAAAAGCACTGCTGGTATATAATAAAAACACTAGTTCGCAGGTTCTCACATAATGACATGGTTCTATTTGAACCCACCCCTATATAGGGGTGGGTTCAAATGGGAACCATGTTATTATATGTAAACCTGCGAACTAGTGCTTTTATTATATACCAGCAGTGCTTTTATTATACAATCACAATGCTCTATTGATATTTTAGTTATATACACCAGCAGTGCTTTTATTATACAATCCTAATACTTTTAATCAAATAAGGAAATACACAAAAAATCCGATCCATCTATTTAATTAGATCTAAAACCCATAATTGACCCTAGGTTCACATATAAGGACATGGTTCTCATTTGAACCTAATCATATATATATATATATATATATATGAGTGAGTGTGATGAAAAAAAATTTAAACTAATAATGAATTTGTGTGATGAGAAATAATGCTACTTTTTCACCAATTATGTGTGTTTTTTTTGTTTTGTTTTTTTGTAGAAACTTAGTTCTATTTTGGAAGTCATGTATTTCTAACTAGTGAGCAATGTAGTGCTAAGTCTATCTAAAAAATTGTCCTTATTATTTTTCTTTTTTGGTTTTTCCTATGCAATATGTAACTTAAATCATTGATTATGAAAATACGATTAATTTGATATATTTTTCATCTAAAACAAATAACAAACGAGTAAGTTATGATATCTGAAAGACTTAAGTTTTTATTCAAAATTTAGATTTGCCTACGTGTCATTGGGTTTAAACCAAATTTGATATTTTTTTTATAGAATTATATTTCAACACAATATTTTTATAGTGTACTACACTGCTAGTTATAACCTGACATTAACTGACTCATACAGAGAAGGACGAAACTACCTTTAATATTTGGATGTCATTAATTTAATGTTACAAAATTACCACTCACATGTCATGTTCTTATACATATATATCAAATCTGAAGGCTTAGGTTTGTCCATAGTTCTCACACTAAAATTGGTTCTCATGGGAACTGCTCTTTATAAACTAAGAAGAAAATTCTTCTGCATTTCTGATTGTTGTGTTTTTTACAATAGACAATAGCTATATATACATGAATATTGTTGTATAATCAAGCAACCATGTGTGGCTTTTTAGTTTAACTAATTGTACTTCAACTAATCCCTATTTCTAAGCTAACTAACTTCTACTTTGTAGCTGGCTAACTAACTAGAAACTGATTACTGAAATAAGTTCCCTAACTACTTCATTGACCGGTCAGTTGGCTAGTATATAATAATACGTTCTTGAATGAATCCGAATTAGGATTTGACTACAAGTTTGGAGCATAAAGCTTGAAACTTAGAGATAGATAGTGTCTTGGTAAAGATATCAACCACCTGAGCTTTAGATGGGGCAAATCGAACATCAATTTCCTTTGATTATGCTTCCTCTCGAATAAAGTGAAAATCAGTTTCAATATGTTTCATTCATGCATGGAATACAGAGTTTGAGGCCAAGAGTGTAGCGCCCATATTTTCACACCATAGAACTGTAAGTATAGATATATAAGGACTAAATCTACAGAAGAGTGAGCGGAGCCAGATTACATCTGTTGTTGCTACTGCTATACTGTGGTATTTAAATTCAGTGCTACTTGGAGCAACAACTGTCTGTTTCTTGGAGCTCTAGAAAATAGGGTTCGCCCTAAGAAAAATGCCTAACCTCTAGTGGGTTTTCGATCATCAATAGTTCTTGCCCAATCTGCACATGAGAAACATTCTAAGGTGATTATGTTAGCTGCTATAACTAGTAGAAATTTTGATTTTAGGATATCTTAGATTTTATTTCCAGGCTCTTTAGTGTAGAGTAGTGGGAGAATGAAGTAATTGGCTAAGTTTGATTATTGTATAACTGATGCCAGGTCTTATGAGTGTGAGGTACTATAAGGCTCTAACTGTGCTTCTGTATAATGTAGGGTTTCAAGTGCTGAGCTATCATGAAGATATAATTTGAGACCAGAGCAGTAAGGTGTGGGTTTAGGATTGCATCTTAGCATGAATATTTTGTGTAACAGGCTCCTGACGTATTTTAACTGATTTACGAGAATACCAAATGTGTTTTTGTGATCTTCCATATCTAATAAATAACCAAATTCACCAAGAGTTTTGAGTGAGAATTGTGATTGTAGATTACTGATGACTGTGGAAATATGAGCGTTATCATCCCCAATGATGAGTATGTTATCAACATATATTAGAACCAAAAGAAGGTATTAACTACTTTCATGAAGAAGGAGTCTGAAGTGGAGTTATGTAGTCCCCAGTTGAGTAGAAGATATTTCAGAGTATCAAACCGGGCCTTGGGAGCCTATTTGAGTCCATAGAAGACTTGACCAGTTTAAACACATGACGAGGTTTGGTTGAGTCTATGTAGCCTTCTGGTTGAGTCATGAAGATAGGTTCATGTCGAGTTCCATTTAAAGAGTCATTGACCACATCAATTTGTTGTATAGACAGTGTAAAAATATTATTGATTGTAGTATCTTTAACTACTGGACTGAATATGTCAAAGTATTTCACTCTTTCTATTTGCTCAAAACCTATGGATACTAATCTTGTTTTATGTTTAACAATTAGACCATTAGGGTAGTATTTAATTCTATAAAACCATTAGGGAACCAATTCCTAAGTGTTGTTCTTGATGAGTGTTGCATACTCAGTATCCATGACTTGTTTCCATTCAGTATTAGTGAGAGCTTGATCAACAGTTGTTGGAATAAGAGGATCAGGAGTAGTGATGAGGGCTTTTGGTTTCAAGATTCCTGCATTGGATACTGTTAACATAGAATGACCCGTTTGAGATGTGTTAAGTGTTGGAGCTGCAATTGTGTGTGGGAAAAGGGAAAAAGACTAAGATGTGGAGTGGGATGTGGATGAGATGTGAAATTTCTTATTATCAGAGTGATTTACTTTGTGAGATTAAGAGTTTGAAGGTTGAGTTGGGGAATGTGCCTTAAGAGGTGTGGTGGATTGTGCTTGAATAGGATTAATGTTAGGATATGAAAAGTTCACTATGTTAGAGTTGGTGATTATAGAGAAGAGTGTTGGATAAGAGAAGTTATTCTCATTAAAATATTAGTGTTCTATATATATATATATATATAATATACTATTTGGACTAAGGCATTGATATCCTTTGTGAGTAGGACTGTAACTAATGAATATTCACTTATTGGATCAGAATTATATCTTATGATTGTTGTGTGGCTTGATATAAAGGAAACGAGTGGACCAAAACTCTCTGAGAAATGAGTAATAAGGTACAGTTTTGAAGAGCTTTTGAAAAGATGATATGTACTTGAGAGTGGGAGTGGGAAGTTTGTTTATGGAGTGTGGTTATATGAAAAGCATCTCACTAGCATCTGAAGGGTAAACTTGGTTGAGCTAGTAGATTTAAGCTCATGTTTGAGATGTGTTTATGTTTCCTTTCGGCTCTGCCATTTTGTTGATGGACATATAGACAGAGATGTCTGAAGATGATGCAAAGGTTATGAAGATAAGATTCCAAAGGTTTGAATTACCCTCCCAATCATTTTGTACACATTTGATTTTTGTGGAAGATTATCTTTTAATAAGGGTTATGAAGTGTTTAAACATTTAAAAATCCTTAGGTTTTGTGTGCAATGGAAAGATCCAAGTGGATCTGGTGAAGTCATCTAGAACATGAACATAGTATTTATGTTCTTGTCTGGATGCAATATGAGTTGGCCCCCCTGTATTAATAAGCTCAAAATATGGAGTGGTTTGAGTGAGCTGAGAAGTGAAAGGTGTGTTATGCAATTTGCATATTTTGCATGCCTCACAAAGATTACTTGTAGAAACATGAATTTTCAATGTCTTAAGAACATATTGCATTACAGATTTACTAGGATGTCTCAACCTACTATGCCACACTTGCATATTATATTTTAGTTTATTACACTGAAGTGAAGCAACTGCGTTTTTTTTTTCTTGTACAAGAAGACACGCTAGTTTGACTATTCTGGATGGGCAATTTGAATTTGAGAGTAACCAACAAATGGCAAAGAAGATGAGTTATGAGGATGATTGTGAGTTATGAGATGAGATAGGTCCATTTGATACAATCTATCTCTAAGTTCTCCCTCAAGAGAGGTCTGAGAGTTATCTTGTCCTTCAAAAAGTAATAATTTGC
This sequence comes from Phtheirospermum japonicum, assembly GCA_014905375.1. Taxonomy (NCBI): domain Eukaryota; kingdom Viridiplantae; phylum Streptophyta; class Magnoliopsida; order Lamiales; family Orobanchaceae; genus Phtheirospermum; species Phtheirospermum japonicum. The sequence continues at coordinate 1,922,169 of BMAC01000067.1, forward strand.
ATGAAACTTAATGAATACATTATTGTCCTTGGTGATTTGAGATATACTAAGAAAGTTTTCAGTTATGTCAAGAACACAAAGGATGTTTTTGAGAAGTAGCTGTTTATGTGTTGTGGTTGAGGGAATAAAAGAGCAGCTAGTGTGAGAGATAGAAATAGAAGTACCATTTCTTAAAAGTAGTTTGTTTGAGCCATTGTAAGGAGTCCAAAGGTGAAGTTTTTGAAGATTTGCAGTTACATGAGTTGAAGCACCATTGTCCATGTACCAGTTACCATAAGTAGGGTACTCAATGTGTTCATTTTGTGTGAGATGATGATTTCAAGATGGAACAGAGGTGGACTGATCAAGAATGAGATTTGCCTGACTTTTAGGTGATTGGTTTTTAGATGATTGACATTTAGTTTCCAGATGATTGATATTTGATTCCCACTCCTGAGAAAATCACATCAAGCCTTTTAAAATCTTTTGCAGCGACATGATTAGGTTTACCACACAATTTACATGATACTCAATTTGTATGTCCACCGTAACCACTGAAACCATTCCGTCCATGGCCAAAGTGAAAATAACCACACTTATAGCCACTAAAAAAGTTATTGAAATAAGCAGACAATTATGAAACATAGCTTGTAGCATAGGTAGGGTTAGGGTTACCATAAATACCAAATTATTGTTAAAGACACATTTCATGAGTTTGGAGTGTGAATTGAACCTCTAGTAGAATTATACAGTCTGAATAAGGTGTGAGATTCCCAATTACTAACTCATAACTAGAGCCAAACCCACCAAGAATGTAGAGAATTAGGTCATCGTTACTTTTGTTTAGCGGCTGAAGCTGATCTATAATTGTGCGCACCGATTCGAGAATGAATTATTTATCACTCAAATCCCCTTTTTATGAGTTTGAAGAGCATATGAAGATGCATTATTCTATCCTTAAACTAAGATCTGCAGATGAGCTGCATCTAGAAACAACCAAGCATCGATTCAGAAATAGAAACAAGGATTCAACTGAAGAGATAGTGATCTTTTCGTCACCAAATAGTGTATTTTGGATTCATAGATTGCGCCGTCATACAAGAGGTTACAAATGCAGCATATATGCTAAAATGGACATGTGGAGGTGATAATCAAAGTAGTATATCATCAAATCAATGGGCAAATAATGTGGATAGAACTTGAGTGCAGTAGAAGCTGTAATTGGATCTATGAACATGGGTCGTGAAGGTTTGGAACTGAGGAAGCGTGATTATTGAAGATAAGTTCGCCATTACTGGAGAGGAAGGATAAAAGGAGAGAAAATAAAATCTATTTTCAGGCTCTAGATACTATGTTGAGATAATCTAAAGATGGGAGAAGAAGATTCATTTTGTATTTTGGATTGTTGTGTTCCTTACAATATGCAACAAATATATATACATAAATGTTGTTGTATACTCCTGACTAGTTAGTTGTCTTGTATACACCAATAAAGTCATTGTTCCATTGTTATGTGCATTTTCGTATTTCATACTCAGCCCAAAAGTGGGCACAAACGGGCAGTTGAATTTCATTTGAAATAAGGCCCATAAGAATAGACTCATAATTTCCCTCTAGACTTGGCTGCTATGCTATCGAAGCTCCAAAAAATGGATAAGAATCGGTCTTAGTGTATAAGGGTATTGAAAATAGAACAATATAAGGAGCAATAAAATCTTTATTGGTCTACCATACTTCAAGAGAGGTTATTGATCCTTTATTTTATTTTCAATTAGTAGTATTTCTTATTAATATTGTACATGTCTATACTTTTATTCATTTAATCATAGACTAGGAAGGAATATAGAGATTTGGCAAGTTTAAAAAAAATGGAAAAGTTTTAAAGTTCACCAAACACAAGAAATGTCAAATTTTAGAAAAATATTGCATAAAATATGACATCTTTTTATAGACATTGACATCACATAGATGTCATTCAAAAATACTAATGGAATATATTTTGAAAAAAGTACACAATCAAGTTGTTTATTCTCACATATTTCTTAGTTTAATAAAAATTGTACTACTAGATCACAATGGCTTAGCTCAAGTGGTATCAACCTCCACTTATTGAGTTGAGGTCGAGAATCAAATTCCCTTGCATGAGTGTGTGGGTATGTTTATTTGTAGGTCAATTTTAAAATATAAAGTGAAATTATTCTACTAGAGTTAGTTATGTATTTCTCCAAATCTAAACATAACTAAATTGATTTAGTCATTTGATTTTTACGAAAAATATTTTTTCTTAATTTGGGATATGGCCATAGTAATATTAATTTATTTCCTTGGTTCATATTTTGATGCCTATTGGATTTAGAATGTGTCAAAATATTGAGAAACTTAACTCAAATATCCGTCTCATGTCGAGCAAAATGATGGGTTAAAGAAGATAAAATCGTTGGGATGGAAAAGAAGGGAGGATTGGATGAAAATTATGAAATGTGAAGAATTGATTGTTTGACCCTCTATATTGCGAAAATAGATTCTGATACTATTAGTAATATATAATTTTAGCGTGTGACTATTTTGCATTCTAAAATTTTTATATTTAGAGTTGTGCATGCTCTCCATACAATACATTGATGATCTTTCCACAACTATGTGGTAAAGAAATGTTTTATGTAGTGTAATGAACTAGTGTGAAACCTACAATTCTCACGGGCAAATATAAGAATGCCAAAAAAAAAGAGGGTAAGATTTATATAATTTTTTTTTATTAAGTTCATAAAGTGAATAGATACTCGCGTAAAGTCAAATCTATATTATATTACAATGAGTGAGATTTTATGAGTTTATTTTGTAATTAATCCAAACTTTAGGATAGGTTTTATAATTATACCTTCTAATAAATGAGAATTTTACATTTGAAAGAAGAATTTAACCTCAAAGGTTCTTATTGTCTTCCACTAGCTTAATTATATATAAGATCAGTTGGATTTCTTGTTGCATATTAGTTGTGAATAAGACAGTTAATTTCATTTACAGTGAGGTTTTTAAAACTTAATGTAAACAACATTAATTTTTCTTTGTATCAATAATTTGCTTTACGAAGTTAATAAATTTTATAAAACATTGTGTATGTATGTCATTCTTACCGGTATCCGCGTATTATTCATAATCTTCGCTTCAATAATGATTGTAATAAATTAAACATCCTATATAAAAAGTAGAATCTCAATTTAAAATAATAAAACATCCTATATTTAAAAGAGCGTCAACTTAACATTTATTTTACATCCTGGAAATGTGGAATAAATTAAACACAACATAACCATAGGGTGAGATTTCAAAAGAGCATTTCATAATTAATCAAAGTCTTGTGTCACTTTGATTGTAAGTCAATGTTTCCATCCTCTATCTCACATACTCTTAGTATTAGTGCATGGCTTAGGTTTTTGGAGCTTGACATTGTCATGCAAGTAAAAAAGAATAGGAAGACATTATTAGTTGAACAAAGTAAATAAAAAAAATGACAAAAAAATGTAACCGGACAAATGAAGAACTGACTTTGGCAATTAATCCCACACTCTGATAAGATGAAGACTCAACAATCAAATAACTTAAGAATGCTTAATTACAAAAAATAATGTCCATAATTTTATTCTTAACAATAATTCTTTATTTACCTTTTTTAATTGATTGCCTTTCTTGGGCTTAAAATAAATTATAACTCCAGATTTGTTTCCTGGATTAAGTTTAGGACTTTATTTAGTTTTCTAATTTATGTTTAGGACTTGTTTTACTTTTTTACCAAGTATAGGAGTCTTGTCTATTTAAGACAAGACAAGGACGCAAGAGAAGAACAACTAAGATACGCGGCTTGAACAACGCAGCAAAGAGGAGGTCGACGCAAGATCAAGACGAACACAAGCAAGAGAGAGACTTGAAGAACAATTCTAATCACTGATATCTTCGAAGTTCCATAACCAACGGAGAAGATCATCACACGCTTGACTCCAAGTATTTTAGTATCAAGTGTTGATATTAGAGTTTTTCATATATTACTTTATATTTTTGTATTGACCTTGAACAAGTAAAACTAATATAGTTTTTGGGTTTGTATACCCAGTTCGTAAGCACGTTTGGTTACGAATGAAATTTAAATTGCTGTGTTTAAGTTATTTTTAATATTTCGCTACTTTTATTTACATAAATTGTCTGATGTTAATTCGGGTGTTTTAACACCAGTCTTAACATTTGTTCTTATTGTGTTATTTACAACTCTGAAACTATTTGATGCTAGCTCTGGTGTTTTAACACTAAACTTAACATCGTTTTACTGATACTTATTTAAAATAACCATAAGTCCTACGAATTTACAATTGGCATCTGGAGCAGGTTACTTGACGTACTAAGTATACTGATCCTTACTTTGTAGGACGTTATGGATACTCTGAGGAAGAAGAACTTAATTGCAAAAGAGTTCAATAAATATGACATTGATTCTGACTCATCTAAATCTGTTCCAGCCTTGTTTGCTAACGTTGTGTGGGATGACGACATTCGTGTTGGTAACACCAAAACCAACACCTGGTTCTTAAATGCTGAAGTAAAACTTGACAGGTACGAGAAGCTGAGAATTGAATGTGATAAGTTATTTGCCAACTAGGGTAATCAAGTGCTCAGAGTCAAGGCTCTTATGATCAAGATGGGCAAACTAACTCAGGAAAGGGATGATCAACTCAATGTGATTGTTCGATTGGAGACATCACTCTCTAAAAAGGATGCTGAGTTAGAACGTGTAAAGACTAATATGAAGAAGGTCCAAGAAACAATCACAAACCTCAAAAAGGGTAAGGCAAAGCTTGACGAAATCCTGGATATGAGTTCTCAGAATCTTCGAGACATGGAATTCATTACAAGCCTAATCAGCAAATGCCAGAATCAAGCCAAAAACTGAATTCGACCAAATGCCACAAGAGGAGAAGAAGACAATATGTGTGTCGTCATTGTGGTGATCCAGGTCACATTCGACCTTTCTGCTAGAATATTGTTGGCAAGAAAATTTAGTTTCAGAGGACAAAGCTGTCTGCTGAGTTCTATGACGATTTCCGTGTTGCTAAAATCAAAACTGACACCAAAGTCAAATAGGTCTGGGTCAAAAAGAACGAAATCAAGTGCAACATGATCTATTCATCTCTGAAGTCTCACATTCCTGGAGACTGGTACTTCGATAGTGGATGCTCTAAACATATGACCGAATCGGAAGATCTTCTCTCCAATATTTTCAAATTTCATGGAGGAAAGGCAAAATATGGTGGAGGTGCAAACGGTTAAGTCATTGGCCAAAGAACGCTTCATGTTCCTAGTATTGTAAAGCTTGAGAATGTGTTGTTGGTTTAAGGTTTTACAGCGAACTTGATATGCATTAGCTAACTCTGTGATGGCGGTTTCAGTGTCAAGTTCACCCGTGAAAAGTGCGAAGTTTATGACGAGGACGATACTTGTATCCTCACTGACCAGAGGACATCGGACAACTGCTACCAAATCAACGGTGATATGTTCTGCAAATTGTCTCAACTTAGTGATGCCGAGGTATGGAATCAAAAGCTCGGTCATGTCAATTATAAGATGATGGAGAAGCTGACCAAGAAGGAAGATGTGAATGACATACCTAAGCTCAACACCAAAATCATCTTAGTATGCGAGACATGTCAGAAAGGGAAGCAGGTTAGGGTGTCTCATCCAAATATGCAAAGTCTCACTACATCAAATTGTTTCGAACTTCTTCATATGGATATGATGGGACCACTTGAAGTAGAAAGCCTTCGTAGTAAGAGGTATGCTCTTGTGATTGTAGATGATTTCTCTCATTTTAATTGGGTAGAATTTTTAAAAGAAAAATCCGAGGCTTTCGAAGCATTTAAAAAACTTGCGAAAAAATTGAGTGCTCGTTTTGGTGTGAGTACAGGTAAAATAAAGTCTGATCATGTTAAAGAGTTTGAGAATTCATCTTTTTCAAATTATTTTTCTAAGGTCGGTTTGACTCATGAGTTTTCTTCACCTATCACCCCCAACAAAATGGCATAGTTGAATGTAAAGAATCTTGTTAAGAAATTTGGGTTAGAGAATGATACACATAAGAAAACATTGTTAGGAAAAACCATGAAATTGTCTAGAGATGATGTTGGGATTAGTGTTGTTAACACCTTGTATAGGATCATGATAAGGAGCATGTTGTAGTTAACTGCTAGCAGGCGTGATATAATGTACAATATGTGTTTATGTGCTAGGTATCAATCAAATCCTAAAGAGAACATTTGAAAGCGGTTAAACGAATCATTAAGTATATAGCTGGTACTAGTGATTTGGGTGTTTGGTATACTAAGGATACATACGAACTCGAATTGGTCTGGGGATGTTGTGGATAGGAAGATTACTACTGGGGGTTGCTTTTTCTTGGCTAATAATCTTATCTCATGGTACAGTAAAAAGCAAAATTGCATCTCTCTTTCTACAGTTGAAGCCGAGTATATTACAGCTGGAAGTGCTTGTACACAGTTGCTATGGATGAACTAAATGATAGAGGACTATGGTCTACATAGTAGAATTCTGACCGTGCTTTGTGATAATTCCAGTGCCGTTGATATCTCAAAAAACCCAATCCACCACTCACGAATCAAACACATTGACATAAGGTACCACTTTATTCGTGACTTGGTTGAGAGAAAGATAGTTAGTCTTGAGCATATTGGGACAGACAATCAACTTGCTGACATCTTCACAAAAGTATTAGATTTAGAGACCTTCTCTCATTTGAGAAGAGATATCGGAATGTGCATTGTTTAAGTCCGTGTTAGTTTTTATGTCATGACACCTAAACTGTCATCATTCGAGACATCTGTAAATCTCACATGCATTTTTTTGTTTAACTTTTCAGACATATCCTAAATGCATTGGGTCTGATTGAAGTGCAAAAAAGTCATGTGTTGTAATAAAAAGTGGTGACAAAAAGACTAACCTCTTCAATTAAGTGATTGTGGAACTTTCCCGCGAAAACTGGTTTTTCCCATGTCCAGAAACAAGGGGTGTTAAAAGAAATTGCTGAAGATAAGATAATTTCTGTTCAAAACTTTAAAAAGATGAAGAAAATCTGGATTAAAAAAGATCCAATCTTTAATTTTCACCCTCTTGAGTGATTTTGACGTAGTCATTAACTTGGGTTAAGTGGTCTATTTTCATTGAATTCACTAAAGCAATGTTAGTTATAATGTCATCACATAAAAAGAACACTGGTCATGTCACCTAAATCAATTGTTGTATTTTTATCTTTTTAGGTCATGATTTTTAGGCATCAATTAGGACATTCATACTTTGAGAAGATGCCATTTTTCTTTATGTTCTGTTGCTTGTGCTTGTGTCTTTTCTGAATTATCTTAATCTTGTTTTGAATCTAGCTAACCAAGAGTTTCAGTGGTGTTAAAATCGGTGGATTGGACAGGTTATACATGATTAGTTTGGTGAGTGAAATTTCGTTTTGCAAAGGATTCATTCAACTATATGGTTTTTAAAATCTAGCTCTATCTCGGTTTTTGATTGTTTGAGATTTGTAATTTTCCAAATTTGAGATAGTGGTTTAGCGGGTTGAGACTGTGTGTTTTAATTTGAGAAGGAGTGGGATTACTTTTTAGAAAAATATCTTTTATGGGGTTTAAAATAGGAAGTTGTGAGAGTAAGGGGGTTATTTTTTATTTCCTTATTATTTACTATCCCTCTCTCTCTCTATCTATCTCTCTCTCTCTCTCTGCAACTGTCACTTTTGCCGGTTTATAAAGGTTAGGGATATTTACCATCTCTCCTATTCTCACTTGATTTCCTTCCAATTGCACTCTATTCTCCAACGACTATTATTTCTCTCTCTCGATTTTGCTTGCTTTCGTATTTTCTTAGAAATTCTCTGCAGAATGTCGAACCCTTCATCAAGCAAAAGTTTTGAGCTCCCCGCTGGTGTGCTCTGCTCAACTGACGAACAGGTTTTGGTGAACCTGTCAACCTATACTACAATGGACATCCGTGTGGAGACGGGTGGTGATATGTCACCAGACCCATCATCAATTGCTACTCCTACTGCAGGTCCATCACCAGTCGGTGCTTAAGAGCTGATTCCTGTCGCCACTGCCACCGACGATATTCCGGCTGCTCAGCTTGCCCCCGGGCAGATGGGCAATGAAATCGACATAGGCAATCCGCAAAATTTGCCATTTATCTCACAAGTGTTTGGTCCAGTTGAGAATCCAACCCTGAAACGATCATGCCGTCTTCAAAATATTCCTCTAAGAATTATTCCGACGGCAATTCCAAAAAGTCAGTTGCGCACATGAATTTGGATGAGGACATTACCGTTATGATGGACTCAGATGATGATGACCACGTGCCGCCTGAAACTGTTGCCGCACCGCCGATTGTGTCTACCACATCAAAACCCACTACTCATCGCTGGAAGCAAACTATGTGTTTAACTAACAAAAAAAATCTTCTGGTTTCTGTTAAAATTTCACCGGCCTCTACTGAGACAAGCTATTTTTATCCCCCATACGAGGTTATCGATTTCCTCACTTGTGAGGTTGCAAGTTCCTCCCATTCGTTAGTTGCTGATTCCGACGATCTATTTTCACTTTTTTGAATATTTGTCTGCCTTGAAGACTGAGAGGAAGAAATCCAGAGCTGCCACGAAGATTGGTGATAGTTCGGGTGTTTCGTCACCGAACGTAACATCACCAACAGCTGCCTAGAAAGTAGATATTTGGATCTATTGATGTGTCACCTAAACCAACATCGCCCACAACTGGTCCAGGCCCCTCATCCAGTTCCGATTCTGACACTGTTCCATCTGCAAGTGTTCCAATCCCTTTAGCTGCCTCTCACTGTTCTGATACCTCTGATGAAGCTGCGTTTCAAGACGTCGAGATTGAAGACATGGTTCCAGTCTCCACGAAGTTTTTGACTACCGAAGCCGAGGAGCTATTTTCATAATATCGTCTCCGTGGCATGATTGATGAACGCCGAGTCCCGGTCGATATTTTGAAAAGGCAAAATTTGATCGCATTCTTTGAACACAAAGGTATGTACTCTACTGTATCCACGACCATGCCTTTTGTCTAGGATGTTGTGTTGGAGTATTATGCGAATATGCTGCCTTCTATCGTTGATCCCAACTCTGTGAATTTTGGGAAAGTTTTTGTGCGTGGGAAGATTATTTCTTTTACTCCTTATTCGATTAGTGAGATGTTTGGGACCGAGGAGTATCATGGTGATTCGAATGTTGATGACATGAATGAATTCATTGAGTTTTTATCCGGTGGGTTGCTGAAAGAGTGGCGTGAGAAGTTGCCTTGAACACGTCTATTCTCCCTCTACTCTGTCTTGCATAAGGTGGCTATTTATAACTGGGTTCCCACAAATAATGTTATGGTTGTTACGCGACCTCAAACACAATTCTTGTTCAAGCTCGGATAGGGAATAAAGTTTAATTTTGGACAACATGTTTTTTATGTGGTTACCCAGTTTGCTACGACCAAGGCATCATCCTCTTTCTGTTTTCCTTCCCTAATTTTCAGTTTGCTTGAAAATCAAGACTTCAGGCCTAATAAGGATGATGTTTTATGAGGGGAAGAATGGTTTTCTTTACGAGGACAGCATACAACTGAAACCCGGGTTGTTGATCTCCCATGGGGGCCCCCCACTCGAGCTGGTGGTATTTATGGTGATGGTTCTGGTGTTACTAACACCAGTTCCAACATGGTTCATTTTTCTGCTCCAGTGGTGCGAGCCCAAGTTGCTTTACTTGATAATCACATTGCCCAGTTTGTTGGCTCAACTTTTGCAGGTGCAGGCGCTTAGAGACTCGTTTGTGGAGGTCCTTTTGCTTTTCGAACAAAAAGGGGGAGATGACGATGACGATGTCGACGCAACGAATGACAATGCTGCTAATGATGGTGGAGAAAATGCTACTGTTGAGGTCTTGGCTTATTTGGCCAAGGACAAGAAGAAAAGGAAGTCGAAGAAGAGGAAAACCAGAAATGAAGGGACTTCTTCGAGGAAGTCGAAGAAGAGGAAGGTTAGAGTTGTTTAACTCTATGTGTTTTGATTTGTGTTTAAAAATGATTTGTGTTTTAAAAAAACAATGGTTTTTAATTTTGGTTTGTATTTTTAAACAATGGTAATTTGTTGAGGGAGAGTTTTTAATTTAGGGGGAGTTTTGTTTTTAGGTGTTTGAACATTTTCGTGCGTCTAGGTTATTTTGTCCAAAAGGCAAAAGGGGGAGATTGTTTAGAATTTTATTCTTGGCAATAATTTCTTATTTACCTTTTTTAATTGTTTGCCTTTTTGGGACTCAAGATAAATTAGGACTTTAGATTTGTTTCCTAAATTGAGTTTAGAACTTTATTTAGTTTCCTAGTTTATATTTAGAACTTGTTTTACTTTTTTATCAATATAGGAGTCTTGTCTATTTAAGACAAGACAAGGACGTCAGAGAAGAACAACTAAGATACGCGGCTTGAAAAACGCAGCAAAGAGAAGGTCGACGCAAGATCAAGAGGAACACAAGTAAAAGAAGGACTTGAAGCCACGATCCTAATCACTGATATCTTCGAAGTTGGGTAACCAACGGAGAAGATCATCACAAGCTTGGCTCAAAGTATTTTAGTATCAAGTGTTGATACTAGAGTTTTTCATATATTACTTTATATTTTTGTATTGATCTTGAACAAGTAAAAGTAATATAATTTTCAGGTTTGTATACCCAGTTCGTAAGCACGTTTGCTTACGAACGAAATTTAAATTGCTGTGTTCAAATTATTTTTAATATTCCGCTACTTTTATTTACATAAATTGACTGATGTTAATTTGGGTGTTTTAACACCAGTCTTAACATCTGTCCTTATTGTGTTTTTTACAACTTTAAAACTGTTTGAATTCTCAATAAGCAAACAAAAAACATCATACAACTTTTTTCCAATTTGGATTCTCAATAAGCAACCTCTTTTCAAAAGTGCACAAACAAAAAATATGTTTTAAAACTTTTTTCCAATTTGGATTCTCAATAAGCAACCTCTTTCCATCTCCGCTTCTTCCATAAAAAATAACCCAACCAAGTATCTCCCATAATCAAAACTGAGCATTAATTAGCTATGACACGAGAATAAGTGTGAACCACCAACGCACCAAACATTATTGTACATGATATTATAGAATTATAATCCAAGCAAATAGAAGAATAATTATGAATCTATTCTCTATTCCAAACTGCAAAAGGAAATCAAAATCTCATGTGATTTACATATATGTAAACCCACACTTCAGTATGTTTCAAAAAGAAAAACAAAATTAACAAAATTCGAAATATGATAATATAATGTCATAAACGGATAAATCTCTTTGCGATCTCATATTCCACTTTCAGATTAAACTTGCACAAGTAGTCGCTAATATATTCATATTTGTATGATGGGCAATCAAGACCCGGTGCCTATGTCAACTCAATAAACTGCAAAATATAACACCTTTTAAATTAGATAAAAAAAAACTTTTATTTTATTTTTATCTCACAAGATATATATACATAACTCAAAATTGTTCTTTATTTATCTTGATGATGGTGTTCCAATTTTATGCCATAATTTTTTTTCCCTTTTAGTTGGTTCAATTCCGGGCCAAACACTCTTAAAAAAAAAGAAGCTAAAAATGCAGTTTAACCACCAAAATTAGAGAAAATCGGCTGAGAACGACTAGGGGTGTTGATCCGGTTACGGTTAACTGGCTAACCGCCGGTTAATAACCGGTTGACCGGTTACGGTTAACCGTTGACCGGCG
>BMAC01000067.1:1937870-1949269 GCA_014905375.1 Phtheirospermum japonicum
TATATATATATATATATATATATATATGATTTTCAGTTGAAATAACATAAAAATGAAGCATGACAAAAGAAACATAAAAATAAAATTAATTATAGTCCCGAATAAAGAAGAATAAAGAAAAACAAATCATAAAATAAATTAAATTACAGGCCCCGAATATACCTAATTTGGCAATAACACAATAAAGCATACCGGAACTAACTCTAAAAATCTGATCTCCTTACACAATTAAACTCCAAAAAAAAGGTATCATTCACACGCATAGACTTTGAAGAAATTGGTAGTTGATTCTTTCTGATTCACTTGTAGAATTAGAATCCTAAACAAGGTGAATACATTAAGTCATTTCTTTTTATTAAAAAGACATAGTTTAATGCAGTAGGATGAATTAAAGACATTTGATTTATTGAAAAGGAAACAGGTCTATATTTTATAAACAAAATCGACCAATAAAAAATGTTCAAATAAAAATAGAATTAGACAACAAAATAAAATCGAAATTTACAGATTGAAACAATCGCAGTAGATTAGGCAACCAAAGATATACCATATATATATTTTTTAAATATCAATTTGCATACTCTTTTAGCCTAATTAAAGACGTTTTATGTTGACAATTAAGCAGAACCATTTTTTATGTCCAAACACCACGTAAAGAAATCTACAAAAAAACTAAAAACACATGAATTGTCTATAATGAAAGGATACGAATTTCCAAATATTGTAAAGTTAGGGTTTCAACTAATTCACCCTAGAAATATAGAGTCCTATTATTTGCAAGAATCAATTTCATTTATTCTCTATTTCAAAACTTGGGCATCTAGAGTTTTTGGAACGATGCCTCCATTGTTCAGACTGACCAAAGACATCGACCGAACGAACAAAAGGCACTTAAGCTTAGGGCCGTTCGACTTTTTTGCTAGATCCGAATTCGATGATAAAGATCAAAAGACTTCTATGGAAATCGTTTTCCATGATTCGGAGGTAATTATTTTGATCTGATTTTATTTTATATATAGATGTATATAGGTTCGAATTATCTCCTAATTTTTATTCAATTAATGTATTGAATTAAAATAAATTGTCTCTAATTACTTTAAAACAAGGTGGACGCATTACTGGGGTTATAAAAAAGATTAATGTCAAATTGTTCGAAAATCGAATAGTTGAAGGTCGCGTTTATGCGATTAAAAATTATTACGTAGAGAACAATACCGACAAGTTCCGCACCACGGTGGCGAAATTAAAAATTATTTTCCATGCGAAAACAATAATAGTCGACGTGAAAGAGGATTCTTTCCCTAATTACATGTTTGATTTTCATTTTTTTTTCAACACTGAGTGACGTCAACAAAGCTGACGAGACAATGTTGTTCGGTTAGTTTCTCAATATTTTTGAATAATTACAAATATATACAACTTCGGTCGTTTTTTTAACTAATTTAGTTAAGTTTCTTATTATAGATATAACTGGAAAGGTGTCAGAAATTCGTAACCCCCAAGAAAAAGAGTTGATCGGAGGACGTTAAGCAAGATTGATTGAGATTATTCTTGAAGATCTAAGGTAATTTTCAATTATAGGATTTTGCATATTTATTATTTCATGTATTATTCGGTTGGTTTCTTTTATATTTAAATAGGAATATATGAATTAGTAGTTATCTTTTGTTATCGTTTGGTATTATAGTGGTCGTCGCCTAAGTTGTACCCTTTGGGGCGAATACGTTGACCAAATCTTGGCTTTCGAAAGTGGTCTGGCCGTGGAATATCCGGTGATGATTTTGCAAATGTGTCGTGCCAAGGTTTATAGAGGTAATAATATAGTTGTTCTGATTGCAGTTTTTTTTATGAATATTATTTTGATCAACTTTTCACTTTCAACATTTTTTTTTAGTTTTTAGATTTTGTTTATTTTAAGATTTTAGATTCTTTTTTTTTTTTTTTACAATTTATAGATTATGTTTATTCTAAGAAATTTTTCAGATTCGACATTTTTTATTTATTTATTTTTAAATTCTGTTTATTTTATGATTTTATATTCTTTTTTTTAATATCGTTTTGTTAATTCTCAATTTTTGGAAATATTTAATTAAAATATAATTTATCATCTAGAATTTTTTCCAGATTTGATTAAATAAAGATTTATTCTGTTGTATTTTAAAATTTCAACAATTTTTGTTTTCTTATGTTTAGTTTCTGTGTATTTTTCGAACTGAAATATGTCTTTAAAGTTATAATTGAAACAATAAATAATTATAAAAATATTGAAACAAAAACTATTGTATATTTTTTTTTGGTTCAGTTGAAACAAAAAATAATTATAATTTTTTGATTATAGATACTGTTTTTTGGGCCAAAAATTATCAAATTTAAAAGCAGATATGTTTTTTGAAATATGATTAATTCGATTAGTGTTTGATAAAAACCTAATTTATTATTTATATAACATATTTAAAATTGTGAATTTCAATAAATATAGAATTTCAAAGGGGTATAATAATCCGACCAATAAGGCTCTCATGCAGTAAAGTTAATGAGATTGCCTCCGGCAATGCCGTCTTCCACCCGGTCGATTATTTGTATACAGTCGATGAGGTACATTTATTCAAAGTTGTGTTGTTCTTAGATTTCTATTTTTGATGTTTAGTTTTTTAATAGAGTACTATTTTAAATACAACCATGCACATTTTGGATATGTGTTATTATTAGTTCTTTTATCGATGATTGATGGTACAATGCATGCACAAAGTGCCAGAGAAAGCTTGAGGAGGATGAGAATCAATTCAAGTGTGGAGGTTGCATGAGACAGATTTTTTCGGGCGTGTTTAGGTAAAAAATTAAGTTAATAAAATAAAATGATTAACACAGTATTTAATCTATTAGACAATTATTTAATATCATGTTTTTTACTATGAAGGTACAAGGTATGGATTGAGGTTTTGGACTCTACGGCTAATGCATCTCTACTATGTTGAGATCGGGAGGCTGAGAAATTGATTGGAAGGTCTTGCCATGACATTCGGGTCAAATTTCTGGAGGTAGGACAAAAATTTTAATAGATTTTGGAGTGAGATCTTTGCATCAGCAACTTATTAAAAAAATAAACTAATGAGCAGTAGTATACAAATTTAATGTGGTATTTTTTGGCAATGTAGAATCACTACGATGAAGATCTGCCTGAAGATTTGCTGAAACTAATTGATCAAACGGTACTAATTTAAGGTGAAGGTTAATATGGGCCAAATTCATAACGAATCAAGTGCATTTTCAGTTGTGCGATTGATTATCGACCAGTCTTTAGTAGCTAAATATAACAAGTGGACCCTCGAGGAGGATGTGAGTTTGAGTAATTTTGAACATTATAGATTTTGATAGATAGTAAAGTCTATTAAATTCTTAAGATTTTTTTGAGATGTTTGAGATTTTTTGAAAACGTTTCGTGATTCAAATATCATTTTATATTGTAGAAGGAATCAGACTTTCTGCCACTGATTTAAAGGGAGGAGACCAACAATGGAATGGTAACTTAGTGAAACATTTGTAGTTTTGAAAAACATTTTTAAAAAAAAGTTTGTGAAATTACATGCATTGATTTTAAATTGAAATAATTGTACAGAATGCTTGTTCCGAGGATGAGGTTACTACTCCTATAAAAAAAGTTGAAGTTATAGAGATGGATGGTGAGAGTTCAACCGTAAAGAAATTGATATTCGATGGTGAGGGGATAGCTTCCACTTCATCAAAGACGTCTAAGGTTCTCTCTAAGAATGGAAAATCGGTGCGAAATAATGTCCTAAACTTTGAATAAGGTTGTGTTGCTGGGGTTGATGAGGAAGATGAAGCAAGGATTGGTGGAATTGTGCAGGATGATGAGTGAAAAGAACATTTCTTAATTATATATTAGAATTTTTATTTTTACTATTTTTTATTATTAAGTTAGTACTGCTTTGAATATTGCTATTGGGATTTCGAATTTGAGGTTTTGTATTCTGTTTTGAATTTAAGTTTAGGGTGAAAGCATTTTATGCTAAAATAATATTCATGTGATTTAAAATCTGATATTTTGCAGATTTTATATTACTTAATAATATCATTCTATTAATAACTTTCGTGTTTAGATAACTATTACAAATAATAGTCTTTTATGTGAATGTATATTGCTTCATTTTTTCTTTACATATTTTACTATTATATTTTAATTTTTAATAGAGTCAACCATTAGTAAATATTTTCAATAAAACGTAGTTTAAAAGATTGTTGCCTAAACTGTATTGATTTTATATTTTCAAAAATTTTATCACTATCTTGTGATCTAAAGCACGAATTATTAATCATCCAAAACATACGTCAAATAAAAGAAGTAAATAAATTACAATCACTAAAATTATAAACAAACACATTCACATAGAATAATTTAATAAAGTGCAGAATATAAACACATGCACTAATTATCACTGATATTAACGAATGATTAATGTAAAATAAATTAATAGATAAAAATTGAGTTCACTTTTAAGTTATGAACGTTTGCACTATCGTTTTATGAACTTCGGCCTTTATACGAATTTTCTTTTATTTCAATGATAAGACTGAAATAGTTATTTTTGAACATTTTCTAATATATGACTGTTTGAAAAATAAAAAATATTAGATACGTACAACTTATAGATTTAGAATCCAATAGTGTTAAAATATCGATTTATGAAAAAGCAAGATAATTAAAAGTTGTAGATTTTTTGAACAATAAAAACTCTTAGATATAAATACAAGGAAATATTTCTTTTTGAAATGAACACAAATTATCGATATTTCGTAATATACAAGTTGTAAACTCGAGAAAATTATTCAATTATTATGTTCCATAAATTGTAGTAAATATAATAAAAGAGATTCTTAAAATATATTTTCAATTAAAATTGCGGTAAAAAAATAAATCATATAGATTCATTATTGCGAAGTTTGTGACATAATATATTTAAAATTATAAAATAATATGTTATAATTTGCAAGTAAATCATCTAGGTATGTTAAAAAGTAATTTCTATTTTTAAGAATCATGATAACGAAAGATTCTATTTAGAAGATAAGTAATATGGTTAACGTTTAACTGTTAAATATAATGCGTATCTTACCGATATGCAAAAGATTTATTTTAAATATCTTTCTTTGTACCTGTAAGATTATCTATAGTTAACCCTAACAACCTAAATTTTACTGTCGCGTAGCAGTTCAGTTTAATAGGGTTTACTATTCTTAAAAAAAAAAAACGCATACACACACGACTGAACATCCGAATACAAACATAGTACGGATAATCAATATCGGGAGCAGTGCATTGCGAGTAATCAATATGAGGAGGAAGACCGATATCATACGAAAAAGAGCACAAACAAACATCATAATGGCAGGTAATTCTTTTTTTTTTTTAATTATGCTTTAAACTGAATATCAGTAAGAATCTGTCATACCTATTTGTCCTGTATATCCTTTAAATCTGCAGTTTAGAAACAACACAAATTAATATTATATTTATATGTTATTAAGTTTTTTTGAAAAACTTAACAAGAGTCATATGCATAAGATGTTTTTTGCCTGTTTAAGTGCAGACCTATGAGTTGTTTTACCCAACATACGTGTCTTTGCTAGTTATCCACAACCTGTGATACAGCGAAGACACAGTTAATATTTAGATGTACTTTATTAAATATGAATTCTATTTGTGTATAAGTATATTAGTTTGTATTCTATTACTTATCTTTTATTGTTTGTTTGTAATGTAAGGATGAGATTTTGGTACTTCTATTTTTTCATGCTATGTTATTCTCCAGAGTATATGTTCATTATCCTGCAATATTAATGCTATAAGTTTTAGATTCAACATATACAAATAAATATTGTATTATAAAGATAAAACAGTATATTATGTAAAATCTATTCAATTTTTAGTTTTTTAAAAGAAATGTCTTCATTCGTGGCATTGTTACACCTACTTAGACCCTGAACTCTATTCAGAGGCATTATCATACTACGATAGGTCATATCAGGTTTCCAGTTGATAAACTTGGATATAACTTTTAAAAATTGAATAATTATAAAAGTATGAATTGAATTGTGTTCAAAATTAATTTGTATACTTATCTTTTTTTGACTGTTAATACTCCATTGCATTATCTTGCTTGCTTCCTTTTCTCAGCAGCACTTTGCATGTTAAAGGAAGATATATTAACATAAACTAATTTGAGTAAATAAAAAGAAAATCAATTACAAAGTATTAACATACTTAGAGCAAAATGATAATCTGTTAACATACTCAAAGCAGAATGAAAATATTTATACTTTAAAACATAAATAGTTTAATCAGATAGATTATTTTTTAAAAACAAACCACATTTCAATCTGCCTCATAGATTAATCATTTAGTGATAACATAATCAATTCCTATAAGTTTTTTTTCAAACAACACGCATAATTCGATAAGAGAACACACTCCACATAAATCAAGAAACAATATCTATGTTTAAAAATAAAAAACTTCCCATAAGATTGTACAAACAGTGAATGATTAAAGAAAAAAATACCAAACAATAACAATCATACAACATTAAACATGCAACTATCGAGTGTTAACATACTCATACAAAATGCTAATGTGTTAACATACTAAAAGCAGTATGAAAATATTATATTTTAAAACATAAAAGTTTTATCAGAAATATTATTTTATAAAAAAAAAAACAAATTTCAATATGCCTCATAGATTAATCATTCAGTTATAACATAATCAATTGTTTCCATGTAGATCAAACTACATGCAAAATTCTATAAAAGAACACACTCCACATAAACTAAGAAACAATCACTGAATGATTAAAAATAAAAAAACTTCTCATAGTATTGTACAAACAGTGAATGATTAAGGGAAAAAAAAAACCAAATAGTAGCAATTGATTAAAAATTAAACATGCAAGTAAGTTACATATAATTATTGCCTATCATTATAAAAATCCACATATCTGTACAATTTTAAAATAAAGCAAACCCTTCAGATAATTGTACATGTAGCAACCTGGAGATTTTTTTATTCTTTTTTTTTAATTTAAAAATTGATAATTTTAAAAAATGATAATATGCAGTATCAATTTTTATTTTCAAAATTGAATAATGTTTTAAAAAAAATTTTTGCATGCGTTATTTAAATTATTTAATTTGTATATCAATCTGTATTTTCATATATAGGTATGCATGTAAATGAAATCAGAAGGCAATTGAGGCTTTTACCTGTTTAAGATGCATATAAGGAGTTCTTATGACAATTACCATTTTCTTGTTTGAGTTTTATGTTCATCCATTTTCAATCTCGTAAGAAAAACACAATTTCTGTTTTGTTTTTTAAATTTAAATATTTTATGTGTTTTGGGATTAATAATGTGTTTGTTGTTTGTTTTCGAATGGTTATGAGATTTTTGTCATGAATTTTTTATTTTAAGAACACATGTTTTGGGCGTGTTTTTCTATTATGTTGTTGGGTCTGCAACGGGTCGGGTATCCAGACTTCAGGTTCTGAAGCTGGGTGGGCTGCTCTTGGACCACGCCCTATTGCCATTTGGCTACATTAACTACTTGTGTATTCTTAACTTAATTATATTATAGAGGTGCCTGGTAGTAATTTTGGGCATATGGTTTAATTGCATGCATAAAGTAATTGCTTGTAATAAATTATTTCAATGCATGCATTTTATATTTTAATTTATGAGAACTTATTTACAAATCAAATCATGTCATATTGACGCATATTGTTAAGATTTATAAATCTTAGTTTTATTCTCATAAATTAATATTGTGTATGATATTTTAGTTGGATGTTTGGAATTTTAACACATTAAATTATATGTCTAAGTGAGTCATATAATATAGTTTTTTTGAAGAGTAGCCACAAAATCTCCATAAATTAAATTTATATACTAAAGTTGAATATTGAAGATCACTTTTTAGAATAGACATATGTTGTAGTTAATTATGTGTAATATGATGAGATTTATCTCACAAGAAATTTTATTATATTTATATAATTAATTAGGATAATATATCAAATTATATTTTCTAATTTACCCACATGGATTAGAAAATGGGATATCATTTGATAGTTTTATCATGAAGTTGAATGAATCTAATTGAATAAGAACTTTAGCCCACATGCAAGTTTTATGTCTCTAGATTCATATTACAATTATTTGCATTGATAAAACATGTTATATGGTTTTAAGAAAGCTTCAATTTAATAATATGAGCATTTTATATGATTGATGCAATTATTCAACCTGTTAATTACTCTGATATGAAATTTGATGTTCCTTAGCCCATTGAAAAAATTATGAAACTTGGAGGGAAAGAATTCTCTTTCATTTGGGGTGGATAGACATTTATTATGCTATCAGGGAAAATGAACCACCAGTTATAACCGAAGAAAACAAACTAGATGATGTTGATCTTTATGAAAAGTGGGTGCGATTGAATTGACTCTACGTTATGTTTCTGCTTCATTTCATTTTGTGTACTCTTCCTCATTAGTATTGTCCTTTTAAGATTTCTTATAACATACATAAAGATAAATAGTTTATAAATGAAATAATGACCCTGTATGCTCAAGAGGAGGGACGATTGGCTATGGAGGAGGGTGAGAAAGTGAACATGGCAATAATATCGAGAATAAAAGATAATTTCAGGCTAAGGACAAAGGATGGACAAGATTCTTCTCTAAAAAGGATATGAAGAAAGAAATCATGTGCTACTTTTGTAAAAAGAAGGGGCACATTGAGAAGGATTGTCGTAATTCCTTAAGTGTATTGAAAAGAAAGGTATTCAACATTCCTTTCTTTGTTATGAATCTAATATGTTTGATGTTAATCATAACACATACTAGATTTGTTCTAGTTATATAATCCACGTTACCAATTCCTTATAGGGATTGCAAAACCTCCGTAAACCAGTGGGAGTGAGGAAGATATCTTCTCTGGAAATAAGCTGCCCTCACATATGGAAGCAGTAGGAACGTGCAAATTAGTTTTTAGTAGTAGTTTTATTTTACTTTTAGAAAATACTTTTAATATTCCTAGTTTAGCTAGGAATTTAATCCTGTTCAAGACTAGTATCATGTGATTTTTTCTTTAACTTTTTAGACTTGTATTCCAGTTTATCTTATAAGTCTAATATTATTAGAAAAGGTCATTTGTCTGATGATATATTTCATCTTAGTTTGAAGAATGATAATCATACTATTTTCCACATTCATGATATAGTTGATGTAAAGTGATGTGTTATGAATGAAGAATTCTCTATGTTGTGGCACCGGATATGGAACATATATCCATTAATAGAATCAAGAAATTGGTAAATGAAGGAGTACTTAGTACTCTAGACTTTCTTCATTTTGAGACTCGTATAAACTACATTAAGAGTAAGCACACTAACAAGTCAAATAAAGGTGCCAAGAGGAGTTCTTAAATATTGGAAATCATCCATATGGGTATTTGTAGTTTCGTTATAGATGCACACCGTGATAAGAATTTTATTACCTTTATAGATGATTACTGACACTATATGTATCTCTACTCTCTTAATAATGAGTATGAAGTTTTAGATGCTTTTAAAGTCTTCAAATCTAAAGTAGAGAAATAATGCGAGAAGCAAGTTAAGATTGTGATATTAGATAGATGTGGTGAATAATATGGTATATATACTAAGAGTGGACAAACATCGGTCTATTTGCTAGATTTATTTAAGAAAATGGGATTGTTGCCCAATATACCATGCCTACTTTTCCGAATCAAAATATTGTTGTTGAAAGAAGAAATCAAACATTAATAGACATGGTGAGAAGTATGCTTGCTAGGTCCATACTTCCTAAGACCTTGTGTACTAAAAATCTTAAAATGACAGTATACATATTGAACCGAATTCCAACAAAGACAGTCATAAAGACTCTATTTGAATTATTCACAGGTTGGAAATCGAGTTTGCGACATGTACACATTTGAGGATGTCTGTCTGAAGTAAGAGTTTAAAATCCTCAAGAAAAGAAGTTGGACTCGAGGACCATAAGTGGGTATTTCGTTCGACATGCCAAATGGTCTAAGGGATATGGGCTTTACTGTCGATCACATAGCACTAGGTTTTTGGAATCAAGAAATGCTTAATTTTTTAATAATAAATTGATTAGAGAGAGTGGTCAATCTTTGGACATTAGTTTTGAGAAAGACCATTCTCGATATCCTATTTCTAGTGATAAAGTGATAGTGGTTGTTAATAATATGACTCAATTCCAACCGCATATTGAGCAGCCAATCGTGAATGTTCCATGTTGATCAAAATCTTGTAGATCTTAAAGTTCAACAGATACCTGGACTTGTTGAAGAACCAGTTGTAAAACCTTTTATGCAAATCCTAACACTCAGGACAGTGTTGATCAAGAGTTAAGGAGATCTACTATAATAAGAAAGTCAACAATTTCAAGTAACTATGTTGTATATTTGCAAGAGTGTAACTACAATATTGGAGATAGAAATAATCCATAAAAAATTTCACAGGTCATGTTTTGTGAGAAGAAGGGCCAAAAGGAAGAGAAGGGGACTTCCTCCCCCACCCCCCCACCCCAACTCTGTGGTGTGTGTGTGTGTTGTGTGTGTGTGTGTGTGTGTGTGTATTAAGCTTGCAAACTAAATGCTCTCCGTCACTAGAGGGAGAACCTTCAGGTTGTTTCATATAGCAACCTTCTCTAGATCACCATTGATGAATGTTGTCTTCACATTCATTTTATGCAACTCAAAATAAAACTGGGTCACTAATTCCATAATTACCCTAAGTGAATCATTCTTAGATACAAGAGAGAAATTCTTTGTGTAGTCAATTCCTTCTCTTTAAGTGAGTACATTGGCACAAGTCTTAATTCATATCTCTTAACTTTGCCCTGTGAGTCTTTATTTGTTTTAAAGACCTATTTATATCCAATGGTTTTCATATCATCAAGCAACTCGATAAGATCTTAGACTTTGTTACATGATATAGAATTCAACTCTTCTTTTACGCCATTATAGAGAGTGATCAAAATCTTGTAGATCTTAAAGTTCAACAGATACCTGGACTTGTTGAAAGAAACCAGGTTGTAAAACCTTTTATGCAAATCCTAACACTACAGGACAGTGTTGATCAAAGAGTTAAGGAGATCTACTATAATAAGAAAGTCCAACCAATTTCAAGTAACTATGTTGTATATTTGCAAGAGTGTAACTACAATATTGGAGATAGAAATAATCCATAAAAAATTTTCACAGGTCATGTTTTGTGAGAAGAAGGGCCAAAAGGAAGAGAAGGGGACTTCCTCCCCCACCCCCCACCCCAACTCT
>BMAC01000067.1:1949294-1963344 GCA_014905375.1 Phtheirospermum japonicum
GTAGAGAGAGAGAGAGAGACTGAAAAAAAGCATCACGTTAGTGGTATTTTAAATTCAATGAAGTTATCATTTAATTTGGTTTTCAAGAGAACATCATAGATAAATGTATGTACCATAAGATTAGTGGGATCAAGACTCACTACTACAGAATAGGGATTCCACGGTGCCTCATCAACGGTGGTTACAGTAAAACCGCCGTAAAATATATTTTTACGATAGTTTTCCAGAGAACCGCCGTAAAATCCATCATTAACAGCGGTTTTCTTAAAATTATATATATATATATATTATATTATATATATATATATATATATGTAGAGAGGAGAGAGAGAGACTGAAAAAACATCACGTTAGTGGTATTTTAAGTGGTGTGTGTGTGTGTGTGTGTGTGTGTGTGTGTGTGTGTATTAAGCTTGCAAACTAAATGCTCTCCGTCACTAGAGGGAGAACCTTCAGGTTGTTTCATATAGCAACCTTCTCTAGATCACCATTGATGAATGTTGTCTTCACATTCATTTTATGCAACTCAAAATAAAACTGGGTCACTAATTCCATAATTACCCTAAGTGAATCATTCTTAGATACAAGAGAGAAATTCTTTGTGTAGTCAATTCCTTCTCTTTAAGTGAGTACATTGGCACAAGTCTTAATTCATATCTCTTAACTTTGCCCTGTGAGTCTTTATTTGTTTTAAAGACCTATTTATATCCAATGGTTTTCATATCATCAAGCAACTCGATAAGATCTTAGACTTTGTTACATGATATAGAATTCAACTCTTCTTTTACGCCATTATAGAGAGTTGATTTAAAAATAAATAAAATAAAGATGACCGTTTGATTTTCTTTTAGTTTTGCAGTATCTGTTATTTCCTTTTTCCACTGAAATAGTTGATGATTTGAAGGTAATGGGTCCTTCTTACAAGGTTCCAGGTCAGTATGATGGTCTTCCACGAGGGTATTACATCTTCCAATGTCAATTTATTCTTAGGATAAAAGTGAGAAGTTCCTTAATTAATAACTAGGCAAATACTCAAATTTGAGTCATACGGAAGCTCAAATTCGCTTCAAAATAGGATCGTTCAACAAATTGGGTTTTATATAAAAGGGACGAAATGTCAAAAAATCGATCAGTTTACAATTATTTATTTTTGGGATAATTTTTTTTTTCCCACAAATGTATGCAGCTTTTTTTACTTTACCCCTCGAAGTATTTTTTGTTCCACTTTGTCCCTTGATGTACAATAATTTTCAACGTTGCCCCCCAAACTTTATTTCTGACGGAGTATTCCTTCTAAATTCCATCGACGGGCAGCTGGGGTGGCAAAGTGAAAGAATCTTATAGTTTGGAGGATAAAGTGCGAAAAATCTTATAATTTTGGGGTAAATTAAAATAATATAAATATTGAATTTTTGTCATAAATTCTTATATTTGAAAAAGATGTATAATTTTTATCTTATACTCACACACACAAAAAGTTGTCAATACAATTTCAATTTAAAAAAAACCATAAATTTCCAATTAATATTTATAATTTTCTAAATATAAATATTGCCAATACATCTTTTATATTATTAATTATTAAACACATGACTAAGTATTATGTAAATTATTATGTTAAGAAAAGTAAAATTATCATTCGATATTATTATTTGTATAATAAGTGTGATTAAATACTAATATTAAACATGAGTGCATTAATTATTATATAAGATTATAATTATCGAACGATTAATATAATTAAAATCTTGATATAAGATTTTAATTATATTAATCGTTCGATAATTATAATCTTATATAATAATGTACTCATAATTAATATTGTATTCAATAATACTTTTTATACAAATAATAATATCGAATGATAATTTTATTTTTCGTATAATAATATTATAATGCATATACGAAATACACCTTTATTTTATTTTGTTCAATCATAATACATAATAATATATTATTATGTTACTTAGCCTAATAATTTACATAATGCTTAGTCATGTGTTTCATATTTAATAATATAAAAGATGTATTGACAATATGTATATTTAGAAAATTATAAATATTCATTGGAAATTTATGTGTTTTTTTTAATTGAAATTGTATTGACAACTTTGTGTGTGTGTGAGTATAAGATAAAAAGTATATATCTTTTTCAAATATAAAATTTTAAAACAAAAATTTAATATTTATATTATTTTAATTTGCCCCCCAAACTAGATTCTTTCACTTTGCCCCCCAATTGCCCGTCGATGGAATCTAAAATGAATATTCCACCGTAAATAAAATTTGGGGGGCAATGTCAAAAATTATTGTACATCGGGGGCAAAGTGGAACAAAAAATATTTCGGAGGACATAGTAAAAAAAATTGCATAGAGTGGGGAGCAAAAAAAACTTATCCCTTCTTTCTTCTCCTCCTCTCTATTTTCTAAATCGAATCCTAGAAAAAATATATATAGCCAAATTTTGTCTAACCTTCCCCCGTGATTTGTTTACTTCGTTTCCCGCACAATTAGTACGATCGAAATTCCTCCACCGAGACACCATCGCGACGCCACCTACAAGTTCTCACCAAGTCCCAAAAAATATAAGGGGCGTGAAATGAGTCAAAGTAGATCTGTAAATGGGAAGACATGGAACGGACAATTCTGAAATTTCTTTTCACGTAATTATCGATTCCAATGCACTTTACTTTTCGTTTAAAAAAAGTCTTTCTTCTGTTGAATTTTGAATTAATTGAATTGTGCGTGATTTGATTTTTAGATTTATTTTTTCTTTTTTGATTCGATAGAATGGAAGGATTTCATGGTCATTTATATTTGCGGTTTACAATTATATTTGTGGTTTAAGGTATGATTGTGGGAAAATAATTTTTCCATCCTTTAAATTTGCCTACTTTGACATTTAGTCCTTTTTTTTTGGCCTGTTTTCAATTTCATCCATTTTCTTTTAAAATATCTGCAATTTCGTCTGATTATCGCCGAAAAAACTGAATTGCACCCTAATTTGCTGAGTAGGCGCCGATTATTGTTGACTTGTCTTCAATTTGGGGGTTTTTTTGGCCGCGTGGAAATAAATAAAATGGAATAGTTTCTTATTTGCCATGTTGGCATAAAAAGATGAGGGAAATTTTCATTTACTCCCCTATTTCCTCCCGTTGAATATTTCTCCCGAAATAACCCTAGCAGTTGTTGATGAGGAGATTGGAGGGTTTGATATCGCGGTGGACAATTTTGCGCTTATGGAGGTAGTACAGGCCTCAGAGGATCTGGCGGTCGAGATCCAATAGGGAGGGCTTGTGGGGGATGTGAGTGCCCTCGAGGGAGCCTTTGTCCATGTACTCGAGGAGCACCTTGATTTTGCCATTGTGGTCGATTAGGTTGTGGCACCGAACGACGTTAGGGTTGTCGACATCACCGAGTATCTGGATTTTGCGGCGCATCAGGTTGCGGACGGCGTTCTCCACTACAAGAAAAACTGAAAAATAGAGATAGATTTTTAGAGACAGATTTTTCTGTTGCTAATAGCGACAGATTAGCAACGGAATAGCAACCTATTTTTTTACTATTTTTTTAAATTATTATTTTTAATTAGTTTAGCGACAGAATAAATATTTGTCTCTAATTAGAAACATAAGTATGGTCTGTCTCTAATTAGCAACGGAATAACAACCGATAAATCAGTTGTTAAAGTATTTCATCACTTCTCTTTTTTATTTCTCTATTTTAGAGACGGAATATATATCCGTCTCAAAATATTTTTCCTTTTCTTTTTTATTTATCAATTTTAGAGAGGGAATATGTATCCGTCTCTAATTATTTGCCACAAAATTAATAGTCATTGGACCAAATGTATTCAAATAATTCAGTATCATCATTCGGACCCTTCTAATATCACCAAATGGGCAAAATCTCATCAGTCGTAGAAATCCCCGACCGACGTCGTACCTCCGGCCACCAGCGCGACAATGACCGTTATTCGCCCAAGCCTCACAGTAGTTACCACCGGTGCGAGCGCAGCTATAGCTGTAGCCGTAACCCCATCCGTCGCCGCACCCTCAGCCGGAGACGGAGCTGTAGTGGAAGCCCTACCAACACTACTGCAGAAAATAGATACAAAGGTGCCTCATCCTCGGTGGCTTTGGAGAAACCGACGTTAAATACTTTTTTACGGTGGTTTTCTAGAAAACCGATGTTAAATCCGTAATTTAACGGCGGTTTTCTTAAAATCGCCGTAGAATCCTACATTTTACGGCAGTTTTAAGAGAACCAAAATTAAATCTGAACTAATTAATGTCGGTTCTTAAGGAACCGCCATGAATTGACAAGTATTCACAGCAGTTCCTTAAAAGCTGACGTTAATTAGTTCATACATTAAGTAGTTCGCTAGATTTAACATCGGTTCCATTGGAACCGCCGTGAATGTGATGACATTTAACGGCAGTTTTATTAGAACTACCGTAGAAAGTTGTTTGCCATGTCACCGATCCGCGTCTTTCTCAAGAAATTTGTTTGGACTGTTGATGCGTGTCTCATCCGACGATCTGCATTCGCGACGTCATAATAAAAAAATAAAAAGATTTTTTTTTTATTAAAGCAGCCTCTCTCTCTCTCTCTCTCTCTCTCTCACTTTCACGCAAAAGAAAAAAATAAAAATAAAAAAAACCATAGAACATAAATTGAAAATTTGGCGATTTCTTGTTTAATCTTTTTGAGTTCTTAAAAAATTCTTGAATTACACCAATTCCCCGAATCCATCCTCTATAAGTAAAAGGGTCTTGTGATTCCCTCGATATTGTTGCGCTAGTTAGTTCGTTGAATGCGATTGAAATCTCACACTTCTCTGGTAAGATAATGAGATGGACCAAGAAAATGCAAGAACCCAAGTAAGTATTGCCTCCTCTCTTGAAAAATCCAATTTTTTTGATAAATGCTGAATTGCGAAGTGAACTTTCGAAATTCATTTAGTTCAGTAATGAGTTTCGACGAGTCTTAAGTGGTCAGTTTGTAATTTTGTGAGTAGTTTGTTTTCTTCTAATAGGATTATATTATCTTCTTTTGTTCAATTCCGAACTTTGTCACTTAGAAAATTGGGTAGTATGTGCTTTGGGAGAGTATTAATTATTGTTATTTTGGTTCAATTATGGCATCCATCGAGTTTAAAATTGTTCAGTTCGTAATCCGTGTGGGCATTTTATTTCCTTCTTTTTTTGTTCAATTCTGACTTTGTAGATTCATATTCAGTACTTTATGGATTCGATAGTTTGTGAATTTGGTGGGTAGTATTTTATCTGTTTTGATTCAATTATGAATGTTGGCAAGTCTTCGGTTGGTTAGTTTGTAATTTCAAAGGGTAGTTTGTTTTCTCTTGATGGTTACTATGTGTTTTGCTTCTTTTGTTTAATTCCGAACCGTATCGATTTTCAAACTTGAGGGAGTACTAATTGTTGTTTTTCGGTTCAATTATGGGTTCCATCGAGTTTCAAATGGGTCAGTCCGTGATTCGGGTGGGTAGTTTTTTTGTTCAACTTTGAATATCGTCAAGATTCATATTGCTTAATTTGTGAATTGGGTGGGTAGTATTGTTTTGGTTTTTGTTTTGGTCATTATTGAATTTTGACAAGTCTTAAGTTGGCTAGATTGGAATTTCGAAGGGTAGTTTGTTTTCTCCTAATGGTTAGTGTGTTCTGCTTCTGTTGTTCAATACTGAACTTCGTCGATTTTCAAATTTGGTAGTATGTGATTTGAGTGATATTGGTTTTTGATATTTTGGTTCAATTATATGTTCATTTGAGTTTTAAATTATTTAGTTTGTAATTCAGGTGGGTGCTATTGTTTTGATTTTGGTTCAATTATGAATTCTAGCAAGTCATAAGCGTAAGTTTGTAATTTTGAAGGGGAGTTTGTTTTCTTCTATTTTTGAATTTTAGATTTCTAAACTTGATAGTTACCTGAGTTGATTTTTTTCCCTTTTTAAAAATGGTAAGGAGATTGTTAAGTTTTTCATATCCATGTTTGTACTCATCAAAATTCTAATGCAATTTTATATAATTATTTCATTTATATACAAGTTTAATCCCAATGTTAAAAGCAGAAACTCTTAAGAAATTATTTTAAATGACGTTATTTTCTACATGTGACTCTGAGGGGTCCAAGTCAATAAGATTTGTTCTGAGATAACTATACGAAGAAAATTCAATTCCTTTCCGAACATATGGAAATTCACTAATTTATGATTGTCTAGTTTTGTCTTTATATTTTGTAGTATTGTGTTTGTTTTTGGTTAATAGTAAATTTTGAAGGGGAGTTTGTTTTCTTCTATTTTTGAATTTTAGATTTCTAAACTTGATAGTTACCTGAGTTGATTTTTTTTCCCTTTTTAAAAATGGTAAGGAGATTGTTAAGTTTTTCATATCCATGTTTGTACTCATCAAAATTCTAATGCAATTTTATATAATTATTTCATTTATATACAAGTTTAATCCCAATGTTAAAAGCAGAAACTCTTAAGAAATTATTTTAACTGACGTTATTTTCTACATGTGACTCTGAGGGGTCCAAGTCAATAAGATTTGTTCTGAGATAACTATATGAAGAAAATTGAATTCCTTTCCGAACATATGGAAATTCACTAATTTATGATTGTCTAGTTTTGTCTTTATATTTTCTAGTATTGTGTTTGTTTTTGGTTAATAGTAAATTTTTCCGTTTTCAAATTAAAGTAGTTTGTAATTTGGGTGATGCGTATATTTTTTTGTTTCTGTTCAAATATGAATTTTCCATATATTTTTTTTTACTCATTTGCTCTGATTGAACCTGCGAAAATTTCATATTTTCCCCAAAACCCTTTCTCAATATTTTTCTTCTATTCAAATATGAATTTTTCAGATTTTCTCAATGCAAAAGATGATTATCAAAGCCAAGTCGACAGAAAAAGCAAAAGTTATGCTGATGCTCTCGACGCAGATTTGTCACCTACCTATTTTCGAGTTCTTCAACAATAGTAAGTAACATTTTCGTTAAGGATTTTATTTTTTCATAATCTCGTATCTCTTGAATTTTATTTTAATTATTCTGATTGTACTGAACAAATATAACGAAATTCAGGTGTATAAGATCTTTCGTATGTAGTTCTCTGCGCGAACCGCTTGTTTCCAGTAATTTCTATTTAGTGTTTATTTTTCTTCGTTGAGGATTGTTCGATTGAGGCGCCTAGGGTTTTTAGGTTTCTTAATTTATATGAACTTTAAATTTTTTTTTTCTGATTGTTGTGGATTATCAGAAGTGTTTATCTTTTGTGCTTGAAACTTTTCATCAAATTTTTCTTCTTGGAAAATATTGGCTATAACTTGTCGGAAAAATGAAATTTAAATAAAATTGAGATTTATGTAACGCCCCAATTTTTCATAGCGATAATATAAGCGGAAGCATTCATAAATGATGAAAGTAATATGGGGGACGTTACTTAAATAAACACCTTTGATTAATTTTTAAGATAAATACATTACGACAAATAATTTGTAAGAAATAATATCACATATCACTTTAAAGAAAACAAATACATATCATACCATATGACCATAAATAAAATAATAATAATAATAATAATAATAATAATAATAATAATAATAATAATAATATATGACATTTTGTAAATAGCGTTCGAATAAATCCAACATGAATAAAATATGACTATAGATCAAGTTTTGAAAATAGAAATATATAAACTTTAAATCATGTTTTATTATCGTATCCACCACCACGCTTACGCTGCGCTTCACTTAACCTGAAAAATGTTTTCTGATGAGTACACAACGACTCAATGGAGATACCGTTCATAATTAATTTCGCAATATAATATAGAATAATAGTAAAACATGGATAATAATTGTTCTGTGCAGTACGGTGGGACAATCCCAAGCATCCGTAGATTTCGGACCTATTTACGGCCACTGACCAATAATTTTTCTGTGCTGTCGCGCGACTCTATGTATACATAGTGAAATGCCCGAAGGCCATAATTGTATAATTGTCATGTATTCACAATAAACTATAACATATCGAGCAATTAATATGAACTTTAATTTAAAAATATTTTTTGAGTTAAATATCCCCACCTTTAAACTGAATGTGATCTTGAAATATACGAATGGTCGTGTTTGCAAATCATAAACCTCAAAAACAATACTCCTACATGAAATCGTAATTTAACTTAATTTATGAAATATGACTTATAAAACTTAAAATAGGAATAATTAAAATAATTATCGGTCAAACCTTGAAATCAAGTCAAAGGTTGTTTTTGTAAAACTCATGGAGTTGGAGGGTGGAAAGAAGATATTTTGAAAGGTCTGTGGGCTGGAATGAAGTTTCTTGGTAAGTTGGGGGCTGATTCTGGGGTTTGGGTAAACTTGAGGGCTCAATCGAAGAGGATTAAGAGTTATTAGGGCTAAATGGTGAAATTCAGAAACTTGTTGGATTTGTCTTCCCTATTTCTCTCCAAAATACGAATCGTCCGAACCCATTTTCTCCTTTCTTCGATTGTCGACGGCAGCGGCGGCAAAGAGCAGCAACCGGCGAATCCTTCCCTCCAATTTCTTCTCCATTTCTTTCCAATCGGCCAACCCCCGTTTCTCCCCCTTTCTTCTCCAAAGTCCGAAATCGGCAATCGGCGACGAAGACGGTAATTTGGGCGGCGACAGAAAGTGGAGGCGTCGCTCCGCTTCACTCCGCTTGGCAGGTGGAATGACGGCGACATTTGTCAAGGCGGCAGTGTAGAGGCTTCTCTGACTCTGCGGCGAGGATGGGAGACGACCTGACCACGGCTGATTCAATTCGTGGGCGGCCAGAGATAGGCGATTCCAACATTAAATCGGGCGGCGACAACAAGTGTAGGCACCGCTCCGGCGGCAGCGGCAGCGACATTGTGCAGGCAGCAGCGGTGGCGCTCGAACGCGATTGTGGGGTGACCGAGAGTGGCTACCAGTTTGAATTGGGGGATTTGGTGGCTGCGGCAGTCTTGGCTTTGGTGGTGACAGCGTTCGGCGGCATTTTCAAAAATCTGCAGCCAGGCACGGCTGAGAAGGGTGGTGGTCATGGGGGCGGCGTGGCGGTGCTCGACAGCGGTTGTGGGGGTTGCGTTTTGGATGGGGAAAAGCTTTCAACGGAGGCGGTTGTTTTGGCTGAGGAGGGCGGCTGCGTGTTGTCGGAATTAGATTCGACGATGACGATTGGTGATAGAGATTTCGAGAGTGGATGGCGATGGATGATGCGAATAATTCTCGTGGATTGGATGACTCTGAACTTGGTTGGACAGGGGTCCGATTGGGGCTGTGATGGCAAATTGGTCGATTCAAGGAATCTTTGAACGGTGGTGCTGAGAACTTGAAGGAGGTTTGTGAGTTTGACGGTGGAAGGTTCTTTTGTGTTTCGGAGTAGTGTGATTGCAATTAGGTTTAAGGGCAATTTATTAGGTGCACCTGGGTACACATTGCTAGGTGCACTCTGTTTTACGTGATGATATATGATAGTCATACGTGATGATATGTGATAGTTATACGTGATGATATATGGTAGTTATACATGATAATATGTGTCAAGAATTTAGAGTTTAGTGTTTATTTTTCCATTTTAGGGTTTAGTTTTACATTTTAGAGTTTAGTTTTCCATTTTTAGGGTTTAATATTTCATTTTAAAGTTTAGTTTTTTATTTTTTTTTATTTAGTTTTTCATTTTAAGGTCCCGACAAAAACCTATCATTCTGCCAGTTATATGTGATGATATGTGGTAGTTATATGTGATGATATGTGGTAATTATATGTGATGATATGTGTCATTTATATGAGATGGTATATGATAGAAATTTAGGATTTAGAATTTAATATTCAATTTCAAGGTTTAGTTTTTTATTTTAGGGATTAATTTTCCATTTTTAGAGTTTAATTTTTTATTTTAGGTTTATTTTTTTAATTATACGATTTTAAATTTTAGATTTAGAATTTCAATTACTTGTGATGATATGTATCAGTTATATGTGATGATATGTACCAGTTATATGTGATGATATYTGTCAGTTATARGCGATGATAAATTAAATTACAGGGTGCACCTTACAAGGTGCACCTGGGTCCATGGTATACTCTCTCAGGTTTAAGAGTAGTATTTAGTATTAAATTATGGTATAAATCCCAGAAGTTTATAACCGATGAATTTGAGAACCATAAGAGTGTTTTTCGTAAAGAAATAAAAATCTGAAGAGTTGTAGAATGCTTGGGCTTTCTTTAATGGATCAAACTTAAATCAAAGAAATGCTTGCAAATGCCAAAAGAAAATTAAATGGTTAACATAAAAATAATTTGGATTTTTTTGTTAATATAAAATATAAAATTAATGCATGCATGTTTAAATAATTTGTGCTTAGAAATTTATTAAAGTATTAAAATAAATATTGGGAAGTTACAATTTATGTTTGTTGTTATGATTAAATCAGTGTATAAAATGCTGGAATTATAATTCTAAACTGGAGATTTTAGGAACTAGAAATTGTTTTTTTCAACTGCCAGAATCAGCCAACCACTCTGAATTTTAGTTTGTTGATGTCTCTTACATTGCAATTATTCTGTATTCTTTTCTTTCAGCCGAAAACAATAACGCAGAATAACACACCACTTAACGATGTCGAAATGGAAGACGACGACCCCCTAGTCTCCGATTTCGACTCCGAATCTGAACAAGACGACGCCGTAAAGCTAACTGAGCCCTCAAAGACCATCGCCAACAATAAACCCGCCCTGCTCGACAAACTTGCTAACATCAGCTGGCCCGAGAACACCGTCTGTATCCACAAGCTCACCGTCGACATCGTCCACAACCAAGCAATCGACGTGAATGACGACCTCAATCGGGATCTCGCTTTCTTTAGGCAGGCCCTCGACGGGGCCTCCCCTTCTTGAGGCCGTCTGATCCGATACCCACATGGATAAAGTCAAGGGCCGGTTGTTGGCCGATTACGGTAATAATCGAATATGATCACGTATTCTGAATATGGCTAACACTTGTTGATTTGGGATTTTAGATCTTATGTACAAATAAAATGTGACATGGGCTTTATATTACATTATCCTATTAATTTGTAAAAAAGGTCCTAATTTGAGTGATATAAAAATAATGAATCTCTAAAAACTGGTGCAACTGCTTTCATTTCTTTTATTTTTAACTACTTTCTAGAAGGTATTTTTCAATGTTCATTTTGGATAATATACTTTCTAGAAGGTATTTTTCACGAACCGCCGTAAATTGTCTGTTCTGGAAAACAGACTTTCTAGAAGGTATTTTTCAAGAACCCCCGTTAAAAGTGATACTTTCTACCGCGGTTCAAAAACCGACATAAAAAGGGCAAGTTTTAACGGCGGTTCAAATACCTCCGTAAACGATTACGGAGGTTCAAAAACCGCTGTTAAAACTGTGCTGGAAGCGCCGTTAAAAGGCCTTTCTGCAGTAGTGACTCATTTTCTAATTCTATATGTGGATGACATATTACATGAAACGAATGATAATGGTTTGTTATATGAGGTGAAACAATTCCTCTTAAAGAACTTTGATATGAAAGATATGGATTAGTCGTCTTATGTCATTGGAATTATGATCCATATGGATAAATCTCGAGGAATTTTGGGTTTGTCTCAAGTTACCTACATCAATAAAGTTTTAGGGAGATTCCTGTATGAAGGATTGTTCACCGAGTGTAGCACCTCAGTTTGAATAAATTCCAAAAAATGAGCTTGAACGAGAACAAATGAAAAATATTTCATATGCTTAGCAGTTGGAAGCCCTATGTATGCTCAGGTCTGAATGTTAGGAAGATATCAGGGTAATCTAGGTATTGACCACTGGAGAGCTACAAAGAAGATAATGAGATATCTTCAAGGGACAGAAGACTACATGCTCATGTATAGAGAAATTGATAATTTGTAGGTGACTGGTTACTCCGATTCAAATATAGCGGGTTGTGTTGATTCATGAAAGTGAACATTTGGATATATTTTTATACTCGCTAATGGGGCTGTATCCTTGAGAAGTGCAAAACAGACATTGGTTCCTACTTCTATCATGGAAGTTGAGTTCGTATAAAGTTTTGAAGCTACCAGTCATGGTGTTTAGTTGAAAATTTTCATATTCAGGCTTAGGGTTGTGGATTCTATATCTAGGACATTGAGAATGTACTTTGATAATTCAGTTGCATAAAACCAAATGGAAAATTATCAACTGAATAAGAGTTTCAATGGTAATTCTAAATGTACGTACGTACTACTAAGAATTACATTTCGGAACCAAGTCCCATTCGTACTACATGATCCTTAAAATTCTTTGGTAGCATGCCTTTAGTTAAAGATCAGTAATCATTAATTCAGTGCTAATATTTTTAATGACCACTTTATTTTCTTTAACACGTTTTTCTTATTTCTAAGTACTTAATATTAATGTGCATACTTCGACTACCACTTTTATTGTCTTTATTTGTTTTTTAAATTATCATTAAGTCTTGAACCTAGAATAAACATTGGGTTATTCATTAAGTTTCTGTAACTACAAAAAAAAATTGAGTAGATTACATTGTAATACATAGTTGATATTATCCGCTTTTAGAGAACTTATCTCTATGAATTATGTATTTTATTTTCTTAATCGTGTCTATACCAAGTGGGAGAATGCTAGAAACACACGTCTAGGTGGTGCAACAATTATTGAAATTTGATAACTCATGCACATGAGGAGTTATTAACACTGACGGTTACCATATGTGGTGGTTATAAGTATGGAAAGGTTATTTTAATGGACACACGTCACACACACACATTTTTAAGGATTCAATTGCAACATGAAAGTCTTCATTTCTAAAATATTTAGTTGAATTTGTAACTGCTACACGGTAAGATCCAGTTCTTGTTTATTGGTAATAAATATAATAGTTTAATTAATAGCTAGTGACCACCTGGTTTAACCATTCAGATAGTTTTGTTTATCGTTGTTCTTTGAAAAACCAAGCTAATGAAAGTTAATATGAGATTCTCTGTATGTAATCCATGTAAATTCAGTTCTTGATGTAATCCATGTAAATTCAGTTCTTGTTGCAAATGACTTGTGAACTCCTATATCATTATTTTTATGAATGGGATAATTACAAAACTACTTTGAGTTTTGGTTACTTTAAATAAATACTCAATTATTGGGTATAGAAACAAAATAAAAAAAAAATCTGGAACAATACAGAAACACAATACATGTTTTGATTGAGTTCGCAATCTCAATTATGAAGGTACGTAAACAATACATAAATAAAACACATGTTTTTATAATGTTTACTTTCACAACTATGTGGGTATAAAAATAAATTGAAAAATATATTAGGGTTCAATTTCCCATTTATTAGGTTATAAAAAGAAACTTGGACAATATTAAAACTTAGGGCTAATTTTTTTTTGCCTCCCAATATATGCAGTTTTTCTTACTTTGCCCCCCTAATTATTTTTTGTTCCACTTTGCCCCCTGATGTACAATAATTTTCGACGTTGCCCCCAAACTTTATTTCTGGCGAAATATTCCTTCTAAATTCCATCGGCGGGCAGTTGGGGGGCAAAGTGAAAGAATCTTATAGTTTGGGGGACAAATTAAAATAATATAAATATTAAATCTTTGTTTGAAAATTTTATATTTGAAAAACATATATAATTTTTATCTTATACTCACACACACACAAAGTTGTCAATACAATTCCAATTAAAAAAAAACCATAAATCTTTAATTAATATTTATAATTTTCTAAATATAAATATTGTCAATACAACTTTTATATTATTAAATATGAAACACATGACTAAGTATTATGTAAATTATTAGGCTAAGTAACATAATAATATATTATTATGTATTATGATTGAACAAAATAAAATAAATGTGTATTTCGTATATGCATTATAATATTATGATACGAATTCGATAGTATTATTTGTATAAAAATTGTGATTAAATACTATATTAATATGAGTACATTATT